>CM026293.1:14313259-14631816 GCA_014851415.1 Cnaphalocrocis medinalis
GTTTTTTTGAAGGAAACTAAAATGGCTAAAATTGTTCTTAAAAGTTTCGCGCTTCAGTGTTATGTAAACATGACCTATTATGATTTTGAATTTAGAAGAGTTCGTTGACATATGCTAGGGTTGTTGCCCGGCATGAGTACATAAGCGCGCGGCCTCTACCATAGACCTAGACAGTTTGACAATCTTATGTCATAAGTTAGGATGAATGTGGTCGAACAGGCGTTTTTGCCCGTTAGTGCGCATGCGTGAGTACATGACATATTTTTAGCTCTTAGTGGGCAGTCAGCCTTCTGTGTCAATATGTATTTTGTGCCTGAGTGCTAGTGAACCTTGGCCTCCGATATTAAAAAAATGTCTTTATAGCCTTATTGCCTCACTCTATATCCTATATCTCTTCCACCACCAGTGTGCACTCACCCACTGGTGCTGCGAGCGCCCCCTGGCGACGCGCTGCGGCAGGAACTGGTCGGGGTGCGAGTAGTAGGCGCGCGTGTGCGGCGGCGGCGGGCTCGGCGGCGGCTCGCCCAGCGACACCTGCGCCTGCAGCCCGGCCAGCTGCAGGGCCACCTTCCATCACCAGAGCGCACTCACCCACTGGTGCTGCGAGCGCCCCCTGGCGACGCGCTGCGGCAGGAACTGGTCGGGGTGCGAGTAGTAGGCGCGCGTGTGCGGCGGCGGCGGGCTCGGCGGCGGCTCGCCCAGCGACACCTGCGCCTGCAGCCCGGCCAGCTGCAGGGCCACCTTCTCCGACACCGGGAACTCGTCCAGCTGTACACATGACAAAGGTACTTCACAGAATAATACTACATAGCATAGCAGTTACCAATGAGGGCTACAGCGTGTGGAAAATCCGTTAGATGGCGTAAGTGTAGACTAAGATCCAACTACATGGTGATTGGTTATTTTTGATGTGAGATGTCAAAATGACACTAAACGACCAATGACGTTGAAGTTGGACCTCAGTCTACACGTACGCCATCTAACGGATTTTCCACACGCGGTAGCTCCCATTAGTTTCGTTTGGGGTCCGTTATTAAAAGGGAATTGACCATCGCGGTCCGCACAAGGAACGACGTCTATGCGATGGGGGATCCCAGCAGCACGTAATACTAATGACAAGACAATAAAGTTATTCAAAACAAGCTCGCCTGCTACCTATCACATAAAAAAAAAAAAAAACAATAACGATGTATATGTGTAGTAATGACACTTAAGTTATTCAAAATGGTCACTAGGTTTAATACTGTTAATCGATGCAACCTGTATTCACAAACATACCTTGACCACACTGTGCACGGCTTGCGCGTACAACAGAGCGACCTCTACGGGGTCGTGCGGAAGCTCACGCCCGCCGCGGAACAGCCGCCGCTTGAACACGAAGCGGTTGTCCGCCGACCCGCCGCCGGGGCCTTGTTGCCTGTGGGGATGAAACAATCACTCGGTGTTAGCAGTTTGGCACTAAGATTCAAGTAAGTAGCAAGATTTAAAAGTTTAAAACATTTAATAGTGACGCTATTGAGTTGGTAAACACTACTTTGAGAACGAAAAAGAAATACACAAACGAATCATGATCCCATCCGTCCTTCTCACATGCGCTGTACGTTTCTTTTGTTTGGATCCGATAGGTATTCTCGATCATTAAGGGACAAATCATCGGCTAGGACTAGTACGAACCGCCACAAAACCACATTAAATACAATTGATGGCCTCAAATACTAATGGACTTCAATTAGTTCGTACATTTACACATAGTTCGTACATTCAGTTCTTACCGTCCGTTAATTACTTGGTAGGTATTGAATTTCTGATTTTCACCATATACTTTTGCGGTTGACTAGAGACCGGAGCTCACCTGTGAGGCTAAGCCCAGTTTCCCGGCTCGGCTGTTGTGTCAACTAAGTGGGAATAAACTTAAATTTCCCAAGCAGCGATGACGTCATACAGGTTGCTGTATGACGTCATCGCTGTTGCTCCAACGTGCTCCTCCTTCCCTCCTCTCTGCTGGTACACCGCCCAGCCGGCTCTGGACTGCGGAGCAAGCTTCAGCTTGTCGGCGAGGCAGGCAACTTTAGCCACTGTGACCGCTAGGTGAAAGTGCACTTACATTTCCCAAGCAGCGATGACGTCATACAGGTACTGTGTAGCTCGAACGTGCTCCTCCTTCCCTCCTCTCTGCTGGTACACCGCCCAGCCGGCCCGGGACTGCGGAGCAAGCCCCAGCTTGTCGGCGAGGCGCGCGGCGGCGGCGGCTGCCGTGTCCGCCGGGTGGACGTCTATGGCTTTTGTGCGACCGTCCAGGAAGAAGAAACGGCAGACTATCGTGCCGAGGCGTCGCATGGCCTGTGGAGAAAATGTAAATTAAGCTACATCTTATACAGCAGGTGTTTAATGGCACAGTAAATATAGAACTTATTTACGTGACGTAGTACTCTGATTTTTAATTGTGTGTGGATCTACAATGACAAATGCAAAATGTCATCATAATAAGTATAGGGAAAGTGCATGTGCAGAACGGTGATGCCAACTGGTGCAATCTATTTGAACAAAATTTGCCCTGCTATTGTGTCGGTCTTCTTCGCAAACTTGGTGCGGTTCGGGCGTACGGGGTAAACCCTTTACCCGGGCTGCTTCTCGTGCCCATCTAGTGGCACGGTGTTTGTGCTCCAGGAGAGGAGGCCTCTCGATAAGGTGCTGCTGGGGCGGTCTTCGACCCCGAAGGGCCTGCCTGCTGCCCGGTCGCACTTATCTAACTGCCCTGCTATTACCCTAATACAAAGTGCTGCCACCTATAGTTACTGGAAGTGCCCTATAATATGACTGACACATGATTTTTCTAATGGAGTACTTGAAGGGATGGAGAGTAACATAGGCTACTTTTTGCCCCTTTCTAACCCCCCATTTTAGAGAAGTATTGGTGGGATAGTTGGGTCTACTCACCGCAATCTCCACAGTACTAGGCGGCAGCTGCCTGGGCGCAGCGCCCCGGCAGTTGTCCAGGCACCACTGCGCGCAGTGGGCCGCCCTGGCCGGGTGCGTGACGGGCGAGTGCGGGGAGTGCGGGGAGGTAGAGGCCGGCAGCCTGGCGTGCGAGCGCAGCCAGGTGCAGTAGTAGCGCGCGAGGCCGCGGCTCGGCTGCCACGCCACGGCGCACAGGCAGAGTACCAGCCAGATGCGCTCCGCCCACTCTTCTACTGGGCATTCGGTTACCTGGCCACACGTATAGTTTGTCAATAAAGTTGTGATAAGAAATGATAGCGTCACTGCCACGTGTGACAAAGAAGACGACTTTCAAGCATCAAATCCATACCCTAGTATGGTAACCCCTTTGATATTATAGGATCTCTGTTAATAGTGTTAATTCGTCACAAATACGCTGTTTCTTTTTCCTTGACGCAATTTAAAACTCAAGTTGATTAACTCCCTGGTCAAAGTCGCTTCGAGGTTGTACCAGCCACAGAATAAAACAAAAAAAATATCTAGGTACAATACAGATTTCGACCTTATACCAATCCTAAAATCCACTTCGCTTTTGCGATGTAAGTTAGCACAGTGACATCTGTTGGCAGTTTACGAAACTATTTCAACTTAGATCTAAATCATTGCTGTCACTTGTTCTTACACAAGTTTTTAGAAACTTAGAAAAGTGTCTCGAAATAATCCCAAGTATCAAGAAACTAATAAAATAATCATCCATCAGAGAATAGGGCCATAAAAAGACATTTCTATGAACTTGGCGCGTCATACAGATATAAAATACAGAGTCATCAAAATACTTACTTGTCTCACACATTGCACCAAGATCTCGTCTCTCAACTCTTCACGCTCCAATCCTTTAGCGATCACAGATTGTATCACTTGTGTCTCTTTGTCAGCTGTGAGTTCACCTCTCATGTACGGCACAGTTCCTAAAAACATGGCAACAATAATTACATACGTAAGTATTTCTAACGCATTACAGCTGACTGACCTGACCAAGGTTTCTATTTTTTTTTGTGTGATAGGTGGCAGGCGAGCAGACGGACAACCTGATGGTAAGCGATTGCCGCCGCCCATAGACACGCGCACCACCAGTGGAATAACAAGTACGCTGCCAACCTTTTAACCCCCTTACCCGCCGATTAGCCCTCCGCCACGCTCACTCACTTAGCGAAACAGAGCAGGCGCTGCTTCACTTCAGCCGAGCCAGCCCTTTTATGCCGAAGCGTTTGATTGTTATGGCTTTCCCACGGTCAAAATATATGATTGCGCAATATGCATCTAGTTGTGGAAATTTGACACACAAGAGGTCCAATCATAGAGAAAAGTTACGGTTTTATGCTTTGTGGTAAAGTAACAAATATGTTTCTTACCCGGAAAATGTTGACAGCGGCAGTGATGCTGTCAGGGTCATGCAACTGGATATGTGACGTGGGGATGCTACTGCCCTTGTAGTAGGTGATCATCTCCTCCTTGCTCAACACCTCCATGGACTTGCTCTTGCGCGTCAATGTCGCCATTATTGTGCCTGGAGAAGGTAAGAAGTGACGTCAACACTCGTCTTGTTTTGAGTTCCACAGAGATAAGGTTAAAAGCATACCGCCGCGATTTGAGGAGGGCGGTAGTGGGGGAAATGGATGGTAAATGGTTATATCTCTACATAATCCCTCCCTCCCGAACTTGTATGTACAGTTATACCCCGAGTTACGCTACCCCGTTTTACGCGAATTCGGAGATACGCGGTTTCTCATCATTGAAGAAAAAGTTTAATGATGCCAACAAATTGTTGGAATCAAACAATTAATACTTAAAATGGACGACCTTAGGACCCTTATTTATACAATACTAGCGGCCGCCCGCGACTTCGTCCGCGTGGAAAAGTAACTTTTTACCCCCCTTTCAACCCCCTTTTCGCAATGAAAAGTAGCCTATGTTCTTTCTCAGGGTCTAGATTATCTGTATACCAAATTTCATTTAAATCCGTTGAGTAGTTTTGGCGTGAAAGAGTAACAGACAGACAAGAGTTACTTTCGCATTTATAATATTAGTATGGAAGTATGGATTAAGCGTGTAATAAAAGACATTTAATCCATCCCATCCATCATAGTAGCGAAGACATGATTTCTGTGACTTTTTTTGCTTACCTTCGGGAGACCTAGGATGGTCATTAAAGTATAGCTTGGCGAACTCGGACAAGTCGTTGGCGGCGTCCGTCGGCGGGGTGATGGGGGGCACCGCGCTGGCGGGGGGAGAGGCAGCCGCCTCCATCTGGTGGAGACGGCGTTCCACGCGCTCCTTGCGTCGTGCGTGGCGTTCTGTGCTCTGTGTGGGAGTGAGGTTCAATTTAGTATTATTGAAGAAAATTTAAATTGAATTATTACAATTTATGTATCTGTAGGGCGTATCAATGGGTATGTATCAGTGGGAGAGTACCTATATGGGTGATACTGATGATTTTTACTTTGTATCTATTGTGGCGTGCTAATGACTAATAACGGTAACGGATTGTTACCTGTTGTGTATGCCAATAAAAAAAAAATAACAAAGCCGTAAAAATATGCCTTGCATGAATATTAATATTAAAAATATATATACAGCAGGGACGCTCCGGCCCTCTGTGCGAAGCTTCCGGCGCACACAGGCACCAAAACCATAGGGGCGCCACGTGCTGACGCTAACATGAAAATGCATGAAGAAAAATAGACGCTTCATTTGTTTTGAACACAAGCGTCTGCGCGCTCGATGTGTTTAAATGGTATTTGTTTCCTTTCCCTGCCATATGATAGCTTACCGTAGAGTCCCCGTTCATCATGGGCGGCGGGCTCATGCAGGTATCCATGGGGATGGGCGGCGCCGGCGATGGGCTCTTCACTACATGCACTTGCGCGGGCGGCGCCGGCGCAGGAGGTAGCGGGGCGTTTAGTTCAGGCTCTGGCTCCTTTAGGACCATTCAAGTATTACGTAAGCAGATTTTTTGAGAAATACAACCCTCCACCCCCCCTTGTCAGCAAAAAACGGTCGATAACATATACTTTCTCTTCCTGAATTTATCAAAAGTAAGCAGACCCAAGCCCCCCCCCCCCCCCCCCCCCCATCGATGCTTACGTAATAATTGAACGGTCACTTGTTTGCCAAACTGGAATTTGTTTCCTTTTCCTCACATAGTCATAGCTTACCGTGGAGTCCCCGTTCATCATGGGCGGCGGGCTCATGCAGGTATCCATGGGTATAGGCGGCGGCGGCGGCGATGGGCTCTTCACTACGTGCACTTGCGCGGGCGGCGCCGGCGCAGGAGGCAGCGGGGCGTTCAGTTCCGGCTCTGGCTCCTTGTTTGCCAAACTGGAATTAAGTATTTTCGGTCATTAAAGGGCATTAAGGTTCTTTCTTAGATGCCCACCAATCTGTATGCGAATGTGAATCTATGGTATAACGCTGTCATTCTATACGAATCGGAGCGATGTACCGTAGATTATCTTCGAAAAAAATTGGGCGAATCAGGCTATAGAAAATTCTCGAGAAGACCAATGTTTGGTCATCAGTTAAATTTAAAAAAACATTTGGTCATCATCTAAGTGACATAGGGTCTAATCTCATGAAAGACATGAAGTTCCTTACAAAACTAATCAGGTGGGCAATTCTAAGTTCAGAGATTTGTATGGACGAATGTATGAAAACTCTAAATTCGACTTAAATTTCGAGTGCACGAGAATTGCCTACTAACTGGTAGATAAATCTTTGCCGACGAGGACCTGTAGGTCTTCGGCTTTCGGTCGGTCCTTCTTTATCAGTAAGCTTAAAGCGCTAGTTACCCGTTGTTGTCGGGCGGCAGCAGCGGCGGCGGCACGGGCGCGAAGGCCTCCTTGGCGGGCGGCTCGGCGCGCGGGATCACGGACTCGTAGATAGGCTCCTTGCCGTTCAGGACCGACAGCTTGCCGTTTGGTATCACGCCGTTGGTCAGCTCTGGTGGCGTGGTATCTAAAATGAAAGTGCATTATAATGAGATTAAATATTAAGTAAATGTCACCTGACTCCTGCGACTGCGAGCAGAAGTCGCTAAATTGTAAGGCCCTGTCGAATGTTTTTGGCAATAAAGAACTATTTATTTATTTATGATTACAGTTTGAGTTGGAGCAAAATTGGTGAAAAATTTAATCACTCAATCGCCAATAGATGGCTCTGGGTGTCATTTCCATTTGCGTAATTTTTCGTGTTTTTTGATCTCTCTATAAGCCTTGTCGTTTTCTGCAGGTTTAACCTTTTTTATAAATAGTAAAGACGAAGATCAATCAATCAACGACTCAATCAATCAATGGATACTGTCTTGTATTTTGTGCCTGTTAATCTCATATTTAGATCTCACGGCCGCGTACCATCACCAGCCAGCGGAGTGGGGTTACCTTGATTGTTCCTTAATATTAAAAAAAAGATAGATGGAAGTATAGAGATAGATATACCTAGATAGTAGATAAAGATAGTTTTAGAAGACAAATAAACAACATAACAAATAATTACCTAGTGATTAGATGTTTAATAAATTAATAGATAGATAGATAATTCTTTATTGCACAGAAATAGAATACATGAGTGAAACAACAGCTATAGACAATTAATGTTTCTTTCTCTCAAATATCATTTTATACCTGTTTTAACTATTTCTCATATTTTTTTAATTTATTAGGTACTAGCGGCCGCCGGGACTTCGTCCGTCACTTTTTACCCCCCCTTTAACCCCTTACAACCCCTTTTTCGCAATAAAAAGTAGCCTATGTCCTTTCTCAGGGTCTAGATCATCTGTATACCAAATTTCATTTAAATCCGTTCAGTAGTTTTGGCGTGTAAGAGTAACAGACAGACAGACAGACAGAGTTACTTTCGCATTTATAATATTAGTATGGAAGTATGGATATATTTATATTACCTTTGGTGGCACTAGGCGGCGGGGGCGGAGGCCCGGCCGGCGCGGGCAGCGTGCAGGCGGGCGGCGGCGGGAACACCGGCGACTCCTCCGGCATCTCCTCGGGGGGCGGCGGCGGCGGCAGCGTCAGCGACGACGTCATCACGTCCCCGTTCGACATCGGCGACACCCCGTTCACCGACGTCGTCATCCCATTCACCGACGTCGTCATCCCATTCACCGAAGTCGACATCCCATTCACCGATGTCATTCCATTCGTGACGGATGACGTCAGCGACGGTGGCAGGGACGGCGGCAGTGAAGGGGGTAGCGGCTGGATGATGTTCTGCAGGGGGAGGGAGGAGGGCGGCGGCGGGGGGATCGCGTCGGAAGGTGCGCCGTCCGGCTTGCGCTGAGCTTCCGTGTGGGACTTGCTCAGCTCATTCATTTCGGCGGCCAGGACATGCTCCAACTGGAATACAACAATGAGTAGGTATTTCATTCTGATTTAAATTATTCGACATCCTATAGAATGTACGACGAGCAACGGAAATCTCCTTCAAATTATATCTAAGGCTTTTCTCTCCTAAGGTCAGTAGCCCAATGAATTACGGCCATTAATCACGTGATGTTTATGAGTAACTTCTTTGATCGCTGTTCTCTGGTGAGATGTGGTGAGGTTTTGTAATACCACTCCCTCCCCTCCTTAATCAGTAATCGTATGAAGAGAAAATTGTGAATTTGTGAGCTTTTAAACTACATGTATTTAGGCTTTGAAAATAGAGGGCTATTACCATCTATATAAGCATTATATAAGATCACCATGGGAGACGGGGCTTAAGTCCCTTTACCCTAAGGTTAAGCCCCCTTTCCCCCATGATGATCTTTAGTGATCACTTTTCCGCCTCCCCCTTTAGGCCTCACATGGTTAATGGACGGCCCCCTAATCAGGGTGAAGACCAAATAAAACACAACGCAAAGCTTTGGTGATTAAAAGAACAGTTAATCCTCACCTCCTGATGCAAATCATCCGCCAGCCGATCCATAGAGTCCCCTATCTCCGCAATAGTAGGCTGGTGATGGTCCGGCTGTCCGTCCGGCGCGCCTCTCTGCGCGGGCACGTCGGCCAGGAAGTCGAACAAGTTGTCCAGGTTCAACGAGTCGGTGCGAGGACCCGCGCCCACGGCGAGGCCGCGTAGTTGCTCCGCCATGGTCTCTAGTTCGGCTCGTTCTGCGCACGCTTTCTCTGCCAGACTGTAATTGGAGATGTGATATGTTAATCTGTGTCTAGAAGACATAAAGCTAGTGTGTACTTTGAAAACTAATGGGGGCTATCGCGTGTGAATAATCTAGAAAGAGCTAGATGGCGTACTGTTAGACTGAGGTTAAACTTTAACATTGTTGGTTATTTAGTGAAATTAACATCTCACACCGAAAATAAACAATCACCGTGCAGATGCGCCTTTTTACGGTACCCCGTCTAGAGTATTTTTCAATAAGCCTCTTTGAAAGAATACAATTTTGTCAATTCGAAATTATGCGAATTTGACACTTTACAATGTTTGACAATTTATTACAATCATAGGCCTCCTTCTTTGGCAACCGAAAATACGCCTTTAGTATTTTAGCCATGTACGATTGTCGATAGGCTCCTCAACCTATGAGAACTGAAGAAGGTAAAGTATCGTGTAGTTATTCCAGCGGTTGAAGTCTGGAAGGCAAGTCACTATACATGGTGTGTTGTAAAAATACCTGTTCCTCTCTTCCCTCAGCTTGATCTCCTGGTTGACCCTCTTCATCTCGCGCAACGCCGTAGCCACTTCCCTCGCGAAGGCGCCCCGCAAGTGCCTCTGGAGGGTCATGGCGGCGCGCCGCAGCCGCAGGAAGGCGGCCCTCTCCTTCCAGCCGCGCCACGCCGCCTGCAGGACGATCACCGCGCTGCGCCACTGCAGGTACTGGCGGCGCTTCACTGAGCCCTTGTACCACTGGGGATGGAAACAAAATTCAGTATATTAGCCGTAACAGCGTAATATTGTTATAAAGTATCCGGCTCGAAGGACCAAAATTCTTTTCAAACATACTTCCAAAATTCTCATAGTATATTAGCCGAAACAGCGCAATATTGTTACAAAGTATCCGGCTCGAAGGACCAAAATTCTTTTCAAACATACTTCCATACTAATATTATAAATGCGAAAGTAACTCTATCTGTCTGTCTGTTACTCTTTCACGCCAAAACTACAGAACGGATTTAAATGAAATTTGGTATACAGATGATCTAGACCCTGAGAAAGGACATAGGCTACTTTTTATTGCGAAAAGGGGGTTGTAAGGGGTTAAAAGGGGGGTAAAAAGTTACTTTTCCACGCGGACGAAGTCGCGGGCCGGCCGCTAGTAGTCTATACAAGACAATTAATTATGCCATTAGTTCAAACTGTACGAAGTGTTTGGGTGTCGATTACATCGAGCAAGTGTTTCGCATTTTCGTTTTCGTCTTTCTTTCGAGTTGCTTGCTGGTTATTCTAGGTAGAAATTGACATTCCAAATCAGCCATTTCATTCTGATTACATATTGAAACATTCAGAAAGTTCTATATGGATAAAATTATTAATATTCATTTTCTTGATACCACATACCTTTTGCAAGCGTAAAGCCGAGGACTGCAGAAGGGCAGACCGTTTTGCTTCCAGCGGCGAATGCACAGAGCTCCTCATGAATATCTTCGTATGACCGATCTGCCAATCGTCCTTGGGCGCACTCACTACCCCCATTATTGTTCTGAAATATAACAAGGAAATTATCGCATTAAAAAGTAGGATTCCGGAGAATGAAACAGACGAAAATAGTTCTTCATACAGGTCGGTCTTGTGCCGCCCGCAACCAATCATGACCTTTATCATGTTATAAGTGTACGTTCTTTTTTTAAAAATAAGAACATCATTGGACAAAGTAACACAAATTAAATGAAAAACAATAAGTGTCGTAAAACGGAGTATGCCCATAGCAATGATCCAAAAATGCTCGCAGCATTATCTCGTTGGATAGCGATGGAAACTCGCTGGGCGAAAAAACGGCCAGCCGTTGGGTCTCCCGTGACTTCAACTAAGAGCTTAGCTAAAGTCCCGGAAGAAAGAGAGAGCATCGGGACCCCACAGGCCCAGTGTTTTGAAGTGGTAAGTGCTGGATAGACGCCTTATACTTCGCAGCTTCCACATTGTTCCATTATTTATTAAACTCTGATTTTTAATCATGTGGAGTAAACTGACAGATGTCAATGTGTCATCCCCATACATTATGACTCAATTTGACAGAAGCAAAATGTCAAAATGTATAGAAACTTGACATTTGCATCTGTATAGTGACATAATACTCACGCTATCTCCGGGTTCCTCGGGCGCGGGTGCCCCAGCAGGCAGCGGTACCGCGCCTGGAAGTGCGGCGAGGGCAGGTGCACGGGGTACCCGTCGCGGCGGATGCGCACGATCTCGTTCATGCCCATGTACTTGAGCTGATCCAGCCACCAGCTGGAGCTGGTACTTTGGCGAAGAAGAAAGGAGGCAGCAGTGGGTACTTCCGGGCTGATGATGATGATACTCACGCTATCTCCGGGTTCCTCGGGCGAGGATGCCCCAGCAGGCAGCGGTAGCGCGCCTGGAAGTGCGGCGAGGGCAGGTGCACGGGGTACCCGTCGCGGCGGATGCGCACGATCTCGTTCATGCCCAGGTACTTGAGCTGCTCCAGTACGAGCTGGTCGCTGTACTTGCCGGCCTCTTTGTTCTCGTTGGGCTTTATGCAGCGGACGTACCTGGAATAATGAAAGAATAGTCAACCGCATATGCATTAAAATTTGTTTTATGTAGACGTTTCACCTGATGGTTCCTAAGCGAGTGCCGCCGCCTATAGAAAACCGCGACACCAATGGAGTCACAAGTTCACTGCCGAGCTTTTATTTAACCCCCTTACTCGCCCTTTGGCCTCAGGTACTCTCACTGATATAGCTGGCGGCATGAAAGAATAGCGATGATCTTGAGTGCGCAGAAAAAAAATTTAGTAGAAAGTCTTGAATTTTTACCAATGCGCAAACTGTCAATTTTGTAACGGTCATCGCTATAGTTAGATGCCGCGGACTATACGATGAAACAGCGCAGGCGCTGCATCATTTCGATGTTCTGTGAGAGCCTTAGTTATCACACCGGTCGAGATGGCTAATTCATGCCGAGACGTAGCTCTCCCACAGTAAAAAAGATAAGGTCAAATAAAGAGTGTTCTTTAATTGATACCTCCTCCTGCCTCTTGTTGCAGAGCGAGAAGACCTTGCAGACAGTATTGACGTACAGTAAGTCAGGCTTCGATCAAGATTATCTTCACTGAACATCAGGTGTGATCGAGATCAAATGCTAGTGGATGGATAATTTGACCAAGTTCTTACCACACATCTGTAGCTTGCAACATGTCAACAAGCGACTGTAGTTGCGCTCTGAAGGTGTCCACTACAGTGGGGCGACCCTTGGACGTGCCCCGTTGCGTGGTGCCCGTAGAATTTGGACTTGATAGCGACATGTCCTAAAAATAAGAGACGAATTATTAAAAAACAAAACAATATCCGGCTCGAAGGACTAAGTTTTTTTTAACTTTCAAAAGAATCATGTACAGAGTTAGTGCTCTGTTATGTTCGATACTGATTTCTTATCATGAGAAACTAAGATTTAAGAATATAGCTCTCATAGTTTCGGGACAAATGGCATACGGACTGACGGCCAGACAGAAAGACACGACGAATCTATAAGGGTTCCGTATTTTTTGCCATTTGGCCACGGAACCCTAAAAATAGTCTTGATTCGATTGTTTGTGGGAGTGGAATGTTTTAAACTTAAATACTATAGTATTTCTCTGATTTTTAATCATGTGGAGAAAACTGACAGATGCAAATGTCATTTTGACTTTTTGCATCTGTCAAATTGATGATGATAATGTATAGGGATGACACATTGCCATCTGTCAGTTTACTTCACATGATTAAAAATCAGAGTGTAGGGATGGTTTGTTACCCTTATGTTCAATAAAAAGAAAAATAAAAGTTTACAAACATAAACTCACATGTCCAGGCGGCGCCAAGTCCTGCACGTAATCAGCCAGCTCCCTCACGAACGGGTTGGCCGACCGGCTCAGATGGTCTATAAACGCGTCCTGCTGCGTGTCTCTGTTCTTGTCCACGAAGCCTTGCACGCTGTACGTGACGGCGCCCGCGTAGTGTTGGACGCCGAACTCCTCCTCCCACTTTCTCCGGGAGCCTTTTACGAAGCTTTGGTGTTCGCCGAATTCGCCTTGGATGTTTGTTAGGTACGCGCCGTCTGAGCCCTGTAACCGATATTTTAGTAAGTTCATACTTATTTACTAATGATCCGTAGGTAACTTTTGGTTAAATTGACTATAGTTAACTTTGACATGTGCTTAGAACCAATGGTCAAAGTTATAGACTATTGGTTAGAAAAGAAGAAAGAAAGAAAATTCATGACACCACAACGGATTATGATACAGACGAATTACATACGAGTACTAATTAATGAGAAAATATAAACAAACACAAAATATTTTTTACATCAAATAACACCCTAGATCGTAAGACACATTAGCCTCAAGGCAGAAACAAAGGTTAAAACCAGCTAACACACTTTTGCCGATATTTGATCATTGGTTACTTTTTAAATCATTAGTTTGATACAACATACCTTGGGCATGTGACACTGCTCGCTCAACAGTTTGAGTAAACTCCTGGGCGGTTTCTCCAACAGTTCCAGACAAGCTGCATTGTCGGTGAACTGAATTTGGTTGTACACGATTCCTTCTTGCCGGTACTGAAATAAGAATATGAATCAATTAAGTGTTCACTAGTACAAGACAATGTGTCTTCTTACTTGAACATTAAACAGTGTTCATCAGCTTCAATATTAGAATCAGTATAGGTACTAAAATTTGTTAGCCATATCTCCAGGAGAAGCAATGAGTCAATAGGAAGTCTCATGGTGCAAAGCTTTTGTTTTGTACGTCCTATTGACTGATACCCTCTACACTTTATCAGGCCTCGCTCGCGGTAGATCACCCGCGATGTACTGACCAAATAAAGTCAGTGGACGGCATGCATTACGACTGGTCTGTCAAGAGCGTAACGATTGAGAAGAGAGAAGCTAGAAGCGTCAAAATAACTCACAATCTCCTGTTCCAGCGCAAACACGTAGTTATTAAAGAACATGTGCAGCTTCTCGTTCGCGTAGTTGATGCAGAGCTGCTCCAGCGAGTTGTTGGCGAAGTTCTCGAAGCCGAAGATGTCGAGCACGCCGAGCGCGCGCGGCGCCTCCCGCCCGGCGGCCGAGCAGCTGTTCACGTGCCGCACGAGCCACGCGAACGTGCGCGCGTACAGGGCGCGAGCCATGGCGTGCCGGTTTTCGCGGGCCTGTGAAAGAAATGAAATTAACTAGAGTTTTTTATGTGATAGATAGCAGACTGATAGCCTGATGGTTAATGCTTATATTAACGTTACTAATTTGAAAGTAACATCTGTGTTGCTTACATACAGGCTGTATCTGTGAACGTTTACATCCCTTTAGCCACGTGTTCTACCAACCATTCTGAACAACATTTGTGCTATGACTTTTGAAAATTCGCATAAAAATTTTTCATCTTTCCATACAAAGTTGGTCACGTGACTTGGTCATTTTGTATGGGGAGTCAAAAAATTTTTCGAAGAATTGGAAAAGTTGTTGAACAAATGTTGTTCAGAATGGTGATAGACACGTGGTTAAGGGATGTAAATGTTCACAGATACACCCTGTATAACCCGCAGGTTGTATTGAATAAGTAGTCCATGGAAAATAAAGATCCTGTGATTTGACTATAAGCAATATTCTTTGCAAAGAGCTAAATCGACATAAATCAAATCAATGTATCTTTCATGTAGAAAAGTTTGACAATAAGAAATTGATAATCTGAGAACTTTTAAGGGTTAAATCATCCTGGCATTGTATTTACTTTTAACACTGAAAAAAAAATCTGTTTACATAAACTTGGGCCTTGTGTAATGTTGACAACATACCTCAGGCAGTCTAAGAGGAATGTCGGTAACATTTCCGCGAACGTTGATTTGTCTCTCTAGCAAGACCCTTTGGGCCGTGGGTGGTGCCAGTCCCAGCAAGTTGGCTACAGCATCCACCGCTTCAGAATCCTCAGGAGCTAGGGTTGTGCGTTCTCCATCTACATCCTGGAAAAGGAAACGGATGCTTTATTGATTTGGAGACGTGTTATGCCTCTTGTCTTCTTTCCTCCATGCGTATAGACGATCAGACCAGATCATTATTACTCAGATCTATAACTCAAATAGTTTTAGTGTTGAAACGGTATGGTTGTGCAATATCTTTGATGGCGATTTGGCTAACTTGTCCTGTTCGCCAGCGCGGCTCAAGAGGGCTTCTTCATCTCCAGGTCAATCAGCAGCAATGGACGGGCCGAGGCTGATGATCGATGATACCTGGAACTGTATTGTTCCCCAGCCACAGCACCGCTGCGAAGACTTTGAACCGCCCCTCCCACATATTAGGCGGCACCTGCAGCACTGAACACCAGCTGCAGGGCTTGCAGCGTAGCCCGGGCTCGCCGACGAGGCCGTTGCTGGTTCCTCCATCTTACGCCCGAAGGTGACATGCTGTTGATTGATCTTACCTGGAACTGTATGTTCCCCAGCCACAGAACCGCTGCGAGGACTTTGAACAGCCCCTCGCACATATGAGGCGGCACCTGCAGCACTGAACACCAGCTGCAGGGCTTCCAGCATGCCCTGCTTGCCGACGCGGCCGTTGTTGGCTTCTCCATCTTACGCCTGAAGGTCAGAGGCTGTCGATTGATCTTACCTGAAACTGTATGTTCCCTAGCCACAGTACCGCTGCGAGGACTTTGAACAGCCCCTCGCACATATGAGGCGGCAGCTGCAGGGCTTCCAGCTTGCCCTGCTCGCTAGCGCGGCCTTTGCGAGCTTCTTCGTCTTCTGGTCGAAGGTACTTATAGTGGACTTCGTCGCGCAGGCGAAGCGTTGAACGAAGTTCTGCATTGTGCTGTAAGGGTAATGAAGCTAGTGAGAATATGTTTTTACAGGGCTTTTCGCAATTATTGGTTAAGTAGTCAACATCAGCGGTAAGTCATGAGTGCGATGTCCAACTTCATCTTTACGAATTTTCCGATGAGAGCCACCGTAGTCAGTTTCGTCACTTAGTTATTTACCTTAGCTCCTTCCACCAGCTGGTAGAAGACGTGGTAGTTGGTTTCCCTCGGGGA
Source organism: Cnaphalocrocis medinalis (assembly GCA_014851415.1). Taxonomy (NCBI): domain Eukaryota; kingdom Metazoa; phylum Arthropoda; class Insecta; order Lepidoptera; family Crambidae; genus Cnaphalocrocis; species Cnaphalocrocis medinalis. Next base: position 14,329,452 of record CM026293.1, read on the forward strand.
AGGGCCGGTGATCCTGGCGCGTTCCAGCAGGAAGTCCCGCAGCACCGCGCCTCTGATGCCGCCGCGATGGTCCAATCGCACCTCCACGAACTTTCCGAAGCGGGACGAGTTGTCGTTACGGACCGTCTTGGCGTTACCTGGCGATCAAAAATTTGTTGAGAAAAGAAGATACATCTCTAATCTCTAGTTATTAGATGTCTATTTCACGTAGCTTGCTAAATATTTGTGATATGTGATTCCACGTCCAGGTCTTCCACTCAAATCGGGCTGACTCAGTTATTGTAAGTAAATCTCTTCTTAGTTTCATTTTTAACTAGAAAAAGGTCTGATATCAGACTGAGCCGTCCTTTGATCGATCGTTGGACGCAATATAAATGAAAAAATCCGAAGTCAAAATTCCTTACCGGATTAGATTTTTATTTATTTTGTATAAAAGGCACGTGTTTCTATCATCCATCTTGGAGCAAAATCGATTACCTAAACATTTTCAAGGAAGAAAATCTTTGTTTTGAATGAATCAAAATGTAATCGTTGGGGTATATCTATTATAGCGTTTTTGACTGACGCATTTACCCTCCGTGTGAGGGGAAGTTAGGATGGATGGTGATGAGATCATAATGCAGAGGGGGGTTGGTGACTAATGTTACTATAATAAAGCGACACTTAACCTTCCTCCAATGTTTTCCGAGTACCGTCCGTCCCCAGTCCATTCAGTTTGATATTATACCTTCAGTCAGACAGCATCAGTAAAACCATATGAGCAGTCCGTTTGGGTGCTGTAGCCTTACCATGAGTTTGAAATACTATCCTCGCTATCGAAAACTATCGCTTTGTCTTTTTCATTGTGATGCATTTGAAAGAGACAGAGCAATAGTTTACGTTATGTCAGTTTTAGATGTCAACTCATGGTAGCGCTACTGATGTATGATGGTTACTAGCGTTACCAATGCGTTATTTTAAATGAACAAAAACAGATGCTCACCAAAGGCTTCGAGCACTGTGTTGGCTTCTAGGATCTGCTGCTCCGCCCAGGAGGCTTGCCCCCCAGCAGCGCAAAGGTACTGCAGTATCAACTTCGTCGTTTCTGTTTTACCAGCTCCGCTCTCGCCGGATATTACTACTGATTGATTTTTCTCACCATTCTGTGAAAATCCACACATTAATAAAAACATGGTTTACATGCGTACGTCTTACAAATAAAGTGGTCCTCACACCTTACTCGTACCTTTATTAGTATACTAGTGGCCCGCCCGCACTTCGTTTCGGGAAAGTAGTTCCACTGTCTACCAATAGATGGCGCTGGGAGTCAATTACATCGCGCAAGTGTTTCGTGTTTTCGGTTTAACTATAAGCTCTGACGTAGGTTATCATGGTGGTCTTTATAAATAGTATAGAAAACTAGTTAAAGTACCTAGCAACGAGGTGCTAGATAACAACTTCATTACTGGTTAAATCTGTTACCGTCTACGAGTTGAGCAGAGAAACGCGGGAGAAGACGACGAAGATTAATGTAATAACAAAGTAGGTTAGCGAAGCGACCTAATAAGATTATAATAAATTGAGAAAAATCACAGTCATTGTCCTGGTCCCAAACGAAAGTTTTCCTTTGTAATTTGAAAACATTGTCTGTATTGATATTTGGCTGCCACACTTACTATGAAGCCAGAAACAACGGAGGTACTACCTATATATGTACTGGGAGTTATTAACCACCAGACCTAGATAACAGAAACATAATGTTTCAAACAATATTTGTGTTCAAATAGTTTTACTCACCTGTAAAGAACTATAGGCGGATTCAGCTAGCGCAAATACATGAGGTGGTAGACTTCCAAATGCTTTGCCTCGATAGTTTTGCATGTGTTCCTAAAAAATAAAACAATGATAAGTCTTTTAGAATCCTACTGTGCAAATTTCATAAATATACCACGGAGTGATACCACAGCCTCACAGAACACCGGCGCGGCGTAACCAAGCGCCGGTGTTCTGTGAACTGTGTTTCGCCGAGTGAGTGAGGGTACCAGCAATCGGGGGGAAAGGGTATTAAAAGGTTGGCAACGCAATTTTGATTACTCCACTGACGTTCCGGGTGTCTATGGACGGCGGCAATCGCTTACTATAAGGTGATCCATCGGCTCGTCTGCCGTCTATCACATAAAAAATATTTGTGTTCTCGTTTATTCGAGTAAGTAAATATCAAGTTACCCTGACATTGCCAAGCCAACACAAAAATCTTTTCAAGCCACTAAGCCATATGTAGCTTACATTGACTATTGTTACGCCTGGCCGAGTGCCAGGCAGATAAGGACATTATACTAACTTTTTACAACAATATTTTACCTAGTGTCATAACATAACAACGAATAAAAAAGAAACACGTAGGAGAAAATAAAAGTTGTACGTAATATGAGTAAGTTCTCTGACAATAAAGCAAAGAAATAATCCTTACCGTTGTGTAGCATCCCAGTTCCTTGTAGGGATTCACTGCGACTAGAATAGAACCTGTGTATGTCTGTATATGAAAGTTAAGGAAGATATTTTTTGATTCTGTGATTCACTATTCAAATAAAAATGGACATCTCACATTTAAGTTTATTTAAGGAGGCAAGGACCTTCGGTCTTCGAATTTCCCATGAATCAAATCCACATACGTCGACCTGATCCCAAGGTAAAGCGTAGTACTCGTAGCTGGACCACTTGACGTGGGCCTCAGAATCAATTAAATATACATTTTAAATGGACAAATGTTATGGTATATAGAGTTACTCCTAATTTTTCTGCATGACCCATAGGTTGACTGGTAGATAATACTTGTCACAAAGGATACGTAGACGAGGTCGTGTCGGTACCGCCGCTTGAGGTTGTCGTTGATGGCGTCCTCGGTGATCTGCGGCATCACCGTCATGTCGGGCACGCCCGGCCCCTCCTCGTTCTCGCGCTCCTCCATCTTGCCTGCAACAATCAAACCAACTCTTTATTATCAGAAGACATAGAACATTTAAAAAAAAATCATTGTAAGAGACCCATCGGAAGACCGATCCTGAGATGGAAAGATTGCGTTAAGCGCGTTATGCACGCTTTTGACATCCCTTTGGCAGTGGGAGAACCTCGCTGCAAAACGTCTATCCTGGAAGAGAACGGTGTAGGAGGGCATAGGGAAGCCTGACTTAACCAACATGCGACCAAGCGTGCTAAGCGCCGTGCCCTGCCGTGCCTATCATGTACCTACTATTTCTAACACTTACTAAAATTAAATCGTCATAAATGTCACCACTAAACCCCGGTATCTAAGGAAACGTAAGACATCACGCTCCAATAAACTTCCCCTTCGGGCTCGAAAACCGTTAACAAATATTTTTACAGCTATTAGATAACATTTGATCGGCAATTATACTCAAGATCTCATTCCACCCCTCTGTTATACCTATATATTAGTTCAAACATGTTTTTATGTTACTGTGTTGTGTTATACCAATGTTGCAGGAAGTCACAACGTTTGGTTTCTTTCTCTGTTGCATTTGCATTGCATCTTGGCTATGTCACAAAACCTTTGGGATGTCCATCCCAGCGCAATGTTGAAATATTCCGTAGTATCGATTTCCTCAATCCTTTTCCAATTATTTAAATATTAAAACCCATCAGCGCCTAACAGCAATGCTATTAGTCACGTCAAAAGTTCACTAAATTACGTCAGAACAGATCAGATGGTAATCTAGAGCCGATTTGCACGTTGTTGACTTTCGCCCCGAGCGGCGAGGGCGGCACCCCTCGCGCGATTGTGTTTCATTCATCGATGGGGCAAATGTTACATTAGTAGTTTTAGCACGTGCGATTATCGATTTGATAGACGACTTGTCTTTACATTCAAGGTTGTGAATGTATGTAGGTACTTCTATCTAAGTACTGCAGAGTACTTCTGAGAGATCTTGTTTTCCTAATTAAAGAGCACTTTGATTTAACTTATTAGTAAAAGTTACCTTTCATGTAGGATGTAGGTGAAGATATATCAACATCAAGTCAGGATGCCCATTGTATAACTATATTATATTATGTCACTAGAGTCAGCGCATACTAAAGCTTGAATCAATTTAGACCGATAACAATGGTTCTCATTCCTTCTATCGACAGATACTAGCTAAAAATTTAAAGGGTCCTATTTGCTAATAACATTCCTGATAACGTCGCCTTTCAAATAAAAAAAACAACTGTCCACAATCGGTTCGTTCGTTTAAGAGTCCATAGACAGACAGCCATAAGGTATACCTACGCGTTATGTGATTCATGGGGTGAAAAGCACAGTTGTATCATAATATCCAATGTTTCGACATCACCTCATCTACATAAAATTAAGTGTCGTCATCAATAGATATTAGATAGACCACAAATCTTAAATTTGTGATCAGAGATAATATCCCTCAATTTATATCCCAGATAGACGCACGTGGGAAGACAACAACCGAACCTACGATCATTTTTGATATTGTAATCTCACAAAGCCACTTTGATAACCAGTCCAAGAATTGTGAAAGTAAGAAAAATAAATAAGTTAGACTTTTATGAGCCGGAAGATATAAGACATTTCCATTATAAGATTTGTTCAGAAGTTGTTTTGAGTTTTCTGCGCTGTCGTCTTTTATTATTTACTCCTATAGAGAAAAATAAATTAGTTTCACAACAATATTAATGAATCCTATACCAATATTTTCTTCCAAGAATGTAATAAGAAGTCTTGTTTCCTTTTGTTTTAACTTTTCTAGAAACTGAGTTTAATCTCATTACATTCGGTTGATGCCAAAAACAAATCTGACAAGAAATATAACAAGCCGCTTTCCTTACTCATTCACTTGACTTAAGAAAAGAAGAAATAAAAAACAAAATGTTAATATTCCAATTATTATGATTGAACATTCACCGTAGTGTGAAAACATGTCGCTCTGGCCACATCCATCATAATAAACGAAGAGGGGACGGAGGTCCTCCGTAGACAATCTTGCCATAAAAATGGAGGCAAAAAGAAATCTTAAAACGTTGAAGTCCCCGAGGTCAGTGCAGTAAATCTTAAAGTGGGATGTTCCCGGGAGAAAGGCTGTTATCGGACGGAAATATCACTTGTCACTGTTGTCACAGTCGCTACGTCACTGCGCCCTCGCACTTGGTTTATCAGGATCGCGTTATTGGCGTAGGAATACTTGCTACTAGAATCGCGCGTACAGTGACACGGGTCTCGTGGATGCGATCGTCGTACTTGGGAACAGACAGTTATTATTATTGTAACAACTATACGCCTTATTCATTTATAGCACGTAACCGACATTTTATTTATTTTTGTTATAAGTGGCAGACGAGCAGACGGGTCACCGTCACCTTATGGTATGTTTTCTGTGAGACCGTGGTCACTTCAAGCCACCCTCTATGACAAAGCGTGGTTCTTCCACGGTAAAACTTCATCTTGAGATCGTAATAATAATAAATCATTTATTTCAAGCAAAGGAGCCATAGAAAGTTAGTTAGCAACAATTCTTATGTTAGTAAATTAAAATACAGTATTTAATTGAATTAATTTGGTAGTACTTTTGTCAATATTAATATTTCAAACTTATTTTATCCAGATTCAAATGAAAAGCGTTTTAAAGAGGATTTAAAAGACATCTACATTGTAAACACATAGTTCTAACTACGGAAGTGGCATCAGACAAAGCCATACACATTCTCAGCGTATTCGACTTGAATGACTGTCAATTAGTAGAAGATCCGTAGAACATCGACCTTCACCGAGCTGATAATCGAATGAAATATCCTTTATGACAAATTTTATATACTAGAAAATATATTAAAAATAGGTTTGCTAAAAAAATCCTGGACAGACTATTTTAATTAATTTTTAAAAATAAAATATTTAACTAAATTTTGCAACATTAAGATAATAAGAAAATTTTCATTCTTACTTAAAGTATAAAACGTATAGAATGTGCCGCCATTGGGTTGTCTATTATTTACCTGGACAGAGAACTCGGTTGTCAGGTATAAACAGGTATGTCGATGGCAGTTTACCTTCACTTGAAATGATAATAAAAAAATTGGCGGCACATTCTATACGTTTTATACTTTAAGTAAGAATGAAAATTTTATTAAATATTAAATTTAGTTAAATATTATTTTTAAAAATTAATTAAAATAGTCTGTCCAGGATTTTTTTAGCAAACCTATTTTTAATATATTTTCTAGTATATAAAATTTGTCATAAAGGATATTTCATTCGATTATCAGCTCGGTGAAGGTCGATGTTCTACGGATCTTAGACTAAATGATATTGCAACAATGCGCTGATGGAACGGCAGGTGTTTACGGTTCGTGTCGACTTTCATTCATCCAGGGGAACTGCAACAATGGACGAGTTATCACTCGGTTAGCGTAAAAACTAAGTGTGAATTGAAAGGGTAAGCACACACAAGTGTGTAAAAATAAATCTTGGAGAGGGACTGGTTTTGGATTCTGGTAGGATTATAATTTCGAAAATAATAGAAGCTTCTTTGATCCTTTTATAGTCCGAGGCAAGAAAGTGTAGTTATGACCCTGAGTGCGCAGAAACCAATTTTCATAGAAAGTCTTCTTTTTTACAAGTGCGCAAAATAACGGTCATCGCTATACTTTCGTGTCTCCAGTGATACTTTATTACTTTGTGCAAAATATTAATGCGATAAGTGTGTTGAATGTTGGATTTGTGGTGGTAGTGACAACTCGCCCGAGAATTTCAAGATTTTTTTGCTCGTCACTGCTCTAACCTTTAATTCACCAATATTTTTTCGATTAGTAGAGTTTAGTCAGTATTATCATCACAAAAATATTGATTAGGTTAGGTTAAAACAGTGACCGACCAAAAAATCTTGAAATTCTCGGTCGAGTTTTCCTCTAACCCGGTCTAATGTACGCGGCTAATATATTGAGTGTAGTCTAACATTTTATCTTTTACTAGTGGCCGCCCGCAACTTCGTTTGCGTGAACTTTATGACTCTTGACTTAAAGATTATTATTTAAATAGAATTTAACAAAAATATTACTTATTATAAATGTTCGTTTATAGGTTAATAGATTTTTAAGGCGGCTCATTAATATTTTATACGAAATGCTAAGGAATGGAACAACTTGCCGGATTTTGTATTTCCAGAGAGCTACAATTTGGGTGTCTTTAAGTCGAGAGTGAATAGGCTTCTTCTGGGAGAGCACGCTACATCTTAGACCTCATTGTCACTCTCCATCAGGTGAAATGAGGTCAAGTGCAAACCCATTTAATATTTAAAATATCAACTTCTAATGAAAGTAACCCCCAAATTATTTTTTATTCCATTAGGGGATGTAAGTATTCTATTAAAGTTTGAATCTTATATTTTATCCATCAATTCTGTCAAAGAATGTGTATGCAAAAGTTGGAGTAAATTGGGCCAAGGAATCACGTAGTCCCATGAACAAACTTTGAACCCCCTTTTCGCTCCATTAGGGGTTTAAGTTCGGAATATCCTTCCTTATAGGATCTCATCCAAAAATGCTCATCACATTTGACAATTTTCCATTCCATTTCATTCCATATTTGTTATAGTGTAGCTGGGCTCTTAGAGGTCCAAACCAGATGTTCCATGATCTTTGATTTTTTTCATGGCATCATAAACTGCTCATCAATCTGAACAACTTTTGTTAAGGTGCCATTGACCTACCTCTTATAGTTTAGCTGGGCTGTTGTGGTTCTACATCAAGGAGCCTGGTCTTCAAAATGTAATATATCCTATAAGTTGCCCTGATATTACAGCTATACAATAAAAAAAGTTTCATTCGAATTGGTTCAGTAGTTTCCGAGATTAGCGCGAACAAACAGACAAACAGACAAACAGATAAACAGACAAACAGACAAACAGACAAACAGACAAACAGACAAACAGACAGACAAAAATTTTAAAAATCATTGATTCATGTTCTGTTACTGTTTTTTAGTCGTCCTAAGTTATTTTGAGATAAATATCTTCAATGTACAGACACAGCTATTTTACATTTTTATTATATGTATAGATAGATAACTCCGATGAGAAGTAGTTAAAACTTTAGAAACTTAAATCCAAGTTTTATTCTTATCTGGTACGTTTATACACGCTTTACAAAGTTCGTTGATTGCTCTCAAATACGTACTTAACCTACTCGTATGGTAGATTAAAATGTCATCATCATTAGTGGCAATTTCGGCAACACTGATTAGGCTATGATCATGAGTCGTTTTGCTCTAAGGTGTCTGGTGTTTTTGCAATGAAACACGCAAAGGTACCGAAGATATCATTTATATGACTAGGGGAACCGGGGCACGAAGTAGCAGGAGCAAGTACTAGCAAATTGTTTTAAGTGAAAATTTGGAAACTAGTTTTAAATCATTACAGTATTAATTTATAATTTATATAAAAACTAGCCCTCGGCTTTTCTTACAGAGTAAGTTGCAACAGACGTCACATTTTTTCAAAGCAGCTTCATCAACTATTTCAAACAAGTTCGATCCGGATTTTGTTTCATATCGATAATAAGAAACAATATTCAGATTCTTTCTTTCTTCTATCCTAGTCTCCCTTCAAACAGGGTAGTTGACTAATATCGATGTAGTAAAAAATATTGATACTTTACCAAAATATTGGTAAATAAGAACCAATAGCCACAATTTTCAGTTAAAAATATAACGTCTAGCTGGTTTTGTGAGCATTCAAAGTTTCATGGGCAAGTCCATTTTTAAAGTTTATAATATTATAAAAATAATTATATCATTGAACTACCCACACATTAAACACAAACTTTTATTATAAAACTATGTACATAAACGAAACATTTGATATAGCTACCAAACAAAATTTGCTAGACGCGCATACAAGATACCAGCGTGTGACGTCACATGTTAGTAGCCATTTGTATAGAGCGTTTTTGGGCCCGCGTAAAATATGTGCTCTTAAAGTTGTGATATCTCAGGTAATTCAAATCAGAATCAAATAATTCTTTCAACAATGTTTCTTTAATAGAGGGGTCTTTTGATTAAACACATAAAAAAAAAATAGTCAAATACCCTATACTGCTACATTTTCTAAACATCGAACATGTACATAAGGTTTTATAGCCAAATAAGGAAAGATCGTTAGAACTAGCCCCCCGATCTTACATCTCTCAATCAGATACCTATGCATAGATACGACGAGTATTTCTCTAGCTAGCTCCTCTTAGAAGTCGCAGCGTTCTGATGTTGAGTACTTAGCCTTATCACTTGTGTGCTTGTAAGAAATAAGTATTCGCAGAAAGGCGGAACGCTAGAAATGGCGGAGTCTCTCAATACATCATCGATGGATGCCATCGAAGGCCTTCCTGTATCCGCGGCGCGGTAAAAATGCTTTTATGAAAACTTGCGACTCACTCGACATACCACTAATGTGAGCTGTGACGAACATGTATCTTTAAGTATGTGTAGAATGTATGAAGCAGTATATTGTGTACCTACCTAATGAAAGGATGTGTTTATTTCGGCATTATATTTTAACGAGTGCTTTTATAAAACACGCTAAGGATTTACAACAGCGCTTTACCATGAAATTGGAATACCAGACTATCGCATTTCTCCGCCTTTGTTACGCTCTATGTTTCTTCATTTTGTTTTTGTTCTTACACTTTATATCGTTGTTTCTTTTTGAGACATTTATTATAATTTGAGTACAATTTTTCTTTGTGCATTCTCTTCTTGCAGATGATGTGAGCCATTAACCAAATACGACTTTCTTTCTGTATTGTTATCCGAATGAATGTATCTGTTGCCAGTTGTTTTGCTATTTAGGAGCTAGGTAGGTACAGCTACCAAACCAAAATTTTACTGGAAAAATAATTACTTTGTATTACCGCCACAATTGACGGACCAAACATCCCTATATTACTTCAAAACTATTTCGCTAAGGAATTAACTGACTTCAAAAAGGTAGAGGTTTTCAATTCGACTGCATGTTTTTTGTGGTAGATCACGGGCTGATACTCTTGGACAAAGAATCGCGACCGTTCGCCTTGAAGCCCTGCAAACATGGCAATGTTTAAAACATCCACTCTGGCGCCTTAACGAAGTCGTCCGCTGGTTTATGAGGTAAACCAGGACGGGGCGGCCAGCTCCATATTAGTATAACAGACTTATCATTACCACAGTATAAAAATTCCCAGCTGAGCGAATGTACTTTATAACGTGCGCTGAGCTATGAAGTGACGTCTTTTGAATGCAACCAGGGGGTAATTGTCGTGATCTCGACATCGAATTAGAAATTTTGTATGGACGAATGTATGAAATTTCTAAATTACATTCCATGTCGCGTGCACGAAAATCGCCTCCCAGAAATGACATGTTACGATGATGAAGGATTGAAGGAAAAATTGACCATGCGCTGCAACAGCCCGCCCGGGTACACTAGTAGTAGTAGTAATGTGAAGGATCGGCGCCTTCACTTACTATACCCACCCCGATCGAGTACATACCTTTCTACCAGAAATCTTTATACTGTGTTGTTTTATTACCATACAGACTTATTGTTTGGACAGACAAAGAGCTATGAAGTGACGCGCAATGAACGTGTCTTTATTGTCCCTTATTGCGACGCCAGACAGTCCAGAATGGAATGACCATTTGTTAGTAATAATTGAATTAAGTCCATTGGCAGGTCGATTGGAGCGATCGTTTGCGGCGCCAAGTTTATCGATTAGAGTAAACAAACATCGAATGGAAGCGCCACTCGATTTGTGTTTGTCTCGATTGACGACGCACTGAGTTAACCGAACGCGTGGTTTTAAATTAAATGTGTACAATCTGTTTATGGAGCTGGGGTGAGATTAGGGACTGCTCCCCTTTACTCACAAATCAATAACGTAGACAAATTATTGGTATTGGGGGTTTTAGATATCATATCATATCATTCATAAATCGTAAGCAATTACTTTAAACGACAGATGGTCGACAGAGTTATGATTAAACATGAAGAGTGATTTCAATATTGAAATGAGGGTTTCATATAATTTTGATATTATATATATTGCAATTACATACATGTATTTTGTATGTATATTCTAGGCAAAAGCATAATATCATTTTACACCTCATCGCCACTTTCCATTAGGTGTGATTGTAGTCAATTGATGACCTATAGAACAATAAAAGGAATGTACTAGATAACAGTTTATTGGTACCTACACACACAACCTTAAAACTCAAGCCCCCTTATTACAAATCAGGTAGATACAGAATAGTTATCACTTAAGATGTATATACCTATCCTTTATTAGATATAAAAATACCTAGAAAATTAATTTTTTCATGTAATTACCATAAGATAACAATAGTCGTTTTTTCCGTCCAGTGCGTGAAATAATTATTGTATACGACAGTGCGTGTCGCTGTAAGAGACATTCAAAAGCGTTCCCAGCCAATTCTCTGCTCATCGGTACAAGTTACAAGCGAAATTACTTGCATATCTCTAATTTTATCGTGTAATTCCCAGTTACATCAAAAGCTGTCGCTTTGAAGTCCGGGGTACGCTTAGACCATGATTGAGGATTTGGAAGTCTGGTAATTAAATTATTATGAAACGACTGCGGTGTAACCTTCGTAACCCTTTAACAGGGGAACCAGACCAATAGGTGGTTGTTCACACGATTCAGAAACTATCCGAAACCTGCAGGTTTCCTCACGATGTTTCCCTAACCGCCGAGCTAGTGGTAGAAATATGCACATAGATAATAAATAATCTAAAGGTACATGCTCTGATTCGGATAACAACCCCCCGCATGAAACGTGCGTTAGTCACTGATACACAAGCGCTCCAATTTACTTTCAAATAGTGCTAATTAAGTTGATATAAATAAATGCATCTAAATGCTTCTAAATCTGATGGGATCATTTTCCTTTATCCAGATGATCCAGACGTGGTTATATAAAAACTTTTGGTGCGTGCTCGGGTTCAAATCTAAATCCTCCCATTTACAACGCGCACTTTTTATTCTGAACTACGATATATCGCTCTTATCACAAGCTACACGCTTATGACTTAAGCCACAAGTTTTCTGGTGGGTGGCGCCGGGCGCCGTCACCCACGACCATTCTTAAACTTTGAGTTTGTAAACCGTCCCTTTGAGATGGGCTGGGGATTGTGTTGTGACACTGTTTTTAACAATTGTACCTTCAGCTCTCTGCGAAACGCGGCGACCCATGAATCGCCTTTGTGGTAAGTAAAGGGATGTATTTACTCACGCCAGCAGTCGGAGACGAGGTTTAATTTTATTTGTTAGCTGTACAAGAGTTGTAGGTAAGTTGCCCTTTTAGTAGAGAGTACTAAAAGGGCAACTTCAACTCGGAGACGAAAAATAATAGTTCATTTGTTAAGGATAGCTTTTGACCGCCAATTGAGAGTTAAATAAGGGCTCAGTGCCTATTTAAGTTAATTGGCATTATATCTAAGTGTCTTTGAGAGTAAATTTGTATTAAGTATTACTTAAAAGTTCTCCTACTGTACAAAAATAAGTGTAATGAACACTTGTGTTGGTTTAGTGTCTGGGTCCTCTGTGTGTGTCACACATCATGTCTGTGACAAAAGTGTTTAAGCTACTTAAAATGGAGTCTGAATTTATTTAAAAAAACCTTTCTTATTTTTATTTTATTCATTCATGACGTATGGCCGCAATATGACAACTTTAATCGATATATTTCGTATTTGTTTATAATACGTAATCTGACTTTCCAATCCGTGATTTACTAACGGTTCTTTAACTAATACCAACCATTACCCCGATTGCTTCTCCATCGAAACCTTATCTTTGTACTATTGGGACTTTATCACCGCCCACGATCTTTCTTAGCTCCACGTTCGTTAGCTGTCCTTTTGGATTGAGTCGGATTGTGGGCTCGACCTATGTATAGTACAGTACAGCCGTGATTTTAATGGGCTATTCAAGCGGAGGTGAAGCGGTGCGATGACCCGGGAAATTGCTTCGTAGGCTCTGTTTGTTTACTCATGTGGTGTGATCTAATGGGGGGAAATATCCGGTAGTTTGGATCTTGTAGGGTCACTACTTTGTGTAAGTTTGGCAGAGGCTTTGGTCAACCCGCTCAAAACTATCCGGCGGGATGAGTTCATATTCATCCATAAGTTTTCCGCGGCGTAAATTCTAGCGTAATTTCGTGGGTATATTGGAGGCCTTCTATTGTTGAGGGAAATTAATTATATTGCTTTAGATGTCGCGTTTACCTAGAGCGTGTCATGTTGCGATTAACCTCATCACAAGCTTTATGTTTGTTAAGAAACATGGTTTAATAATCTGATTATTATGTACGTTCGTCTGCGAAGACTAAAAATCGCGGCGGGACATTTTCTAAGGCCAACGCGGACGATCGGGTACGAGTAAACTTAAGTTTAGGCCCTTAGGATGTTTGACATCAACTATAATAATATTTCTCAACCAGGCTGGCTAGTAAGACAACGCATGCTAAAAAATCATAGTGTGATAAGATGTCAGTGGGAAAGTGGAATGGGATACTCGGGAAGCTGTAGGTTTTGGCAGCGAGCCGCGGCAGACACTACTAGGTCAAGGCAAGGATTGTCGGACAACAAGTAATAGTTTAGCAATCCTTGTTACACAATGTAAGTAAACTATTAGAATATTATTTTCATGCAAAAGGGAGACAAACAAGCGAGCGCGAGTTATATGCTCAGTTGTCACTGCCACCCATAGTCATTTACGTTATTGTTGCCCGTTTAAATATTTTAAAGGAGTGCTGAGCGAAACGATTCCACAAAGATGTGCGTGACAAGAAATATCGGGTAAAGCCGCAGTTGGGTACTGCGGCTTTACCCGATGATGGTAACCTGGACAGGTAGGCCTAACAACTCAGTAAACTCACTTTGATAGACCACTAACAATCTCTAAACAATCTAATAAATGAGCCCAGCGATTGAATTACAAAGTTACAACACAACCTTATTTACACATTGCAGTTTTTCTTACATAAATAACACACAAAATTGATGTCCCGACTTCTAACGTTGAACAAATAACCGAGATAAAAAACCAATCCGAAAAACAATCACTTTAGTTAGTGCAAAAACCGGAGATTTCCAAAATGAGTTCGCATTAAGATGATCTCTAGGGCGCGCTGTAGGGCTACCTCCAAAGGAGGTCGTAAAGACTTACTAGGTCACATTTAGAGGGTTAACGGTCCCATCAAGGTCAGGTGATTAGAAGGGCGCAGACAGTTCAGCCACAGGCCAAGCGAGAGCACAAATAAAACCTAAAATATGTTAATTTATTCTGAAAACGCGTTTTCTTTTTAAAAGCACATAATGGATAAGATACTTTGTCGATTAATTTGTGTCACCGCTCTTCGATAAAATCCCGAGAGACTTTTGGACAGGTGTTTGATATTATTTGAACGATCCTAAAGTACCTAAGTCTTATGATAATGTTACGCTCTTGGCTTAGATTTTTAAATAAAAATAAAATATAAACTACAAGGTGAAAATCCGTGAGTGCGGTGTACTTGTCAGCTATCTCATAACATTTGAGATACGAAGATGGCATAAAATGCACAATAACATTTTCATTCCGGAAAAATAAAACCTTTTCAAGAGCCGTTCCCGTTTCACCCGAATTCTGTGTGACAGTTAAAAATCCAGGTGAGCGAAGCCGTGAAAATGGAATTTTCTGATACAAATACGAGTTTAGTATATCGTTTTACAAGATAGAGTAATATATTGGACCAAAAGTATGTTAATTTATGTAATAGGGGGCAGAAGAACAGACGACCTGATGGTAAGCGATTGCTGCCGCCCGTACACTAACAACACTGACCAGCTGAGTCACAAGTGCGCTGCAACCTTTTAGACCCCCTCCCCCCATTAGTGTATACGTAATAAGTCAATGGATTTATAACATGCTAACTGAATGAATTTAAAAACCGTTTTCAGATATAGAGAAACTGTAAATCTCCTATCCTTATAGAAAAATAGGTATGTGAATGTGATTGTTGCGTGGTTTCCTAGTAAAAGGAAATCCAGAAAGAGATGTGTATCACATACATACATACATATGATGTGTGTGGATGAAACTGTAACAATGAATAGCGCTGTGGAGTCGATTTACTATATCGCGCAAGTGTTTCGCCTTCTCGGTATACATAGCATAAGCCTTACCGTTGACTATGCGTTAACCTCTTTATAAATATTATAGATATAGAAAGTTCCAATTCATTCCTTTTCTTTATCGAAATCCCACATCAGTAAAATATAAAATAATGGCTTCAAAGCTATTTCTAACAACCGGCCAATGTTTCCGCAGCAAAAAGACGGTCGTTTAATCACAAGGCACAAGTTCACATAAACCACGGCGTCTTATGCCTTGCCGGGTAAGGCTTTCGTGACTTGCACCATTACCTCTACCCGGAAAAGAAATTTAGATGACAGTTTATGCCACATTGATTATGCAATTTAATAATGTGAATCGAGATCCTGATTGCCGGTTGAAATATAGATTCCTTATTTAAAAGTAGAGAATGCAAACCGAATGGTTTCGGAAATTGGATTGGAATGAGATATTGATTTGCAGTTCTCAATGTTCTCATATATTGACCTGACTCCGTACTAAGTAGCTTAAACACTTGTGTTACAGATATTAGATAACAGAGGAAACACAAATATATTACTTAAATACATATAAACACCCTGACACTGAACAAACACAAGTGTTCATCACACAAATGTTTGTCCAGGGTGGGGATCGAACCCACGACCTTTGGCGCATGAGGCAGGGTCACTACCAAATGCGCCATCCGGCCAGTCAAATGCTAAATCACATAAAATTCAATCAATTAAGTTTTGCTTTCGGTTCAACAAGCAAATAAGAATCTTTTTATATGCTATCCAATCAAATATTACCTATCTACAAAACTTAGCAACTTTTGATTCAAATCATAATAAGAATAAATAACAAGTTGCGAACAGTTACAAGGAGAAATAAAGTAAAATACTAAAAAGAAGTAAAAATACGTGGACTTGTCTGAGGCGCGTGGGCGTCCAATGAAATAAAAGTACTTGTTGGAGCGACAACGAAGCGAAATCTATCTATTTTGCCAATCTACTGGGTTTAGTCGACCTTTTATGTCTCCCACGTAAAGGACACCGGTTAGAGCTGGGTGTTTAAAGCCACAAATGGACTGAAATACTAAGTGTTACACTCGTAGTTAGAAAATATAGCTAGTCAGATAGTATCAGATCCTACGGCAATATTCTTCATAATATGTATGTATTCGTAATATTCATTTAAATTATTTACTGATGTCATTTAGCGTCAAGAGTACAGTTCAAAAACACTGTCACGTTTAGACACTGAATTTTTATACCCAATAACACACCCTTCCTCCGAATTGGGCGTCCTGTCTGTACACTCACTCAGGATTCACGATGGTTTTGCGTGTGATGGCTGTGTACCGTGCGTATCGTAAGCGTGGTTTTCCCATGGTCAAAAAGTTTAAAGCAACGCAGGCCTTCTGTCTCCGAATTGAATTAATTTCTAAGACGCTGAATAGGCAATTTATACTTCAGAACCACAAGAAACTCTTATTTGTTTTAATGACTAACTTATTCAAATGAACATCACGGTAGAACCAAAAGTAAATTAAATACTTTGTTACGGGGAAGTGTGAAATTATTAATTCTCACACACAATAGCCTCATTGTATTAAAATGTAAGAGAGGACCTTTTTGTACTATTTTACCGAAACAAGCTATAAAATATGTGGCCGTAAAACACCGTGAAGCCGATAAAGTAGTGTTTATAATGCGTAACGACGCAAAGTAAATGTTCAGGGCTCTTACACATTAGGCGCTTTTATTTTGTTCTTAAGATTAGGTGGCTTATGAAATCCTATAATGAAGCCGTCTCGTAACGAATGTGAATATACCTGTCGAATCCAAAGAAAGGCGACACACGTTTATGAAAGGGAGAAAAACTATTTTTTTTTTGATACGGTCGTAAAATCCGGTTGATTTTAGGCCCTCAGCAGTTCTTCGTTGGTCTACGATGAACAATCGCACGCAAATAATACAAAAAAATAGAAAATGAACATAATTATATGAAAAAAAATCCAAATAAACTTAGTTTCATAGGTACTTACATATTGTTAAATGTTAGATAAGTATAAATAAATCCACTAAAATAATTATTGCCTAAACTAGGAGGCCCAGTGGCAAGCTTAAAAGGAATAAAAATCTAATCTAAATTTCTAGAGCACACATTCATCCCAATTATACCAACGTCTTCAAGTCATCTTTCCCTTTCGTTTGTGATTAAATTAATCGTTATAGTATGCTTAACTTGCGTAGAAGGTTCCATAAATAAACTGTGTACTTACACACGGAATATGCAAAGCTGGTTCACACGGACGCTGTGTACCGTGTCGCCCTCCCTTGGCAATCATATCGCTTTAAATCAGTTTGGTACATTATTCAATATCTCAGTAGACCAAGAAAAGGAATTCTCTTTGTCTTTCGCACCGTTTGTGAAGAAATATGCAAAAAGGTGCAGAGCAGGAATGTTAGGGAGCTGCGTAACCGTAACTATCGAATATACAATATAAACAAAATCCGTAACCGCATATTAAGTAATATAGTATCGAATTGGGGCGGAGCCTAATAGAGACGCATTATAATTAGTTGACTTATAGTTCCTAAAACCTAATTCAAAAGTAAATTACAAAATTGTATTTTAATTTTGAAATTCCTGCAAATTTTAGATCCGGTACCGAAATTATTCGAAACTAACGGATAATAATCCGGAATTATTTTGTATTATCTGAATGAATCCAATCCGTAACCGAAATTTCATATCCTTAACATTCCTGGTGCAGAAGTTACACGGACGGAGTCGAGGTCCTTTGGGTGATTGAATGGGTGGCAATACATTTCGCCACCCATTCAGTCACTGTCAAAATATTCTATCTATCCATACCTTCGGTAGCTAGTAGACTAGACTTTCGCCCCGTGTGTAAGTAAATATAGCTGTAATGTTGTTCATTATGTCTTTACACACGGGACGAAAGCAAGGCTAGGTTCACACGGGCCGTGCACCGTGCTCCCTTGACAATGTGCTATCGCCTCGCTTTCGATCAGCTGGCTATTAGGGGTTATCAAGGGAAATCTACACAATTATCTATATTATGTCTTCGGTTCATCGCGAGACTGACGGATGAAAATGATAGCTTTGACTGACGTGTGCACTAGTTAGGTACTATGTTGCGATACGCATAGTGCGTTTTCTTATGGGGGAGATTTGTTAGATAATTATGATGTTTCTCTTACTTATTACAACAGTTTATCGCTAATGAAACTGTGATGATACATTGTTAAGTGCTTTTTAAATCTTCTTTGTTTTTAATATGATGACGATGTGTCTTGTATGTAGGTATATCGTCATATTTTGAGTCTATCACATTTCGACTTTATTCTGGAGTAAGGTTAAATAATATTAAATAATACAATAAATAAATTTATACAACACCTCATGTATTGTTGACCTGACTCCATACTAAGTAGCATTTGCACTTGTGTTACATATATCAGCGCCATCCGGCCAGTCAAGTATAAACATGACATGATATTTTCATTTAGGCTGTTATTATTACGAGCACAGGTTCGTGTAAGGGTTTAAGTTACATTAGGCCTCACCGCGCAACACTACCATATTTCTAGTTCTACCCTTTCTATCACTAGATGTAGCTCAGCCTTAAACAGTAGGTACGTGAAGTAGCGATGCTAGAGGGTAACTCTTAGGGCTATAAATCTTCTACGTGGGTGTCCGCGGTGTCACGAGCACTTAAAACGAATTACTAGTACCTATTTATTTATATTCCTGTTTCGGTCTCACAATTCCAGATGAATTGCGTGGGCTGTCTAAATAAATCGTTATTTTATTGTTTCGCAATCAGAAATGTTTTATGAACGCAAAATTTCAATGAATTTATTTTATTATTGATGTCAGTAACCGTGTTTAACCGTGAGTTATCATATGGATTGATTAATTAAGGAGTAACATCTTACAAAATGTACAGATTAGGGTAGCGTCCACACTGCGGTCCCCTTGTTAAGCGTAGTCTACAGACTCATATCCCTAACTACATTTTCTGGAGGTAAATGATTTGCGTGAGATTGAACACTTCTCATAAGATTATACAGACTCGGCGATATTGTCCTAATGCATGATGATGTTGCAACAGCTGCCATTCTTCCGTCATGACACAGCGATATAGCTTCATCTGTGAGGAGGTAGTTTTTTCCTTATTTTTCTCTATCAAGCAAATCACCGATGGGCGATCAAGTCAGCATAAACCCCTTTCCACACTACCGGGGCGCCCTAAAGCCTACTCTACACGCTCATATCTCACGCGGCATGATTACATGCTGGGACCGTGATTGCAGACTCGCAACTTCGGAAGATTATGCAGCCCGACTTTATTGTGCTGTCGATGCAACAGCCGTCATTCTGCGGTAATGCATAGCAATATATCTTAATCTTCGTCGTTTACATAACGTCCCTTGGGCTGTAGTCGTAATGATAAGAAATAAAAAATAATGTAACACAAAATGTAATAAACCTTTGTAACTCAAGGTATTAGGTATGAGTGTATGTTTTGAAGGCTAATGAAAAAGTCATTTTAAGAATATTTACCTAAAATTGCTTAGAAGATAATTTAATAGGGTCATTAGACTAGATTCTCGTTGATGTAAATGTCGCAAAAGAATATTTTTTGAGGCCTGATATCCTGTTAACTACCGAATATCTGTCGATATCATTATTTATTTTCGTTTTGAGCAAATGAAGTATTTTCCTGCCTGTCTACTTTTTACATTTGCAATGTATAAGTTACATAATAAGATGAATGTATAATAATGGCAAGATCATTTTTTTATTGCAGAATATCCTTGTAATTGAGATATCTGGTACGCGAAATCATGTTTAATGAATAGCAATTTATTTTTACAACCTTCATTCCACCAAGGATAAAATCTTGCAGACTGCTGCTTCATTAGCGGGCTTTATGATCGGACATTTTTCATCCTGAAGCGCACATAAATTTAAAAGTAACATGAAAGTATATTTAGTCGTCCTTGATATTTTAGCCATTATTATGTGCAGCGCACACAAGGGTTTGTGGATGCGTGAGCGCGCAAGATGAGGCGGCGAGGACCCAAAAGAGTGCCACGGCACAATAAGATGACAAGAGTTCCAGGGCTGCCACATTTATGTATGAGATACTGAGATACGGTCTTGTATCTCAGTCAGTCACTGAAAAGTTTGACCGTCGCGTCGCGTCTTTTCACCTGATAGTAGGGAAGTATTGAAGTGCGCAACAACTACAATCGTGAAAGATGATAAAAAACCCAAACATAATATATTACATATGTTTGGTTTTTTTTTGTAGTCTGTATCTCAGAGTAAGTAACTAAACACCCTACCCAACTGTTGTATCAATGGTATCAACAAGTTACAAGACGACCAGTATGATTATAAGACTGCAAGACAAACGCTTCCAACCCTCTTATAGTGTTTGCATTCCCAGGTTCAAGTGTGGATCAATCTCTTCAATATTAGCAGAGCCAGGATATTGCAGAATTTCCTGGCAGGAGCGGAACATTTTTCTCTTTATAGTTTGTCCACTTGATGCTCGCTGCGCCTTATGTATCCAATGTCAAGTACTATTTACTGCACTGTACAGCATAAATATTTACTTATTTGTTGCAAAAGGCACTCATTTAAAGACGTTTGGAGGACACCTGATCACATAATATTGATTAAGTTACTTCTAGTTAGATACGTACAAAGTTTTTTAATTAAGCATAGACGGCCAGACAAATCAATTGACATTAAAACAAATCTATTATCATTATGTAAGGTTACCCGATTACATATCGGGTAACTTTTGAGTTTTCTTTATGGAAAAATTGTTTATAAGAAGTCCAAAAATCTTTTTGTACGTGTGACAAAAGGTTTACGTTAGGGTT
Source organism: Cnaphalocrocis medinalis (assembly GCA_014851415.1). NCBI lineage: Eukaryota > Metazoa > Arthropoda > Insecta > Lepidoptera > Crambidae > Cnaphalocrocis > Cnaphalocrocis medinalis. The sequence continues at coordinate 14,350,535 of CM026293.1, forward strand.
TATGTATCCATAAATTACGTCACACATTAAGCGGGAGGTAGGGAGTCGACGAAATGTGCCAAAAATCATAAAATTTGTGTGACGTTACGTAATACGAGATATGAGATACGAGTTGCGAAAAGCTTTACCAAAGAGAATCCTTTATTGTTTGTTCGGAGCTAAAATTTGCAGCATTTGTGTCACAATACACATGAGGGAGTCGCACTTGCAACAATCTTGTCTCATTTAAGCCGTGCACGTCCCCCGCTTCACGCGACAACGACCGTAGACTGAATTTTAGGAACGACCGAGACAAATGAAGTTAGTCTCGAACGGGCTCCCTATATAACCTTTAAACAGGTCAAGCACTTATTGGAAACTTATTAGCGTCTGTAAAACGTTTCTCTAACGACATGATGAATTTAACGTCTTTTATTGCGTTTATTCGATAAATAAAAGTAGTTTTTACTTTTTATTTTCACTTTAGCCGTTCTAGAGAAATGGATCCATACTATACATACCTTAAAGGTATATCCATAAACCGCAAAGCCTAAACACCAGCGCCATCTATTGGTTGGTACACAGTAAAACTAATGTCCTGTAACGAAGTGAGGGCGGAAATGAGGGCCACTACCAAATAAAGCGTGAATTGATATGTCTCAAGCTAATATTTCAGCTTCTTTCTATACAGCGACAGCCCTAAAGTTTTTGTGGGGAAAGGTGGCATTCCTTTGCCTAATGTGGAAGACAATGCGGGACTCAAAGCATGTGAGAGTTATCCCCGGCACGCGGCCGGGACGCACAACCTGTATAAATTTCTCGGAGATTCCACTTCACTTACTCATGTGACCAGGTGTCCCGCATTTCCCGTGTTGTATGTGAGCAGGAAGGTCCCGTTCAATTCCCGGCCGCGTCAATAGCAAAGGACACTCGTATTTATAAATATAAAGAAGTAATTTGTCAAGACAACGGCGAGCCTTTTAGGTAAACAGAAAACCCGAAACTCTGGTCCGATGCAATCGGCACCCAGCGTCATCTATTGGGCACAGTTTGGAAGTAATACAGAAAGGAACCTGGTCCCGTAACAAAGTGAGGGCAGGCCTCTAAGTCTATATAAAGTAAGATAAACATCAACGTTATAAAGAAGTAAGAACTTGAATTGAATTTTGCATATTCATTTATTTTAGAGGTTCCTCCCTCCGTCACACTACAGTAATAGATATCCGTAAAATATGGCGTTAGACAAATATTAAGTATTTATGAAAATCGAACATCATTGACTAAGTCATGCTCAAAGAAGGTTAAATAAAATGCGGATTTCCTTACCTTTTCATGAAACATAGACTGTTTTAGCTAAGTCTTCAAAGCCCCAGCACTAATGAAACGGAGCGGAGTGTGCCACTCATGATTTCCGAAATGTGAATACCGTATTTTTTATGGTAGCCTTGAAATCATACAAGGCATGGTCGCCCTACTGTCGGCAGCGGTTTCAATTTCGGATAAACGACGCTGGGACTAATTATACCAAACAGCTTTCGGTTAGATTTAGACTTGATAAAATTGTACACATTCATCTTGGGACTTAATACGATCGTATTTAGTTGCGAAGCCTGGATTCCTACATTTAAATCCCATGGGCACCTCATTTCGAAATACCATCGTCTGAATGTTAGATTCTGAGCTATAAAACCAACGACTAAAATACTCTAATTTCTGTTTATACAGTGAACTCTAATCGCAAGATCTTGTCGTCTTTTGTGGTATTTGGAAAATACCTTTTTTTGGAAAATCTTGATTTTTTAAATACAAAGGTTGATGAAACAGATGTCTGTGTTGGGTTAGTTTCTATAAACAAGGGAAAACCTTAACTTAGGACCAGGAGAATGTATGTAATGTTGTCTAAATGTATTTATCCACTTCGACTTCGGAGAGGTTTGTTTACTTTAGGTAGGTCTTAAACACATATGGCATTATACTCGTAGCATTTCCAGCCCTAAATTAAACACTTCATTATTGTTTGCAAAGCGACGTACAAAAGCGGCTTTATTTTAGCCGCGTAATCTCCTTTGCCGCTATTTGACAGCGTAAATAATCTACTTTGAACACTGAAATAAACATAGCTGCATTGTACAGCTTTAGGACTCGACGACTCGTTGACTTGGTACCTACCTACTTTTAATAATGTTTATGTACATAGTCAATGACATTCCACCTACAATGGACTTCGCATCTGCGCCTTGTGAACGGAACTTGAAAATTATGCCTAGGCATACTTTTGATTAGTAGTGTGTCAATGATAACTATGGAGTCGATCTTTTGTGAGTTTTTTTCACCCGAGCGAGATTATGGCAGGTCACTAACTTATTTACGATAACTGTTTTTTTTAGCTTTCCACTACTTACTTCCATGAGATTAAGAGAGAGAAGTGGTGCAAATTAGTTGTAATGGAAAGTTTTCAGGTTCCAGTTTTTCCCATTGATATCATTAAAATAAAATTATTACGCACAAAAAAAGTAATTTTATTTTCGCAATAACTAACCCTTTTATTTGATAATGGGAAATGCACAATAAGTAACTATACTCTAAACTGGAATTCAAGACCAAAAAAACTACGACAGATCCGTCACTGTCAAATCTGTTAAAGTCACTTATATCATTTCTAAGTGACGTTTTTAGGTTTCGCCAACCTTTTTGGCATTATTTTTCTCATTAAGCAGACTAAACTGTCAAGTTTCCATACATTATTAAAATGGTACCAAATGTTATTAACACCTGAAGTAGGTATAACAAGCGCAATACCATCTTTGAAAACTAAAAATACGGATGGTTAAGTTTTTATTAAAGGGTCTTGTATTTACGTGAAAAAAAGTAAATATATATATTTTTTTATTATAGAATAAAAATTACCCATAAATAAATTATATCAGCGAGTGTTTTTAGAAAAAAGGGGTACAGGTACAATTATTTTATTGCAGTAGCAACATTGTAGTAGATTTTTTGGTCTTGAATTCCAGTTTTGGGTATAGTCTGCCATCCGGAACCGTTCACCATATTGGATTTAGCATGACATTACCTAACTTACCATGTCAATGCAAAATTTAATTTTAATCGGGGAAAACTGATACGATATGTATGTATGTAATACATAAAACATTGCAAGATCAAAAAAGTAAAAAAAATAATTGCGATCTAGGTACAATGATTGGATTATTATAATTTGTTCGAGTTACGGATAATTTCTTTAAATAAAATCATGGAATCAGTTATGTATCTGTGAACATTTACATCCCTTTAACCACGTGTTCAAACAACATTTGTTCAACAACTTTTCCAAATTCTTCGAATAATTTTTTGACTCCCCATACAAAATGACCAAGTGACGTGACCGACTTTGTTTCATCTTTGCATATGAAAAATTTTTATGCGAATTTTCAAAAGTCATAGAACAAATATTGTTCAGAATGGTTGGTAGAACACGTAGCTAAAGGGATGTAAATGTTCACATATACACCCTGTATATACATATAAAAATATAATTAAATTCAAATGAGTGCGCGCAAACCGATAAAATACCTATCGTAGATGAAATAAATAATAAGCGTTGCGACTCCGTGTATTCCTTGCTCTGAACTTTTCCGTAAATCACCTTATGCAGCTTCGATTGACACGTAGTTATACATTACTGCTTTAACTGTCAAGATGTTTACACATGCAGGTTTGTAAACAGCAGTGTATACACAGATCAGTTGAAGCATAATAAGGTGAAATTTGGAGCATGTGCCATCTTCGCGCTTGGTTATTGTATGGCGCGCTATGTCCATTGTAGGTGGAATGTCATTGTACATAGTAGACAATTTTGTAACTGCTACTGAATGAATGTACGGTGGCCAGCACATCAAGTTACTACAATCTGTCAAATTTCCTCAGTTGATATTGAACAAAAAACACGTTTGACATAAAAGTGAGGTTCGATTGAAGAAATTTGACAGATTGTAGTAACTTGATGTGCTGGCCACCGTACCTAGTCGAGAGGCCGGGATGCGAAGGTGAGACCTCAAGCACGATCATCACTTAAAAGGCGACACACCAGTCCCGTCGCAGTTATACACATCCACTCTGTGTATTAATTCTGTGCACTGGGTGGGATGAGGATCAGCCGCTGAATTTTTGAATTTCAGTTCCATGTAAGGGAAACCAAAAAAAAATTTTTTTTCCTTTTTTGCGTATAAATCTTAATGCAGAATACATCTAACTACCAAGTTTTAACAGCTTAACTCTAATAGTTTCGGAAAAAATGGCTGTGACATGCGGACGGACAGACAGACTTGACGAATCTTTAAGGGTTCCGTTTTTTGCCATTTCGCTACGGAACCCTAAAAAACTATGCCATTATAAAGACTTTATTAAAACTGGACAAAGATTCTTAGAGCTCGAAATACCAAAGTACCTATATATTGACAAATATACTCTTATCAAAACAAGTTACAGTTACCTTCATCATTTTAATGTCCACTAATAGCAAGTTTTACCTCACCATAATAAATCTCGGTAGCCTCTAGCCTGGTAGATACTAGCTCTGGTCTCCATTACCTCAATATTATCATAAATTTCCCCGGGGCTGTTTCACTATAGACTCCTGGTAAAATACGTGAGATTCATAAAGGTTTACCGAAAGGAGGTTATCGTCAATGGAAATGATGATAAAATTGATAGGTAAGCTTGTTTTCTCCGTTATAACATAGGTAGTATAATATGTAGCCTAAATTGTAGCTAAAGAAATGGTTAGAGTACGAATTATGCAACAGACAGCCACACATCAGGTTACCACAAACTGTCAAATTTCCTTAATTGATATTCAACCTAATGTGTATCACAGTAAGATGAGAGAGTTCATTGAAGAAATTTGACAGTTTTGTAATTTTTTTTATTGGATAGTGGGCAGACGAGCAGACGGATCACCTGATGTTAAGCGATTACCGTCGCCCATGAACACCTGTAACACCAGGGACTTCACAGGTGCGCCGCGGCCTTTCTGACCGAGATATGCCATTTTCTTGAATACATTTACTTGTATACTTTGATGTGTGGCTGTACGTACAACAAGACAGGAAAATATTGGGGTCGACTTTTCATTAATTTCTGTCACGCGAATGACACTGCAATTTAAAAAAATATTGTTCTAAGTTCCTTAACTAAACTTGCTTTTCTTACTTACAGATCATCATTAATTAAAAATAAAAAAAATGCATCAAAGAAAACAATAAATTAATCCTATTTCTGGTTCTACCCATCGTCAATCTTCGTTATCAAAAGTATAATAAAAGGAAGCAGAAAAAAAACTCAAGACAATATATTATTTTAAGAAACAGGAAAATGAAACGCGTAATGTGTCGTGATCCGTTTGTTCAAATCCGGCATGAATAACACTTCCGCCCCTGGGTTTGGTGTATTTATAAAACCATTTCACTCTTTCAAATAATTTATCGACTGACAGCCTAATCCTTTCAAGCTCGGCAAAAACAAACAGACCAAAGGATAGAGATGTGACAAACGTATCGTCAAAAATCTATTTTTTTTTCAGTTCAACGTTAGGTACCGCTACAGATCTAGACCAAAACATTTTCCCCCTTATACTATGAGGACTAAAGTTAGCCATAGTTTTAAAAGGATGCTGTCACTTTTATAAATGTGACAGTATCAGTTTTAAACCAGGAATAACTATGGAACAGGATTCTGTGGGTAACTGTGAAACAAGCCGCATCGGCTGATGCAATCCAAAGGTTTTTAATTAGTATCTAGTGGTTTTTAGTGTACAAATTTGGTGTTACTTTGTGCAGTGAAGTGCCGCAGGGTGATATTAATATAAGAATCATTGAATTGTGTCGTTTTTAACACTGCTATTGTGTGTCGAGTGAGTTGTCACGTGAACAATTTGCTTTGACCTAATAGAGTCTTAAAACCTACGGCTTTGTTAAAAATAGTCTCCACAGAATCCTTAGGACATTAAAACGCTAAACACCGGCGTTTTATTGAGTGACTGTGACTTCGACTGACTTCGACTGTTGACTACACTTGACATTGGCAAAATTAAATGTGTCATGAACACAATACAGGCCATAATTAAAAAAAAAAAAAAAAAACTATGGACCACGTTTTGTAAAACACCTGTTTGATTAATTCACCATTTGACATAATACTTCAAGACTATACATTATTTCAATAACAAATTAAATACCTACAAGAAAACAATCTATTATTTTTTTAAGCAATAATTAGTAAAAATATATCGATTTTTATGATCGATAATGTCACATCTCTACCAAAGGATATCCTCATATTATAATAAGCATGACTCGTTCTAGCGTAACTAGATAGTCGCTTACGGCATAAATTAACAACGTTGGAAACTGTTGAAAGGAAAACTAATGCACTCATTTGGAAACTTGATTTACATGTTTTAAGAAGCGATAAAGATCTTGAGGAATGTTTATGTAAAATACTTTCCGAAGGAGGCCTACCAAACGCAGAAAAGATACAAAGTTCACTGCTAATCCTAAATACCATTCCTTGATATACATACATTCGTTGTTGTCATCATCATATTAAGGGTATTTTCGGAATCTGATTTTTAATTAAGGGAACTAAACTGACAGATCCAAATGTCAAGTTCCCGTATGTATTTTGATAAACTGTCAAACAAAAGGAACAAAATGTCTTAGAGTGACACCTTGACATCTGTCAGTTTAGTCCGCTTATAAATTAGAGTATAGGTTATGTACTAACTGCCGCACTCAGCGACGTTAATTAAACGTCAATTGTCACATTAGTAAAAATGTTGACCGTTTTGATAGATATAAAGACTATCCATCCATAAATAAGATAATGAGCATTAAGGTTAAATGATGTTTCTGAGAGCGGCAGTTAATACATTATCACTGCAGGGCAAAAGACTGCCCTGACTCTAACGCAGTGCTCTCAGAGAGTACCGCCCTTTACCTCTATAGGGCCATATCCACACATTGCACTGTGCGCTGCAGCTGTGTTAGTGCATCGACGAGATTGCGCGCGGTCCGTCGGAAGTGGCGTCAAATGGACATTACTTCCACTCACGCCCATTGCCCAGGAGCAGGGTTTCCCAAACTTGCATATTATACCTATGATACGACAAGTGTTTCCAAATCCCAATGCCTGAGAGCTTTCAACTCCAACAAAAACCTAGGGCTCTCGTCTGACACAAATTATCACTTCAGGATAATTTTGAACATAATTTTACCTGGAGAGCCACACTTTGACATGAATCGACGACTCGACCGGAGTGATAACACTGCCTCACAGTAAACCGAAGTGAAGCACAAATCAGCAACGGTGCCGTGTTTCGCCGAGTGAGGAGTATCGGAGGCTCAGTCCGGGGGAATTAAAGGTGCCCGGCCATGGGCGGTGGCAATTGCTTACCATCAGGTGACCCGCCTGGTCGTCTGCAACCTACTATCACTTTAAAAAAAATAAGTCGACCTCTGTACTTTACTTTCTATCAGTGACTCGCATAAATAATACTATCGTGTGTTGCATTCTTACTAATCATAACCAGCTTATCAATATCCTCACCGTTGGCTTACCCTTAAACCTTATCGGGGTCCCCAACTACATATGTTATGGTAAACTGCGTACTTTACTTTGAGAAACCCTGTCTTGGAGCATCGGCCTGGAATATGGTCTGCTCTAATTGACACTTGTTGCCATTGCAAGCATATTTATACTGCGGAAACTTCCACAAGGCAAGGAGTCTGTGTGGGTGCGCCTGCGGCGGATTTCACACCTAAAACAACTGCAAGTCTTGGCATAAATTGTACGCAAGAGAGTCTGAGCTAGATGAATATTTTGCAGCTTGTACCAAACTTCGTGAGGTGGGAAATTTCCGAAGAAATGGAATATTAAATTTACCACATTGGGGAGCAATTCTCGTGCACTCGACATTGAAGTCGAATTTGAAATTTGTATAGACTAGAATAGAATGTATGAAATGTCCAAATTCGACTTCAATGTCGAGTGCACGAGTTGGTCCCCAATGTAGTAAATTTAATATTCCACTGAGCTCAGAGCTACGAGACTATAGAAGCACACTTCAGTGATATCAAGGTATTTTATTCGTTAATCCAGCAATGACTGTACCACGAAATTCTTGATAGTTGATCAAGTCTTGCGCAACATCAAACACATTATATTAGAGGTGCATCATTTCGTTCCATTAGGTACTACTGCATTGAGAAAACTAGGTTTCCGTTTCTGTAGATTTTCTTTCAGGATGCAAGGTGATTCTTGTATCTTTTAGCATTGTTCTTCATTTATTTAATCAGTGTAGTATAGAAGCGAGATACTTGAAGATTGTTTTTCTCTTGCTACAAACGTAACATGTGCGAAATGTGGTTTCTCACTTATTGGACTCTTGTGAACTGATCAGTGACAAAAAACAAAAAAAACATCACTACTGTAGCAGTTGTTTTTTCAAAACAAATAGTTAATCGTGGATTTATATCCTACTACTATTATAAAGGCGAAAGTTTGTAAGGATGTATGGATGTTTGTTACTCTTTCACGTAAAAACTACTGAATGGATTTGAATGAACGTTACCACAATTTAGCTTATACATCAGAATAACACATAGGCTACAATTTATAAAAATATATTGTGCGGATTGTGCAAAATATGACGGTAAGTGTCAATAATTAACTCCACGCGTACGAAGTCGCGGGCGGCCGCTAGTGGTGCTATAAAATAACGGTTTTGCAGGGTAGAGTAGGTATAGAACCTCATATAATAAACGCGATGAACAATATGTATTGATTGTCATCGTGATTAGTCGCAGTCCACCTGGAAGTTGCTGGCTGATTGTAATGTCATTTTTGGTGATGGATTGTCGAACATAATCGATCTCATGTCTTCTCATAATGATGACAATTGAGTATGTATACCAAGACGTTAGAAATCCAGCAATTTCGCTGTTTGTAAAGATTTTTCCGTAGCAGCGTTCAATTTCCCGCACAATGGTGTTTCATTTCCTCCCCCCGCCCGCGCGTGCTGGCACTGTTGATTGGACTGCAGAGTTCAATGCAAGGTATGCCTAGGCGGTAGACAGCTATAGGTATATCTACCTACAATTACGGGTGCTTACGTATGTGTTCTAGAATTTTCGCCAGTGCTACGACTGTCGGCGTAGAAATACGGGAATGTCTGTTTCACCCGCCCGTCTCTCGTTCCTGTTCTGACTACGAATGCACACATTGCTTAGTTTAAAGTTTTAACGAGGTTGGTAACTTTTATGCCCAATACTAAAACAAAGTTGTCTTAAAAAATCTTATTCGTATGTGTGTCTAGTGTAATCAACACCAGCTTCTTACTGACAGAAACCTTTTGGCTTTTTCTATTATTTCAAACTAGTGGCCCGCCCTCACTTCGCTTCGGGACCGTAATTCAAAAATGAACCAATAGATGGCGCTGTGCCCAATTACATCGCGCAAGCGTTTCGTGTTTTCGGTTTTCCTATAAGCCTTGTCGTTGTCTATAGAAGTTATCTCTTTATAAATAGTATAGAAGAATATTTCATTAGTAAAATGGTGTAACCAGAAATGACACATTCTTTAAATATATTTAGGGTATTAAATATACAAAAACAGTGACTTAGTTTGGTAATTTTATGCGACACTCGTGCTCCTCCAGTTTTTACCATTACACGGCAAAATCGCTACACCGATCTTAATTTAAAATTTGTCAGAGAGACAGCTCGCGCCTAGAGCACAGGAAAGACAAGGGTGTCACCGTGCCGAAAAAATGACGGCTCCCGGGAGACGCGCGATAAAAACTTTTGTAATAGCCCGAAAATTACGCAAGAGGCGCTGCGGCCGAAAAGCGTACTCGCTCATTGTTTTATTTTTCTTAAAATTGTTTTAATCCTGTAAAAAATCTTTTACTTCGCGTTCGCGAGAATATGTTTTTAAATTAGTTCCTCTGTCAAATAAACAGGTGGCAATCTATATACATACATTCATTGTACTCGTATATAAAAGATTGACACAATTAATGAATTTCACCATTAATAAAACATTTTTTTTTTGCTTAGATTACATCTTGTTAGATTACATCTCTTGATTTATTTTGTAAAATAATGAATGCCTGTAAACAATAATGTATTAATGATCTTTAATATATTTATTTAGAGGTAAGTGGATTGTTCATTCGATACTTTCTTCGCTCTACCTGCACGGAGGTGTTAAACTAAAAAAAACATTATCATCATTAAACAATATTTCAAAAAGGTCCCCAGTTTTTATGAGCAGCATCCGACAGGTTAGCTTTTTATCTCCATAATTTCCTTTTCCGCACGCGCTGCTCACGCGCACCTAAGCTACCGTAAATCCCTAGCTAGAGCCCGACCTGACGTGTATTTAACCGAAACCGAAATATAAACTCAATTTAAATTTTTAACCAAAATTTAAAACGATTCTTATGCTATTCTTTATAACATCTGTATAGGTATTTGGTGGTTTTGTAAATTGTCTGGGGTCTGGGTTTGCTGGGTGACACCCCTAGCTATTGTAATCTAGTGGGTTCAGATCATTGAATATCGATATATCAGGGTAAGGAGAGTGCACTTGTGTTTGCGCACACATTTAATCACTACAATATATCCTGCTTTCGTGGATGTGTAACATCTGCAATACTGTAATATATCATATCTGCAAAATTGCATACCTACGGCAATTTATCAATGAAGATTTTATTTACCTGTTGATTTTTACCCAAACCGAAACCTACAGCATAACCGAAACCGAAGTGGGTTGACTCTATCCCTTACTATCTAATTGCCGTAAAAAGCAGCGCGTGTCGCGGTCAAAATAGATGCCTTAGAAATACACCTTGGAGGATTGTGGACTTTGATATTCAAAGTTAAGGCTCAATATTGAACACAATGTTGTGTTGGTTTAGAGGTAATAGTTAAGCTGTAATGGGATAATTGATATCGTGTATTTGTGGTTAAACCGTTTAATGTTAGCTAATCGGTTTGTGATATACAAAAAGCTTTAATTTATATGTTTGGTTATTTTTTAACATTAGTTAATTTATGTTTCTTAGTTATTTACTGGAGTAATAAAGATAAATAGATATTCTTTAATGCACAGAAACTGAATTCATGTGTGTTACAATAAAAATAGACAGAGCAATAAAGCGATCTTATAGCTTGCAGTGATTTATTCAAGACAACCCAAAGGTTATTTCCTCTATCCAAGGATAGAGGAAAGAAAAACAGCGTGTTGGCAATGGTAAGACAGTGCAAAGCAGGGCATAGGTATGCAAACTAGATCCAACCTAAGCAAAGTTACTACTAGCTTAACTCTTTAACTTATCTTTTAACTAACTTAACTTATAACTTTGCTCTTTGCAACTTTAGAAAGTTGCTTTCGAGATAATTAAACTTAAATAAGGGTTGGTTTTTGTTTGTAAAACTGTTTCCAATTGTAGGGTAATTCAGACCATATGCCTCAGAAGTCACCTCCGCTAAAAATATTTTAACATATAAATGAACAACAGGTAATTTAAGTAAATCACTTTAATCATACCTGGTAAAGTTTAGATCTAAGCGTAATATTGCACACCCAGGAAAACTTTTAAGTGGGCAAGGAACTGCGCGGTAACACCCTACAAACACGCTAAGTTAGTACACTGAGCTCCAAAAAATCCAGCTGAGTATCATTGTTTCACTTCATTCTGGTGTTCAGAAGCGACGCCATGATTCAAGGTCAAGACAAGGATAATAAAGGCCAGTTAAACCTTGGTAGCAGATACTAACGAGCTCAGTTCATAAGGCTACGTTGTAAGATTTTATGCAACAGTTCAGTAACAATATTAACAAATTATGAACTATGCATGAAATATTTCAAATTAATCGGAATATGCCAATTTCTCCTCCTTCAAAAAGAAAACGTAGTTGTGAGACAAGTTTGTTTTTGTAGTTACAGGGCATGTGTATAGTATAAATTAAAAATACACTACATTTCTGGCCTCCTCAGCGGTAAGAGAAAGCATTGTGAGGTACCTAAGCTGCACGTTTCGGATAGTTTTTAAAATGTGTACCCGTGATTTAGTTGAGTCCTCCTCTGTCAAAGAGTTGTGAACGTTATTCGGCTGTCACTTCATTGTTATTAACAGACTCCGCGAATCCTGGCTAGGCAAAGCATATCCGGGCTCTAAAGTAACTGCTTTGGACGCAACCGTAAATAACACGCTGAGATGATGAGAGCATCACAAAATTGTTACTTATTGTAACTTTTGTATTTTTCGGAACTAGCCATGTTTTATGAAAATAAAATGACGACAACTCAATTTTTTTGCGGCCCAGTATAGTTCTTTCACCTCTCTTGTTTACGTTTGCCTTTATAGCTTAACACTACGAACGAGTACTAGCTACTAACCCCTACCCTTGTTTTATTAACAGAGTGTCCAACTACATACTGATAAACAAATACCTAGCAACAGTAGCGAATGTAAATTGGCATCCTGCCGGCCATTGTTATTGTTTGGATGTCAACCTATTTGATTTATATCATTTGGGATGTTGGTTCGTCATTGTGTATTGTGTGGGGCGACTTTATTAAGTTTATCAATCCTAATCAACTGGACATTTGCTAACTAACTACCTATTTCGTTTAACTGACTAGCGATTGGCCGCCGCCCATGGATATATGTGGAACACAACACGGAGTAAAAAGTATGCTCCAACCTCCTAGATGCCCTGAACTTGAGGATCCCCCAAGATGCCGAGTTATCAATCTAGTTGAACCAGTTCATGCTGAAGCTTAGATCTAGCACTGTAAACGTTACGAAGAAAAACACACATTTATGAAATTTGAAAGAATACAGATGACAAATTATTCTAAAAAATAAGGAAACGGGTTACGTAATATCATCTGGTAAAAATATAAACCAAACTCAGCTTAGACCACTAATTATACCTAAGTACAGCTTTTAGACAGCCTCGATGGGCGCAGTGGGTAGGTAGTTGGTTTCATTTTAAGCGACAGCTGCGCTTGGGGTCCCGGGTTCGATGCCCGTATTGTTTATTTGAGTCATGAAATACTGTATCAACGGAAATTTCATTTTTCATAAATCCGCAAACCGAACAAACTTTGAGGATACGAGATAAGGGCTATCTGCGACGACCTGAATCCCACTATCCTTTCCCATGCAAACTCCATATAAATTACATTTGGTATGACTCGCATCAACATTATGAATTCATGACTATTTTTAAGCCTAATCTATTCTAATCTAAGAAATTGTCCATTGACCTAAAAAAATAGCACACGAACGAAGCTAATGCATAGAAAAACGAATCAGACGTAGTGACATCCTCATAATACGGAAAGGATTTTGAAGTCAAATAGTTTCTATTACATGTAGTTAAGGTGGGTTTTGCATTAGCGTCTAGTAATGGAGGGTGGTAATAAACGCAGAAACAATTGCGTCGGCGTCGCAGATTGAATAAAGCATTTAACCCGTGACATGCGCGCGCGATGACCGTTTGCGGAATAAACGTTATTTGATGGGAACAGATTGTGGACAATAAGTCACCGTGGGAGAACCACGCATTCGGCCAGCTACGGCTGCGCTGTGCTTCGCCGAGTAAGTGTGGGTACCGAAGGCTCTTTTGGGGGGAAGGGGGTTAAAAGGTTCGAATTTATGACTCCACTGGTGGTGTTCTGTTGTTAAGTTATGGGCGACGGCAATCATTTGCCATCAGGCCTGCTCGTCTGCCAACTATCATGTAAAAGACGCAAAAAAAATTAGCATTAGCCGCTAAACGTATCAACGAAGTAGAAGAAGAACAGGTTGGGTCGTAGCAAACAGAGCGACGCCACTGAGAAGAAGTGATTAAAAAATATACTTTATAGATCATTAGCAAAACGATAAACAGATTTTGAAGATGCAAAATCTGTTGGTTACCAGCAATATTGCGTAAGCGACATCGACATCGCAGATTGAATCACGCATTTAACCCGTGACATGCGACCGGCAGCCATGCATGTTTGCGGAATAAATATTATTTGATTGGAAACAGATTGGGACACTCGGAGCAAACAGAACGTTGAAACTCAATGTCCTATGAAGTGATTAAAAAACACATTTGCTCCCGAAAACATTCGTTTACGGTTAGTGATTTTTCAAAGATATAAAGTTTTCTTACAAGTTTTAAAATAAAAAAATGCATTACACAGGCAATTGTCTACAATTATTATATTCCGATAGAGATTTTTTGCTATTATTATTTTTTTACATTATGTTAGTGAGAAGACGACACACCAGCTTGAATGTCAAATGTTACAAAACAGGTGAAGCATGAACAATGTATGTGACTGTGCAAGCAATACTATTACTTAGGAGTGATTGGTACTTACTCGAGGTATAGTGCTGTCTGGCTGTCGCGTCTCCCGGCGAAGTCAGCGTAGTAATGACAGAACCGCGGATGAATAGCAAAAAGCGGCTTGAATGGGCTGCGATTGTACCACAAAGGCTTTTCCTACTCGCGAAAACATTACTTAGCGGGGGTTGGGAGGAACGAAGACGGGTGGTTAGCCATGTGAAAATTTCCTTTATGCTCGTTGTTTGGAGTAAGGTAGATAACAAATGATTGCGAGCAATTTTGGGTTCAAACCCTCTTTAATGAAGCTAGTTTTCTCAGCCACTTACAAATAAAAAGAAATACAAGGTAAGGAAAATATTTGTGCCTTTACATGTAAACGAAGACATAGACGTTGTCGACACAGTCAGTTTGATATTGGACGTTTTCATCTACTCGATTGCCAAACCAAGTATACGTAACTTTACTCGTAACAACATTTCGGATAGTCAATACAACTCGGGACCAGTAAATGTCTTACTTTATACATTGGGACCTTGTGAAGCTATCTAAAGACTAGACCGGCACAATAACGTCAGCTGTGATCAAATGTAAGGTTATTGCGAAGCTAAGCTGTGCCAAAAAGGCACTGCAAGCAAACTCATGAATGTTATTGTCTCCAAACCACTGCACAAGAAATTTAGTCTCCGAGACAATACAGAATCATTAAACCGCCTTCTCATTAAAGTATCTCACTTACTGCAGGAATATATCATTGTGGAGTACCAATAACATTTCATGTTTTTTTACTTTATAATATTAGTCAACACCTTTTCTCTACGCAAATTTTCATTTGACAGCTAGTCCGGGAATAAAGAAGGACTATGAAGCCATCATATTCGAAACTAAAAAGTATACTCACAAAGATGAAAGAGCATTTTTCTTACACTTGGCAAAAGAACAGAATTTATGGCTACACCTCTGACAGGTCGCATTTTGCGCGTTACTATTGTATTGTACCAGGAGCAGTAAGTATGCGATTTACTATGTACATACCTACATACATAATAATATGCTTGCAAGAGTATGTTTAAAAATATTTGTGGTTATTCGCATGTAGAAAGTAGACTGCTAAAATTTAAACTTAAACAGAACTGTATAAAGTTAAATGCTCTATAAAGTAAACTAACCGCAGTGTGAAGCTGTTTCTATAAATATAGAGAGTCTGGATCGTCGTGGTTTTAGTCTTCACTTCATTGTCTGGCTAGGACAATGTAAACGGGAGGCACCGAGATTTTCCCCGAGATACTCGAGATCACACAATGAACTCTTTATTTAAGTGCTTTTATCTTATTTAGCCTCTTTATCGACAGGATTAATTAGTACACATTGCTTTCAACTTTTAAAAGCTCGATTAGAGATGTATCTCTGATCAATCTTTCGAAATATTTCCTAGAGGCGGCTTTGTGTCAAATGATCAATATTATTTCATTGTCTATTAAAATAATGACGATTACATCATTTGCTATTAATTAGCAAAATGAATACATAATACATTAATGTACTTAATAGTATTGGTGGCACAAACTCATTGTAAACAGAATAAAATTAAATGAAAATGAGTCAACATTCGGCCTATAAAATGCCGCTGAAATGTTATGTCATTCCCCAAAGGCTATTCAGGGACGGCATTTCACCATTTTAAAATGAAATGCCGTCCGTAGTTCCTCCACTTGACATTATACGAGTCACTTCCTGTGCAGAGTTTGAGGAGGCATTAAATACTATTTCCTAATTGTATTTTAGGAAGGTTCGTAGTTGATCTCGTAAGTGGTAAATCATAAAGTGGCTAGTCCATCAAGTTTTAACGTTCAGTTGGTTCAGTCAAGTGTGCATGGTAAACGGTCTGTCCAATTTACGGCGGTAAGAGTGGATTACACCGCCAGTTTTAGGGGCAGTAAAGATTTACTCGATACTACATGTAAGCAGGCGTGAGTTAGTGAGCCACAAATTGGTATTTAGTTGAAGGTGGCGATTAAAATAAATGGGAAATATTAATTAAGTGGTTCCAGAAACAGTTACTAAACGTTGCATGTGTCTGCCATATAAAAGCAACCCTCTTTGAAAAGTCTACGAAGATTTTATTTAAAAAATCTGTACTGAATTTAGGCGTCCACGTCCAGTATCAATTACCAACTAAGCAGGCTTTAATAAGACAAAAAATAAAGAAAATAAACACAAAAAGATAATGTCTTTGGCCTCTTTGTTTATCAACAAGAGAGAGCGCAAACATACGGGTATTCTTTATGGGTTTAAGGGATCCGGCAGACAAATGGCATTTCGTGGTTCTAGGAACAAGGGCGTTAACTAACTTCCGCATACGAATGCTATGATTCAAAGTAAAACAAATATAGGTACTAGGATCGAGTACACATAACGAATGTATGAAACTATTTCTATCTTTAAAACTTAGCTTTCGATAGTGTGAAGTCGGGAATAGCATCGAGCGCTCCTTGCGTCCGAATTGGGTTAAAGCGGAGTCTGCAGCGCCCCAGAAACCTGGTGACCTTTGACCTCCTGTTCACACTAATATGTACATACATATGAGTAGGTATAATATACTATTGTACACGACTTTTGCGTTATATCTTGATACGTGTTTGGCTTTCATAAGGGTCCAATTCGTCGAGCGAATGGACTTTGGGAAGTGGGAATTAGTTGAAAAGTTTGGCTATTATGATATTACATATTATTTATATACATTTACTTATGTGACATAAGATCCAGACCACACTTATGTCTTGCTGATCTATAAAAAAATGTTACAGCTCAATATATTTTTTAATTACCTATCAATATCATTACTAAGAACATACGTAACAACCGTCTACTATCGAAATAATCGTAAAAGTTTAAGTTCTTGTGCTATGAGTATCAGAATCAATGGTAGTACAGTAGTAGTATAGTTGTACTCGTAGATCTAAGCACTGAATCTTCGTCTTCTTACGTTGTTCAATACTCGAATGTTTGACCAGGGTGGGAATCTAGCCCTCAAGCATTGAAGCGAGAGGCAGGGTCACTACCAAATGAGCCTCGAGCTTCTTTATATAGCTGGAAAATGTTAATGTTACCGTGCTGCATACTGATCGTATATCATAAGTTATCGTGTTGCTAAACAAAAAGTGAGTGCGGCGTGTAGGCAACATTCGTTAATCAAATGCAGAAAAATACGATAACATTCTAACATTTGTTACGCCCCACTTTCAAAAAGAGGGTTGTTTAATTCGAATCCAGCCAGTGTTCACTTACCGAAACGGATGGAGCGAATCGATTGGTGCCTTTTGTTTTTATGAGGTAAAAGTTTTAATTGCGAAAAGTTATCTCACTGTGCAATTTGAGTCAGAAGATTAAAAAGTAGATAGCACTATATAACCCTAAGTACATCAAACGCATCAACAGACACCATGCTATATAGAAAACTCAGGAATTGAACTTGGGACACCAAGCAATCTCAATTAGCCTTATGAACTATTATTCCATCTTAATAAATAACCGCTATAATGAAGGCCCATTTTCACAGTATAATGCTTTAGCGATTAATTATATCGCGTCGAAATCAAGCGAACATAATGATCAGCGGAACCCGCTAATTGCATATTACCGAAAGGTCGCGAAAACCCTCCCCGGTAAAAATAATTAGGTCACCAGACAACTACGTATGCCATTACATACATTATTTCGAAACCACACCCAGGTACTGCACGAACCATGAATATACCAAATTGCTAATTGTTGCGTGCGGATATGAATTCAAACTGTTAATTTATTATGTTGATTATGGGGTGGGCGGGGTATTTCAATCTTCTTGGCATAGAAATCAGTTGATGTCACTCAACAGAAATGCACATAAGTACTAAGACGAGGCGTGCTTCGTGTTAAAACCATATCAAAGAGTTACATCCCCACAGTTTGCAAGTGCTCAAAGGTGAAGACATCCCGCATTCAGATGCCTTAAGTAGTTCAAGTTGTTAGTGGTTCAGCATAGTGCTGACAGATTTGACGCCCAACTTGTGGTGCGATATTTGTGGTGTCATTAAATCATGTATGATACACACCGATACCATTCGCCCATTACCATACACACAATCATAAATATCGGCAATAACAACTAGTGCATAATGCTATTTTCTGGGGCAGGCTGAGCATTTCCTTGATGGTATTAATAACCCTTTGCATAAATGTATGCCATATTCCGACCCAGTAAAAACCAATTTAGCAATTAGCAAACACCAAAAACATAACCCTTTACATAAATTTATGCCATATTACAATCCAGTAAAAACCAATTTAGCAATTAGCAAACACCAAAAACATAAGTGTGACGTTCTTGAACTCTCCACGTTAATAGGTCTCATATTTAGGACTTTATGCCTCGCCGTGACTGCTTATGAAACGATGCGCCTTATGCACTGCAAACTTTACGAGAGCTCAAAGCTGTGAACTAGGATCCGCCCGGATGTGCTCACTACGGTGAGTGGATGTATTATACCGCACTGCTAGTGCCGCGGTTGCACTCCAGAGATTTATACCTGCGCCGTTTCGTAAGATTTAGCGGCATTTTAACTGGCCTATTTACGAGCACATTAAAAGTCTCAGCGAATATACGCGATATGATGCATCGCATCCCGCAAGTTTGTTGCACTCAAAGCTTTGCACCAGGATACATAGAGGAACCGAGCGGGGGAATAGCTCGCGTTGACAGATTTGTTGCTCGGTGTACTGGGGAGCCCCGTCTGTGGGGCTTTGATTAAAGCGGTGTCTGTTTTTAAACTCATTCATCAGGAGATATTAAGCGTCGTTACGTAACCTTTAAAGCGGTATAAATAAAAAAGCCACTGTACAGAATGAGGGATGAGTGGAATACCGAAAGACATTATGAAGTTCACATTTGATTTAATAATAAATCTAAAGAGAAGTTGATTATTCGAAAACTCTATAAAACACTAATACTAGGATAATTTATGTCATGTCACCCATATTATTTCATTAGTCCAAATATTTACTTTAAGAATAGTTAATATACTTTCTTTAACTCAATTTTACAATAAGAAAGGGCTTATTACTAATTAGACTAAACGTAATTTCTAACCAACTTGTAAATGTTCACCCACTATCCTAAGTTTCAAACAATCCTATGATGCGGTAAATACAGCCCATAAACCGCAAACAGTTACGGCTGAATTTAGTTCTACCAAAGTTGCGGTGGAATTAAACCGAGTCGGGCGATGCGATTCTAATACAAGGTAAGGAGAAGTTACATACTGCTCATACGAGTCACTCGTATGAAATTCTTCCACCAGAGTCATATTATAATTACATTCGAGAATCAGGCGGAGTTGGCATGAGTACATCTCAGGTACACGTGTGGGCGTGTAAAGAGGAAACTCGGAAATTTCTTAGCTAGCTGATTAGACTCAACGACGACTGAGATTGTCGACTCGATACTTTTCATTTGATCACATTTTTTCCCCATTTGACTCGAGTTAAATGAGAGGGTGAAGTTTTTTCGAGTCAGTTGACTTTAGTTGCAACACTAAGAGTCTCGACTTATCAGGCTAGACTAGTCTGCGTGTGTCAGCAGTACAGAAATTAGGTCGTGAATGTTCAAGCACCCGGTCTTCCCGACCCACGACCGTCTTAAGGGTTACTTACATAACATTTGTTCGACAAAACCCGTCTTAGACGACTTTTATTACAGCCAATTAGTTGGTAGAGGTTAAAACTACACTTGGTCTGTAAGAACTTTTCGATAACAGTCTGAGGAAATTTTCTCTGGGGCCATAATCAGGTGTAATACATACACTTATAGACGTAAAATTAATAGAACTTTTGTTTCGCAAGAGGCTAAAACATATTACAGAATGTCACAAATTCCTTAAACTGACATCCGTAAGATTGTGTGTAAATCGATGGTATAGTAGGGTCAAATTTCAACTTGGCGAAAAAAAAATTGCTGCTGTCGATATTATTTGAGATGTTGTTCGCCATACAATGAAGATATGACAATAGAGTTTTAAAAATAAAGCTTTCTATTGAAATTCTTAGAATTAAAATTTCCAATGCTAAAATACCGAACTAAAACTAACCTAAGAATAAAAAAAACAAGTATGAGTCCTATAAAACATTAGACTGGGCGCTTCCTACTGAGGTTGCAGTGTTAGTAAATAATGGAGTGGGCATCTCGGGAGCAGCGACAAACTAGGACAGTCGAGTGGCGTCGAGTGGCTGGCGGGCTTCGGCCCATTACACCCCGCAGCGGCCGCAGGGTTACTGAACTCTTCATCCACATCTAGTTAATTTTATAAAAAATATCTTTGAAGTAAATATGGGCACACATTTTATAGACTTGTGTTGTTGGCGAATTAGTTGCAGTTCAGCAGATGAGCGTTTTTAAAAAATGTTATTTAGCGACGTTAAAAAAATATTTGGTCTACATATTAGTGGGTTCGTTTTTTTATTTTTCACGATCTGCTTGGATTGCATTTATCGCGACGATGATTTATTTACACTTTACACCTTGTCAACTTAGATTTGCTACTTTAAATTTCGGTTTACTACGAGTAAGCATATTCGTCAGAGTGTCAAACAGACGATGAGCCAATGTCAGGATTACGTTGGAGATCTAATGTAGTTAGTAAATTACTTGATTTTTTTATTTGAATTCACCCCAATTTAGCTGACGGCTGACGAACTCTTGGTATGAGATGCCGGCGAAGAATAATTCCATTACCTCTTGCGCCCACCTGCCCTCGGGAGTAGCAGACGGCAAAAGGAACATTATGAATGAACTGAAAAAATATGACAGAGCTCTCCAATCTGTCCCTGTGTGTTTTCGACGCGTAAAGTGGATTGCGATCCCTTGGTAATTGAGATCGATAGTAGTGGAATCCATCTCTTTTTCGGTTAATATTTTTGCTTTTATCATTCAAGCAAAACGATGGGAGATTCTAAGATGGGATTCATTATGCGAACGCGTGATGTGTACCTTGGTCTTATAACACTTCGTTATTGAGGCATGAAATTAACGATAATACGATGATTATATACTCATATGCTTTACACTATGTATGAGAAAATCTCAAAATATAGGTAATACTAACAATTTTAAGTTTAAGATACTTCGACTTTTAACTCTTCGTTACTTTGTTAATTAGCAGTCATAGTTTTATCGGCCTTTAACATTAGAAATTACTGTAACCATTCACGTAAAGTATTTGACTTTTATTGAAAGGCAATTATTATAGTCATTTGGGCTCTATGCTCTTTCCTTTTAACCCTTTTATGACTTTCCTCATAAACACAATACTTAATTTCTTCGTCTCCTAATTGGCATTCCCTGCTCACTGCCTTACTCACAGTAGGACCCGAACAATTAAACAAGTCGTAAGGAAGTACGCACGTCTATATCCATCGGTGCATCGGTATCGATGACGAATCGCGGAGGAAGTGCCACCCGACCAATCACTTATTGGAATTCACACACACAAGTTACATGTTATCTAGCCTACACATATGTTTGCTAGTGGCAAACTGTGCTAGTAGTTTCGCAAGCTTGATATTTGCATTGGTTTTTTCTTAGGAACACTTAAATATTTACTAGTAGTTGTTTCGTGTCCCTGTGTAATACATTCTAGTAAAGACATCACAATTTATCAAACGACAGTATAAGGGTATACTTCGAGTCCTTACACTCATCCGGATCTTTTTCCGAAATTGACTAAGAATAATTAAACCCATCTTAACTTTGAGAGTCGCCCAAACCTAATTATTTTCTGTCACAAAGTTCAATTAGAAAGAGATTTAAAAGCGTTTGGATTTTTAAAGGTTGAGCTTAAAACGATAACGAGAAAACAATAAGAAAGAAAGAGAAACGGTATTTTATAGAACACGAAGTCCGATGCTTAAGTACAAGCACAGATAAGATACCTAGTATCTGTACTCAGGTTGGTAACATATGCATATGCCT
Source organism: Cnaphalocrocis medinalis (assembly GCA_014851415.1). Lineage (NCBI taxonomy): Eukaryota > Metazoa > Arthropoda > Insecta > Lepidoptera > Crambidae > Cnaphalocrocis > Cnaphalocrocis medinalis. The sequence goes on from CM026293.1 coordinate 14,372,930, forward strand.
CCTGAGAACAATTCGGAACCAGTCTTATAGAAACCTGGCTATGTCCTTGAATAAAGGCACACGCCTCAACACCCAACCAAGGAGCTTGAACACTTTGTAGATTGGGCCGTGAATGACGAAGAGAAATGACGGCTACCTTCCTTTTATCCCTTTTCTCATGATTGGTTCTGTATACCAACGTCAGTTGATTTCATATTTCTAGTTGACAGCTATTCTTCTAGACGCACTAATTTACAATAAATATGTATTATATATGGACGTAATGTACAGTCAACAGCAAAAGTAGATGATTAAAATTAAAAACTATACTCACTATTGAGCGGAGTTCGCTTCAGAACTGTATGAATTACTTTGAGGCTATAATGGAGTTTGGTCGTCTTCGGAGGAGACCCACAAAGTAGCAGTGTAACGGCAATCGACTTTTGGCTGATTGATTGTAACAGTATACCGTAAAGATCTAAGTTCTTTTCTCCGCTTCAATTGCCTTGATGAAAGAAACGCACTTGATATGGCTTATGGAAGTTTGGTAATATCAGATAGACAGACATTGACAAACTGATCCCCCCGTTACGATTGGACAAGGAGCTCAAAGGCATTGATTTCATAACATCCCATGGGAGTCAAGTTCTCTATATCTTGTTCCGAAAATAAGGATGGAAGTGTGGCAAGCAGTAAACTATAATATGAGTAACAACCAAGTTGGCGGGTCGTGAGCTTCTTGTAAGTGACTCGTGCTTGAGATACAATATAAGATTTAAATTAAATCCTCAAGATAACGTTACTCATCCATCATTCATGTAACTCATGTAGTTCAGATATTGAATGAGTCGATCACCATAGCGGGTGTAAGGTTCTAGCTCTTTAGTGCACACAATAGACAATAGCTGTTTGTCATGCGCGCGCACTGCCCGCGGATGTTGTACTCGCGCCGCGTGCGCAGGACAAACGGTGTCACGCGCATACGCGCATATGCTTAGCGCCGGGAACTTTGCTATGTCCGGTTAGCAGGAACTTTAGGAGAAAAATAAATTAATTGGTGACTCTTTAAATTTTTCCATCCGAATAAGTTATCATTGGCAAATCGATGATGATACTCAATTTAAATATGGTGATGCACTATCAATCACATACAATTTCATTTATTGATCAATTACAATTTCAGCTATCGAGTTTTCATTTATTGTCCTTAACTTATACATTATCCAAATAATTTCTCCTTAGCTTTGGCCGTGTACAGTTATAAAATTGTAATGTTGCCTTCCCTTTCAAACATGTTATCGATTTCGTTCATCTCACCACCTGCTCATCGGAGAAGTATCGATTCAGCCCGCCACTATTATTATTCGGAATCGCCAAAAGCAGGTGCCATCGAGATCTTGAGGGCGCACTGTCCCTTTAAATCGCCTGTTTTATAGTTTCGTCACGTACTCGCGTCCATTCGTTTCTCGTAAAGTTTGACTTTAAATTTATTTTTATTCGCCAACGAAATACATGGACTCGAATACTTTGTATGTTGTCGTGTTGTATAGTGTAGATTACGTTGTTAACAATGGATTTATGCTTGTAGTACGTTAAGTTTAAATTGCTGGAGCGTCAGAATTGATATATCTGAACGTCTTGAAATCCGTTTGCAGAGGACAAAACTCTAGGGAGCTTCGACAATGTACAGTCAGCCACACATCAGGTTACCACAATCTGTCAAATTTCCTCAATTGTCATTCAACCTAATGTGTATGATAGTAAGATGAGAGTCAATTGAAGAAATTTGACAGTTCTGTATACTTTGATGTGTGGCTGTACGTACAACAGTGATGAGAAGATATAAAGGTCAAAAGGAGGAAAGCATCATTAATTAAACTCCGTCGACTCGTCTGCTACCTATCACATAAAATAATTTAATAGTTTTCTCAAACTAAGTAACTTCAAAAGACAAAAGGCAAAAGAAAACTGGTGTTCAGTTTCTTGTTACGCTCCTCAGCAAGCCATTCAAGTGGACAGGATAAAAAAAGATTGGCGCGCAATAGAATTTCTTGTACTTGACGTACAAGTTTCAATATAAATGCTTTGACTTTCATAATTTATTTATAAACAGCTACAAAAGCGAGGGCTACCTAGACGCACTTGCACTAGTCAAGTCTTCAACTTGACTTATTTGTTTTGTTGCAACTTACTATCTCGATTTATACGCATAATAAATTCATAAATATCATCAGTCGTTCTTCATTTATGACACATTTTATTGTTGGCCTTTATTTATAAGTCGATACTAAAGTAATTAAGCCACAAGCTATTGTCAACAAGTGATATCATTACTTCCGGTTGTCCTTTATTTACATAATTATTTCGTAATTTGTATACAATCTACTTTTGTGCATGTTGTATAATTCATTGTTCAAATGGAATAAAAAGCGTTTATACATTTCGGCTATTGTATTAAGCTTTAGGTCTACTACGCACATAATAAAGTGATAAGTATACAGGGCGTGCCGAGACTATGGGACAGCAAGGAAAAGTACCTTAAATAGGAATCCTTACGGTAGAACTTTTTACTTAGAGGAAACATATCATTATTATTGAAAAGAAAAGATCCTACATTCAAGATGAGAAACAATTAAACAAAGTTATTTAGATTTTTCTGAAAATGTCAACTATTAAATCGAACAACACCTGTATGCCTTTCAAGTATTGTGTGTTCTGCAATATAGAGTATCTATCTTGCAATATTAGTTTACCAGTTTCCGAAGACAAAGCAATTTTGCTTGTATCTTAGTTATTATTAATGGCCCGAAGGTTCCTACGTCCTCTCAGGATATGTAGGTTGACACCTGCTAACCAATTTAAGTTATGTATGACATAAGTTGGGCAGACCTAATATATGGGACAGTCTAGCGGAGATATTATGTACGTACTAACCTACGTTTGATCACTAAGTACCAACCTACTACAGATACAGTTCCCAGTTAATATTGTGTAATGACGTATTTCGTGTATGCATTTCGTGTAGTAACACGAAGGTTGGACGTTCATGTCATTTTATTAAAGCTGAAAGTTTCACTGCGCATGTCTCTTTACCAGATATATCTTTTTGTTAACGCAGTGAGAATGCCGCTGGCTCAGAAGGAGCCGACGTCGGCGCCGCCTTATGCACACTCGGCCGCTGGGAGGCGATTGACTTAAGGTTAGCTAAACTTAAAACCCTACTTTTGTCATTTTATAAAGCTCATCGCTTTTGTCATATTCTTGGCGATAACTATAGAAATCCACTCCATTCATTGACATACAGCGAAGATCCTCTCTTTGGGACCATTCAATTATACGTAAGCATCGATGGGGGTAGGGGGGTCTTGGCTCTGCTTACTTTTGATAAAATTTAGGAAGAGAAAGTATATTTTATCGCCAATTTTTGTTGACATGGAAAAAAATCTGCTTACTTTTTCATTCAAGTATTACACTTGAATGGCCCCTTTACTCTCCGAGTACAGAACCTTATAAAATTAAGAAGTACTCCGACAAACATCCATTGACCGTGTAATAAACATTAGCGTCGGACGTTCGATTCTTAAGCCCAAGAACAGGTGTCCCTGTCCGCATCGTATTGTGTGGGTGTACGCACCTGGTGTTGTCCCGCGCACAAATTTATGGCCGCCTCATCCTTCGGTAATCTGAAACGGGAGATACAATGTTAGAGCGACAGGACAATGTATTTTAGGCAGTTTGTTGGTTCACGTTATCTCTTGTCGTTAACATACATAACATGGTCCGCAAAATGGGGCCACAATTTATTTTTGGTTATAGTAATGATGTGATTCAAAAAATATAGGCGGTAAAAAGATATTGGTAGAATACTAAATTTACAGAAGTGAACTTAGGGAGTTAAAGGTGGCTACGCATGAACGTATTCGTGGTCACACACAGTCACTAATTACACAAAATCTATAAAAACAAAATTAAGAAGGATCTAATAATTTTTAAACTTTTTTTCATTACTATCTATAGTAATACGCTTTTACTTGCATATCAGCATTACTATACAGTTAAATTGTAATTAATACCCTACCAAATATTGAACACTAAAATTTTAAGCCAAATGTAGCCCGTGTGAATGCTTACAAAAGAGATTTGTTCCATTTATACTCGTATGAGAAGATTTAATCGTTTTACGCATGTTTTGATCCCGTTGCTCTTCATTCGGTGTAATGAATGTTTGCGTAGCTAAGGCTTTAGAGCTTTCCGCGCTCCTTTTATTAATGCCGAATGAGGCTACCCCACACATCACGGAGAGCCTCCTCTGACCTCCTTCACTCAGGGTTTAAGCTTCAGATTACCCCGATTTTCTATTTTATTTGTGTGAGAATTGAGAAACCGTCGTTGGTAGAACTGATTAGGAAATTGATAACTTTATCTTACGTAAAAATATACTCATTTAAATTATTAATAAATAAATTGGATCAGTAAGTAATAATATAACCATGTATGTCAGTCTAGAGAAAGAACACACCAATACTTGTTTATTGATCAAAAAGTATCTAATTAATTTATCTCCCTATAATGAGAACGCGAACGTTGCAAGTTATCTGCATACAAAACAAGCAATGGCTTGATCAGAAATTGGAGCACACTGGAGAATTAACTTTCTTTCTCTCTAATAAAGATGGAATAATCCGTACGGGAAATAAATTAATATTTCCCGTACGGATTTAACCTTGTTGATCACGCCTATCTCACTGAGCAATGAGTCCCTCGAGAATCAATATTGCCCAATTACCACCAACCTTGACAAGTACCCAATTAATATACAACTTAACTTGCAAATATACGAGCTATTTTCGCAAATTCAAATATTGCGAGGTCCCGGAGGAAACGAGGTTGAACCGAGGAGGAAACGCCGCGTGATGTAATATGGATTTCAGCTGATATTGAATTTGGTTGCTCGAAGCTGTGAATGGTTTTATCGGGAGATATGGAGGGTGAATAAACAGTATAATGTTTCTATAAATAAATTCATAACGATTTTTATCATTTATAACGTGTTGGTACGCAACGTCACGTTTATTGGGATGACAGACAGCACAGATCCTTTATGTAAGGGATTTTAAGTGCATATTTATTTTATTGCACAAAACATGGTACAATAGACGAACTTAATGACAAGATGCTAATGCTTACTCTACCAATCCTTACCTTACTTTTGAGTCATGCAGAAAGGACAATGGTGCGGCGAAAGGATAAGGAGGCATTTCATATTCCATCACTTCAAGCTAGCTACTCCATAAGAAATCTGGTCTATTAATATGCTAAACCAATAGTCTATTATAGATCTAAATCAGCAGAACAATTAAGACCCGGTTCTAAACTTCCCATTCGCAATCCTTAGCAAAATCACCTCCTTATTTGCAACCATCATAGTGCCAATGCATGACAAGTCTGACATAATTAGTTGCAAGTGCAACATGCTTCCCGCATAAATATTTGAACTATTTAATATGCTGCATAATAATTAAGTCACTTAGCAGGCGGGCGGTGCGCATCGGACAACTTTGCATGCACGTTCCGTCCCGCTTAGTTCCCAAATTAAATATTCATTACACAGATATTAAGCAAAAATATTGTAATTTTCCCAGCTGACTGTCCCCTTTAGGCCGATGAATAGGGCTGTCAGATTTAATTGGACTTAATTTGCTTGGGACACGCAAAATTTGAGCGCGCCTTTACAGGGACTCTAGTTGAATTTATTGCTGGTCATTAATGTTGCAATCCTTTAAAAGGTTTTTTTTCATTTAGTTTTTAAATGTTGCGCAGAAATAGCTACTACTCTGTATATCTCTAAAGCTACGACGCAAATGGAGTCGAAAGATGTTTGAAAACTTGCACGAAACATATTCTGGACTATATGAGTGCCTGTCTAAGTAAAATACAGAAATGAAATGAAGTTGTAGTTTAGTAACCAGACATCGTTCCAAATGATGATGGCCCGTCGTAAAATACATTATCTGTGTAATAAGGAAGAGTAGCCGCGTGGGTAGACAAACGTAGGCCGTAGTGGATGGATTAGAAGCTCTAACTCATTATCGTGGGAGACGTATGAAGATGACAAATTCAAATGCTTTACATTTGCCTTAGGAGCAACTGCAAATACAACTTAATTAAACTAACCGGCCGCCCGTAGCTCCGTTCGCGTAAAATACGTGCCATTGAAAATGTTGCCCAACCTTAACAGTTATAGGTACTAGCTACACCAGAAATATTTCATTCATATCGGTTCAATAGTTTCTTTCATGATAAAGGAAGACAAATAAGCAAGCGGTCACTTGATGATAAGTGATCATCAAGTATAGGCTCGTTTTTGAAGATACAGTACTTTTAGGGTATATAGCATTATATTCTGACAAACCGATATTTTTTTGTTGTATTATTTTAATCACAGAAGGCAACCTTAGCCGGCCGGAAAGCGCGGCGGTACCGTACGCTTCATATCTGCATAATATTATTATTATCGGACAATTTATTTTTGATACCTAACCGAGGTTCACGAACTTCTCGGTCGTGACTCAAATACAAAATCCATCATTAGGTCCGGAAGTCCGTTCGATGTATGATCTCCGGCAATTTTACAGTCGGCCAGGCACGTCTGAAGGCGTGTGAAGCTTGAGAATTGACTATTAATTCATATAATATTCATGAGCCCTATGAATATGTACGTACATAATTGAACTTACAAAGTGGCAGTCACAGGTAATAAGTAATTAACTATTGTAGTTGTATATAGCTTGTAATTATACGCCTATACGCACCTATAATTAGCACCCTTTTTTATTAAAATATTGATACAGCTGCATCGAGTTACAGTTTACTACAGTCACCTGAAAGGGCTATAAAAGCAGTGACATAAGATACCCACTTTGAAACCCTGCATAATTTCTGTTGATCCCTTTTGGGTCAGCACCCCAGAACGGCAATCCATAAAGGGATTGAACTAGTATTTTTCCATGTTAGTGCTAAAGCTAGTAAAATTAAAATTGATGCTTCCAGAAAATAGAATCAACGTATTTCGTCTCCAATGTGAACTGAAAAGATACAGACTTGTTAGGCACCTAAACATTGAAAACTAATGGCAACGACAAGTATAGTTAATTTTCGATTTTAGTTTCTCTCCTCGCTCTAAATCCAAGTGTAAGATAAGTTTCCGCTCTAATGGACCATACGATTCACAAATTGTGTAAAACACTGGCCACAAGCTCACTGATAACAGGCGGTGTCAATTCGTTGCCAATTGCGAAACTTAATAGCATCCGCTTAAATTAAATAGTATTTCTAGACTGCCTCGGTAACGCAGTGGCCAGTGGGTAGATCTTTAAAATGATTGTGCTTGGGATCCCAGGTCCAATTCCTAAGTCGGACTAAAATTTGTACCTTAGTTTTTCTATAAGAAATTCCCAGTGTCAGCCCGGATTCTGAAAGACAGCGATTTGTACCCCTAGTTCGACGTGTGACCTGCCGACGTAGGCTACATACAAAAACTATGTTTGTGTAGGTAATAGGAAAATAATAAAGTTTTGAATATGCAACACTCTACAGTTGAATGACTCTGGAGTGGAACTCAATTATAAACCTTAAGACATAGAGTGCACTTAATATTATATGATTAAAAAAGGTTTAAGGAATTAACAAAATATTAAGCATTAATAATATATTAACATAGGTATGTAACCGTTCTAATTTAGGCATAAAGTTCATGCTGTCAGCAAAGCAAGAATAGTTTTAAACAAACTTTCAGTTTGAAGTTTTATTGGTGGCGCAATGCAGATGCAGGTGGGTTCCGTGAGATTCAGGATCGATTCCCTGTTGTTGTATTTTATACCTCTAGAAGATTCCTGACAGCAAACCGTGGTACGGAACTTGGGGATATGTTTTAGGGAACCAGGACCGTAATATATTGACTGACACTACACATTATTACCCATACTCGTAACTCGAAATGGCTGTTGTTCGATTACAACTTTGCATGTTTGAATCACCCGATTGTCTAAAAGAAGGATTGATTCCATTTTTTGAAAGTTCAAGCTTCTAGAGAGGCTAATAACCCGATTATAGAAAGAAGAATTCCATACATTGCACATGTTTCATGTCTCCTCCAAGATATTTGCGTGATCGAAGCTCATAGTTAGCTGGACACAACAGAAACTAACTAAATAAATCAAAGGTGCCGAATCAATGATTAAGGACTCACTGATACCTGCCAAGGGCCAGGAAATGAGGCATAAACATGGAACCGCCAAACGTGGCGTGAGTAGATTACGATTTTCGGCTGTCTGGAGGGCAGCAAGTACGAAATCGATGCCGCCATTAAAACTGCGGCATCCGTTTTGAAAGACGAATTAAAACATGTCTTCCACCTCAAAGGAATAACTTAAGGAGTAAGAACGCGGGTTAGTTCCATGGAAATCAGTAATCTTACTTTGATGTGGCATATTTGAGGCGAAGCTATTTGTTAACAAAGTGAAACAAGAAATTAATAGAACAATTTCCGAATAACTCTTAAATCTGTAACCTTAATTTATTGTAGCGCAACTAAAATACAGACTACAAGTTCTTTTTAGCCTAGGCTACACTGTCCGACTGTAAGGCAAGTCTGCATTAAGTGAAGATAAAATGTACTATTATCCGGATAACCAAATGTTTTTAGGCATACCACGGTCAGTGGTTTTAATTCCTTTCCTAAAAACGTTTTTAACGTCAGCTAAGAGTGCAACACAATTGCCGTATCCCGCAATAAGTTGCTTATTTTGTACTTAGTTCTACATCCTCAAACACACTAATTAACATGGACCAATTAACAAACGTTTTTAATGTGAATGCATCGATACAGCTTTTCCGAGAGCTCACTTATCCATTCCGTTAACGAATCTATTGTAACAGAAATCGAGAAACATAAGTACATACCACATATGCATCGACTCATTAAGCTTTCATTAGGGAAGTGGCCATTAAAAAGTGTGGAGCAATGAGCAATTTCCGCCGGTTAACGCGTCTACGTCAAAGCACAGTGCATCGAGCATTGTTCCCATATACCTTAGAAAAAGAGTTTATTGAAAATGGGCGTCGTCAACTGTCTTATGACATAACTGGTCTGTTCCCACTCATACACATTATAATAGTGTCGTTAGTATAATGTGTATGTGCGTGGCACAAGCCTAATGTTGATCTTGGAGCTTGATCTTACTGGTGTCATCTGAGTCAACAGTTAAAACCATCTCGATCTCGGGATTTCGAAATAATTCAGGCAGTAAGCCTTAGTTTGGTTTTCTCGCCGTATAACTAACTTAATAACAGTTTTTTTTATCGAAAGATTAAATCATTACCTAGTTATTAAGGTCATTTTAAATACCGATGGTAAAGTCATTAAAACTTGGGTCAAAATAAAAAATACTACCTTTGGATGCCTCCCAATCGAGTTATATTATTTTTGTAATTGTTACATGTTTTTCCTGAATATTTTTTACTACATTGTCTACAGTGAGTAACTAACTTACCAATATTTCACTGGAGTTTTCAAATTAACCGTGCGTGTGTGAATGAACCTTCATGATATGAATGTGACGATATTCATATATCAAGATAAATCAATAAATCCTTTTTGGTTCCAAGCTCCACACAATAGCCGATCTGTTGCCATAGCATTCTATTTTAGGGAATAATGTATCAAATTTGTTTGTCGATATGGATGTTTACGAGGAAGTTCATATTCGATATTAATAAAACTTGTTTTGGCGAACGTCGTTTGCAACTTCATTATAATAACCGTTATAACAAAGGTACGTAAAATATTGTTTTCGTCGAGGTGGATTTGGATCAAATCCAAGTCGGAACAGCCCCATCGGGTCGGGTCATCGACCATGTGATTTACGAAGTATTCTCCCGAAACGCAAGTTTATTCCAGCGGGAAACAAACGGTAACAATGAACAGAAGGCTCGCGTACCTGGCACAGCACAAAACAACAGCCGTATTGTACTTTAGGTACTCGTGAAAACTAAAAAACTTGTTCACTGGTTTCCAACAAAACGCCAATTAAACCCTCGAGAAATTACAATAGATTATGCTACAACAAAGAAAGAATTATATCACATTATAACCCTTGGGAAATGTATCCTCATATTGACATACAAAGGACCAACCTAAGTGGTGGCTAATAACCATGACGTACAAAGTTAATAAATAATATCTTTGTTCGTCATGGTTATTAGGCACCACATATGGACGCTTACAAAACTTGAAGCAATCAACCTCATAGCCCAACGTGTAGTTATGTTAAGTTGTTCTGGCAACTCTTCAACCAAATCTTGTTTGCTTGTAATAAAGATTGGTCAAATGACGGCGGTCTTGAACTGGTGACACTTCAAATTGTTGCCCCAAAATCAGTGGATGAGTATTAAAAAAGTTTCTCCTCCGAATAGGATTGAAAAAAAAAACATCTGCCTGCACTGCATATTTTATTGTTTGTACGTATAGTTTGCTGCAGTAGTGAATGTCAATAAAATTCTGAGTGGACTCTCCGATTTACGACTACCTACATGAAAAATATGTGTCCCACATAAGTCGATTATTTTATTTATACCACTAGTATGATGTCAAGGAGTAAGATAATGTAAATTTTGTAGAAATATAAAATAAAGTAAGTATTGGATATTTTGCGGGCGCAGCGCAAGAAATTATCGAGATCTAAAATGTTTAATTGACTGATTGTTGTTATGTGTCTTTAGGTAACTATTAACTTCTATGTCTTTGTTCGAAACCAGGTAGATCTTAGAAAGTTTCGTGCTAGGCCCTCACATCAATGAAATACAGAAATTACAGTTAAACTAATTATATCGCAATTCACAATACGCGCTTATAACCACTATATAATTCAGTTGTCCAATTATCCCTTCGTTTCGCATATTTATGACGTATGCAATAAGTATGAAACGATTACTGCATTTGCATTCCCTGCAGCTGTCGGGTTATTTCGATAATGTCTGCATTGCTGAGCGACGAAAGGTGCGTTTTGTGAACTAACCTTAAGATAGCCATTTCGGCCTAAGTGGCAACTTGACACGAGGTATCATATTACCTTAGTTGTCAACAGCTGACCCACATAAGTGAGGTTTTACACGTTTTAAGTGGTAAAACAAACAGCTTTAATTAAGTGTAAAGTATACCGTTGGAGTCAGGTGTCGGACACATTTTAACAAGACGTTTACAAGTTAGTTTAGATTTAACTTTTCAGGCCAAAGATGTGTAAGCGCATCGTGTTGGATATGGGTACATAATATGGATGGCCGGAGGAGTGCATACCTACTTATGAAATACTAATAAATACTACATATATGATAAGGAGCTGAATGAAACTGCACTGAACTTCAGATTCTATTTTAGTTAGCGGAAGGACTAATACGCGAGTAATAACTTCAGTTAATTGTTTCGAATACCGCTGCGGGAAATCATGCAGACTTAGATTTTTGCAGGAAGAAGAAAGTTCTTTGAATAAATATAATAAATAGAACTAGGCCTGAACGGGATGTTTTTCTTTAATGTTTCTTTAGTGTATAATGCAATATTAATGTTTAAAATGGTATACTTTCTTGGCTAATTGTCACCCACCCTACTCTCATCAATCAAAGCCCTGTAACATGCATAGCACGAGATACTCCTACATATATGCGTTAATTGAATGGGTGGCGAGAAGGGTTTCATTTGCCTCTTTCAAACTACCCTTTGACCCCTTGTCCTTAAACTATGACTAAGTATAATGTACAACTTTACTGATATAACACAGGTAGGGTATCTCATTTGCATATTCAGAAATTAGACTTTCGTATGAGTCATAGATATAAACAGGACTAAACGCAATGGACTACGTAACGTTACGTAACTTTATTAAGTACACCTAAGCGCCTCTAGTTCCTTTTTGAGCACGACCATAGCTTGGAAGCACTACTTTGCAAATCATATCCATTATTAATAAAACACAACAAAAACAAAACATCCGCTTTTCTAAACCCGCGAGTAAATAATTTACTTAAAATTACTCACGTGTTTCTAGTATGCATCAAAAGATGTAAGTGTTGACGGGTAAAGATTATAGACCAGATAGTATTTACAATTTGCATAGCGTGTTATCACGCGAAAACTATGTTTTCCTAGATTCTCTCATTAGCCGCATATAGTGTGGCTACACCATGCGTGACCGAACTAATAAATGGGACATTTGTCAATGATGACATGCTTTATATTTCATTTTGGTCTGTGTTTTGTATACAGACAGGAAATGCAACAGTGATTGCAACCAATTTCTGACCATGTCCCAAGTAGTGGTAGAAGGGCAGACACACTACACACGAAAAATCTCGACTTGATGTAATAAGGGATGACATTCGCTGCCCCACCGTGTGCGGAGAAAAAGTGCTTATACTACGAAGAGTACAAAGATCCGTTTCTGACAAAAATTAGGAAACGAATAATAATCGAAATAACTGAACAACGGAACCACAAAACAAATTACTTTTCTTATTTGTCAGATTAATGTCAGCAAATAACGATTCGTGAATTCTTCTGAGTCGGCCATGGAGATCCACTTGGTATCTATCAAAGTACGTATATTTTCGCTTGTTTATATTTAAAATGTCCAAAACGTAGTGCAAAACTCTGGGCAGTAAAATTTTGGGCAGCCGGGGAAATCCATGAATTAATAACGTTGCATTTTATAGGTGGCGCTGGTTTCTTCAGCGACACGCGATGGCGGCCATTTTGCAACTTTATGACCAATTAGGACAAAAAACGCCGTAAAAAAGGGGATTAGATATACCTGGTCTACCGGGTCAAAGGTTTGTTTGGGTTATAAAACAATAAGGGCGTGTAATAAAATGTTAGTAGCTAGAACGGATTGTTCTTTTTTGTTTATCATAGGAACCTTTTCTTATTGGCTGGTATTCATTATGAATTTGAGACGATTACCGCCTAATGGTAGATGGGTAATATGGGGGTTTCCGTATGTGTTTGATTCTTCGAAATGTTGCGCTGCCCGCCAAGACACAAAACCACTAACGCCTCGCGGATCTCCCTCTTTAGTATTACTGCATAGCCCATAGTTAGAAGGGAGTCCCGGAGCCTGCTCCAAGACCATCTTCAATTAGCAAACTAAATCAATTATTAATAACGTTACTGTTAGCTGTTAGTGTGGTGTTGTAATATGAATACATATTTTAGTTACCTACTTTCCTGTTTATTAGTAAATATTTCGCATAATATTAAACATTATCTGCATTAACAATGCGCTAATTGCGCTATACAATATCCCTCTTTATTATTACTCTCAATCTCCCTCTTATCAATACATCTCAATCTCTACATCTCAATCTATCTTTAGCTTTGTCTTTTTACGTTTACCTACTAAATACACGCGCTAAACTCGGTTGTTACGGTATTTCACTGAAGCCTACTGTAGAAGTGCAATTTAATTTAAATTCCGAAAACGTCCCCACATTTCCCTAATTAGCGAAGCGGTGGAATGACATCCTATGGGAGGGTGACTCACAGGTACTTACCAAAGATATTGTATATAAGAACTAGATGGCGTACTCATTACTTGCATTCGAGCCTCGTGAGATGTCTATAACTTGATTGGCGTCCTACTCTAATAAGGTGACCACACGATTTAGATTTTCGATTACAATTATTGTTTGTCAAACTCAGTCCACCCACGTGGGAGTCGGACATCGCTTTCTCTAGGAAACTCGTGAAGCCCATTCAAACTAGAAGGGCTAGCACGAACGTTTCAAAGTATCGTTTGAGTATTTACGAGCAATTTTGTATGAAAAAAACACAAGTTCCAAATTAAAATTCCTTATTATGTATACGTACGATACGAAGAGACTACCGACTTTTCGAAAAGTTTGTGCTAGCCCTATTAGATTTTCTATTTACCTACCTATAATAATACACTCTGCGGCACATTTAACCGGCCATAGCGTATTATTCATACAAACGTACACACTTTGCGATTTGAAGGTTCTATGGAGCAAGAATATTGACTAAAATTTAATTTTGTTCAAAAACTCTTGGGGAATCTGGGGACACTTGATCCCCATTGTTAGTTCTATAAAAACAAAACGTACATAGGTAGGCAATTTTGTTAACTACCTACTGTTCCTCATTATTTGATTATTATATTTATTAGTGCTTCATATATATTTTTTTTTGCATTTTCCCAGAACTTTCCAAAAGGATCAAGTGTCCCCTATTCTGGGAGACTTGATCCCAGTAACAGGTAGACTAGATCTTAGGGGATCAAATCTCTCTAATGCAAATTTGAAATAAATGAAAACCCGGTGTCTTTATAAAAGCATTATTTAATTTAACAAAATATTAAATTTATATTGCTTTACATGTCTCACATGTCTCACTCAAGTATTAATTTTATGAGCATTGAGTCTCAGTCTTAGAAGAAATTTTACATTTTCATAAATATAAAATACCTACAGCTTTGAAAATTTACATTTAATTGCATTAGCACTATATGCGAATGCACTATCTATATGAACATTATGAACTGATCATCATCTAAAGGTTGGACTTACATTAGAAACGTTTGAAAATCACTTGTTTAGTAATTTTTCCCGGTATGACGGTAAGCCACCTTTTTTTAATTTCTTCATTCTTTGGAAATCTGAAACAGTAAAAAATCCAGTCTTTAGATGACAAGCGAAATGGCCACCCTACTCAATGCAAAAATAAAACTTTGACTAAACACTTACTTATGAAAAGATACACCGCAACCTTTATATGATTCACTTTTGCATCCTATCACACAACAAGTGAGAACCATTATTAAATAAATAAGCACAATTTTTACACTTTATTTTTGTCGTCACAATAATACAATCTTTCAAATTATTTTTGCCGCCGCCATAATGGTGATGTCCAGACGCCAAGTGTTGCATATTTATTATAATTAAAACTACCATATCACCGACTTTTACATAAAACTAGTCGTTTATCATGGTTTAAAATTAAAAAAAATAAAAAAGACATTATTAATTCCAACGTAGGGTAACCGAGATAGTGATTGCCCAGTGTACAGTGAATGCCCGAATTAAGGTTAACATACATTTTAACTTATTTTCAAAGGTGTAGTTTTACATTAAATCCGTTAAATAACACTAGGATACTGTTAACTAGAGTTCTAAATAAGACATTTGGCAAAATTTTCAATAAAAATATTGTAATGGCAGTTTTTGGACAGCGGGTGTCCGTCACTTCAAAAAATGCGAATTCCTTACAGAATTTGTTAAGGATACATTTTGTAGTTTTGAAGTTTGTTTCACTTTAATTTTCTTTTTTGAGTGTTAAAGCACAACGACGTGTTAGTTTAAGCTTTAATGTTTCATTCGAAGCAGTTATCGCGGCGTAATTTTATTCCATTAAGTATTTTAAGAGGGTGGGCAATCACTGTACCTAAACTACGACAAATTCAGTTATTGCCATACCAGAATTCAGTTATTGCCATGGGTATGAGACAGTGATTGCCCGGGTAGGTATTTACTAAATCACGTGAGGGATATAATAATCGAACCGAATATTTTCTTTATATCCTGTATATCTTTCTTTATATCTAGGTCTAGGTACAAGGAGTTTCGAAAAAACTGCTTTTTACAAAAAGTTGACCTAAAAATAGGGGAAAATTTGATCTGCTACCGAAAATCTTGGAGGAAAGGTGGTAAGAAGAACAACCAAATATATACCGTAATTATATTATGTATTTTACCGTGGGAGAGCACGTTTCAGTATGAATAAGCCGGCTTAAACGGAGTGATTCTATAATCACAGAAAACCAAAATCAAGCGGCGCTAACGCGTGAGTGTACCGGAGGCTCTATGAAAGGGGGAAAAGGAGTTAAAATGTTGGCAGCGCATTTGTGATTCCCCTTGTTGTTGCGAGTGTCTATGAGCGGTGGCAATCGTTTACCATCAGGTGATCCGTATGCTTGTGAGCCACCTATCACATATTAAAATTTAATTACCAAATGATGCAGTTAGTAATAATTAGAAAAAAACTTCAACTGTGGGAGAGCCACGCTTCAGCATGAATGGGCCGATTTGACCGGAGTGATACCACTGCCTCACAGAAAACCAGCGTGAAGCAGCCCCTGCGCCAAGTGAGTGAGGGAAACGGAGGCCCACACCCGGGGGGGAAGGGGATAAAAGGTTGGCAGCGAACTTGTGACTTCAGTGGTGTTGCAGGTGACCATGGGTGGCAGCATTGCTTATTATATATAATGTGCAGTCAAAACACGCATCACTTGATGGTAAGCGAATGCCAACGCACATACTCAACACAACAGTGGAGTCACAAGTATGCTGCAAATGTTTATAACCCCTCCCCCCTCCCCTCACCCCCCATTGGGCCTCCGACAACCTCAAAACTGTATCTACTTACCTTTTGTAAAATTGGTACATTCCATTCATTCGCTGAGAGAGATAACGAGAAACTAGATAGAACAATTTGACGATTTTACTAGATTTTGAAACTAAACGGGTTTTCTTAGTCAATGGTATCTTATTTGGATGATGTTACTGATTTCAATAGCTTAGAAATATATCTTAAACGCACAAAAACTTACGAAAGATCTAAAATTTTAAGTATTTAATAGTATTTTTATGGAATTACAACGTGCGGTATAGTTGGCAATCACTGTCTCATTTGGTTGGCAATGACTGTGTCAAGTGGGCAATCACTGTGTTTTTAGGAGATATTTTTGTTATACGTTATAATTATAAAATATTCTTTAGAAGTTTGAATTATTGCTAACTTATCTCAATGCTAAACTATTAACGTTGTCAAATAATTACACTCTGATTTCTTATTGTTAAAGAAAAGGATTATATTGAAATAAAACTAGTGTCAATTTCTTAAGTGGGCAATCACTATCTCGATCACCCTAGCATTCCTTTAAATTATTCAATATTTTGAAAGTTCCCCAGAAGAAGAAATATGAACTTTGCGTAAGTTATACCACAAAGGTTTTTTTTTTATGATGGCAACCCTTTAGACAAGGACATATTCCTGTCGATCGCCATCTCGCTCGGCTCGATTTTCTGTAAAGCGATTTGGCATTTCAAAGTAATCTTTATTCTCATTGCATAGAATCGAAATTAACATTGCATTCATTTTCATAGTACACCATCTTGTTATAGTGTAAAATCTTTGGTACTTACCTACCTTCGGTTTTGCGTGTGCGCGAGTGTCATCTCAGTCAGATTTCAACGTTTTTGAGCAAACCTCAAATGATAAGCAACCTAACCTAAAAGGTAGTGTTATATAGAGACTTCAAGTAGTTTATTTTCACAAGGGCCCTCGTATCGAGGGGCAAACAATTTGACGTATTACGAAGTTAAGTGCTTGATTAAAATGCTCAAAACATTTTTTTATCAGTTAAATCATTCTCGTAAATCAGTAGTTACTAACTTAAAGTTAAAATTAAAATACAATGCAGTAGCACTTAATATTTCAAAGGATGTTCTTTCTTTGGGAATATAAATCAGGACAACTTAGACTGAGTAACCAACTAGGTATTGGGTGTGCCTCGTTTGTCACCTATCGTATATAAAAAAAACAAATTCAGATCTTGTAACACCTAGTAACATAATAAAAAACATACCACCTATGGAATTTACTTATGCATAGACAATCCAAAAGAACATCTCTCTTAACGAACGGTGGACAGCGCGCCGCTCACGTGTCCTTATGGTGTGACGGGTCAAGTAGACGCCCAAAACGCACATTAACTCGCATTTGGGGAGAATACTAAATGGCTGACGATGAGGTACCTACTGTTTATTCAAGTACCGATAATAGGTAATCCATAGGTCAACAGCGCTCATATCAAGTGGAATGCGCACGCTCAAGGGTCCTTATGGTGATGATTGACGAGTGGTCAAGTACACGCTCAAAACGTAGATTTACTCGCATTTGGGCAGATCACTAAATGGCTGATGTGGTACTGCATATTATTTACTGATATATGTAGGTAATCCATGGGTCCACAACGCTAATATAACAAGTGGACTGAGCAGCGCACAAGTGTCCTTGTGCTGACGAGTTGTTAAGTAAACGCTTAAAAGGCGGAATTCATCTCACTCAGATACGAACTTGTTACTGGAAACAAATAACTTAGATACGTTTTAAGAATCAACTCGTAATATACGTTTTTTATTTAATTTCTCGTGAAAATTTCCAATAATCTAGCTGCCAAGCAAGCTGCTTTAGTACTCGCATGCCGATCCATGCGAAGGCATAGATATGAAGGAAGAAAAACCAATTAAATAAACAGAAAGTTAAGTTAAGTGTTAGCACTGTTACTAAGACAAATTCTTGACCCGATTATAGGACAAATATCTATGTGGTTTAGGCAAACATTATCCCAATGTAATCATAATATCCAGAGCAAACAGTGCTAGACCAGCACGTGTAGTGTTGGCTACAGGGGGTTGAGCACGCACAGTATAGTGAAACAGCTAGTAGAACATGAAAAGCAGAACACAAACCAATGCATAAAATAACCTATAAAGATAAAAGATATCAGCCAACTGGGGGTAACCATGTTCCAGCATTAATGGGCCAGCTGGGTGTGAGTGATAACAGGGCTTTACAGAAAACCAACGTAAAGGAGCTCGAGCGCCTGTGCTAAGTTTTGCCGACTGAGTACCGGAGGCCCTATCCGGAAAAGGAAGTTACAACTTTTAAGTTGGCAGCGCACTAAAAACTTCACTGATGTTGCGGGTGTCTATGGGCTGTGGTAATCGTTTACCTTGGTGATCCGTAGGTTGGTCTGCCATTTATCATATACAAAAACTACACAATATAAATAACACCCAGACTCTGAAAAAATATAAGTGTTCATCAGACAATTGTTTGTCCGGTGTCCATCGATATCACGGCCTTAGACGTTTGAGGCAGTCATACCAACCATTCCGGCCAGTCAACAACAAGTTTACTATAAATATGTTCAGAGCATTCTATATCTTTTACAAATGCCTCACTGCTTCTTTCCCGTCCTTCACTGTGTTCGTTTTAGCCATGGTTTAGGGTTTGGGTTCAACGCCCGCACCACGTGGTAACCTCCATTTATTGGCCATAATTCGGCCACGATTACTTTCAGCCTGTAATGGCCACATGTCTTGCGCTTGCGCAACTCATCGTGTGCCCGCTTGTATGAATTAATGTCTTTTACAGACTCATCGTCCTTCTGGGATAGAATTAAAATAGGCCAAGTGTTCTTATTGGTTCATTATACATTAAAGACTACTAACCAAAGGAAATAAGCACTCTGAGAAAAAGCTTTTAAGCGAGTCCATAATAATATTGGAGACGAAAAGTGTATATTCACAGTGAAGATCATTGTTAGTCACTTTTATCCAAATTTCTTTATCCGATGTTCACCTTTATGTCAAACACGTTTGGTACTAAAGATTCAAATATTTGTTTGGATATGCATTGAGGAAATTTAGTAACTACCTACTACGAAACTGCATCCACGACTGAATCTTTATCCTCGTCCTTTTCTCAGGCGCTTTGCTTGGATGTAGAAGTTTCTCGATCGTTACGGGACTGTTTCCTTGTTAACCCACTGATGTCTATATTTAAACTGCTCAAAATTCGCGATATATAGATCCATCGAATTTGGAAATTTTGTACAAAACCATTTTTTTTAATAAATATAAGTCATCTTAAAATATATCGGTCAACGTCTCGACGACAGTTAAGTCTGTGGCATAGGACTGTGCGTTCACTGTCGTAATTGCTTTATATACTTCAAAAAGCATTACCTGCTCGTACTTACAATATAACAGACAGGACATTAAACAGTACCGTCAAAGGAATAGAAACCATTACAGTAAGAACTGCTTCGTGTAATTCATGTTTATTTCCATTTTAACTGTAACGTGATGGTTTTAGAGCTCGTAAAAGAGTTTTTACCGCTCATGACTTGCCGATAGGGTGGCAGGTTTCTGAGAGAAAATCAGTATAGAATATTAAATAGTCAGATAAAACACAAGTGGAATAAAAATCAGGTACCGTGTTCTTAAAATTTATAATTTACGTCATATTTATCCTTACCCTCTATGAAGAGTTATAGCAAGTTTTGTAGATAAACCGAAAAGGCTTGCGCGATGTCATCGGTACCCAACGCTATCTGTTGGTACAGGAATGAATCTACTTTTCCGAAACAAGTAAAGGATACGAAGGTCACTATTATAAGATAAGAAACTGAAATATCTATTTGTTGCATAGAAAAAAATTATTGGGGTCCCCCACACTAGCTCAAATTTAGAAAAAAAAACATCCAGTTCATTATATTTCTCTATGGATAGGTCTTCAAATATGATATTGAGGTTCGTAATGTTTTTTTTTCTGTTTTATGTGATATTCTCGTTCGTTACGGTCCCGTATGTCTATTAATTGTATCTCAAAAGAAACGAGTAATAAAAACGATAGCCATGGTTAAACTAACAATCACACATGCCCGTTAAACAAACATAAAATATGTAACACACGAAAGTTAGTGTAAACGTCAAGACAGCGTTCAAAGAACGTGTGAATGATAAATATGATGGTCTTTTGTTTGTACGAGATTGATCTTTATTATGATGAGAACATTAAATAACATTTATTATAGAAGTATGTTTTCCTTTCCAGCCAGCCATTAACTTGGTCGCACTGGATAGGGGGAGGAACTGAGAGGTTAGCTTGAACATTTTAAAGTACCTATTCGTAACGTCAACCTGTCGTCCCACTTTACGATTACGCTGTTGAGTACTAAGTACGAAGTACCTTTATCGACGTATCGGATCGTTAGTGGTTTAATCTGTGGACGGGCGCTCACGTTACGATACTACCTTCCTTTCTGACGTTTGAGCTGTCAATTTTATTTATCTTTACGTACGATATATCTATCGTTACTCTTAATTTTTTATACAAACTGTTTACGATATGTACTTGTGTATAGGTTACGATTTGTTTCAAAAGTGTGGTGGGCTCTATGTATTTGTTTGGTGAATAATCCAATGATTCTTTATATTTTATTCTATTATTGTCGAATATTGTCATCTAAATACATATGGCCTCTCTTATAAACTGGCGTGAAGGATACCGAAGATCCAATTCGGGGAGAAGGGAAACAATAGTCAACGAAATTGTGACTCCACTGGTGTACCAGGTGTCAATGGGTGGCGGCAGCACCCAGCTCTTTTGCCATATCACATAAAAAATATTCGGGGAAAATATAGAGAGAGGTTGGATTTAATGACTGTCCCAACAAAAGCATAGGATTCCAATTCCAACTGTAGTAACAAAAAAGTAGAGAAAATCTTTTTGTTCTGTGACTTGCCAGACAGCGAATCATACCAGAAATAACGAACGAGGAATTCAATTAACAAAAACCACTCTTATCTTCTAATTTGTCAGGAACGATGTCAGGAGACAGTAGATTTTTATCCGCAATTAAAACGCCGGATTAATCGAAAAGTTTAATCAACCTTTTAATTAACGTACACAGTTGCGTGTTTGTCGAATAGACGTTCCTGGATACACGCTGCACTTCGATTAGTTGGAGGCCAAACAATTAATATTGTGTGTAAAACTAACTAAAGAAGTCACGCATTAGACCACCAACTTTTTTTTCTGTGGTAGGTGGCAGACGAGCAGAGGGATCGCGTAGGGAATAGTAAGCTATTGCCGCCGCCCTTATTCCTGTGACTGTAGTGGTGATGCGGAAGGTCCGCAACACCACCAATTTTTTAACCCCCCTTTTCCGCCCTGTAGCCTTACCATGAGTTTGAAATACTATCCCCGTTATCGAAAACTATCGCTTTGTCTCTTTCATTGTGTTGCATTTGAAAGAGACAGAGCAATAGTTTACGTTAAATGTCAGTTTAAGACGTCAACTCATGGTAGCGCTACTGATCGGCCGTCACTCCCTAGAAAAATCACAGCGCTGTATCACGCGCCGGTTTTCTGTGAGGCCGTGGTCATCACTCCAATTGAGCCGGCTTATTCATGCCGAAGCGCGTCTCTCCCTCTAAAATTTCAACTACGACTCATAAGAATAGGCAAGCACTGAGAAAAGGCCCGTTAATAAGAGTTGAATTTTACGAAGAGACACTTCATTCAACCGAACAAGATTATTCAACACAAAATGCTTTAAACAGCTTTTGTGTTTAAACAAATTCCGAAGTTTCTTGTGAGCTCGTCTTTTCGGGAGAGCAAAGAGGAAAATTCATTTACAGACTCAACAATGCGTGAGTGCTTACATTGGTCCTTCGAGCCGGATAAATAGGTTGTTGTATACTTACTAGGCTCACGCAAGTCATTCTGTTTATTAAAGGGTAAGAGTATGTGAGTAACTCCAAGAATGATCGTTAGTTATTCGCTGGTTGAGAAAACATTGGGAGAATAAGTTATGTAAGACAGTATGTATACATGTACATAATTCATTGTAGTAGGTAAGTAAGTACTGGATGCGAGTAGCAAAAAATCGATCGGAGTGGAGAGGCCCTACGTCCAACAGTGGACTGCAATAGGCAATGTTGATGATGAGATAAATATTATCCCACCTTCCACCAACAAGCACTATCTAAAATATGAACTTAACTAGCGGCCGCCCGCGACTTCGTACGCATGGAGTTAATTATTGACACTTACAACCACAACCACAATCTAAATAGAACTTACTAAATACCTAACATCAACGTGCCTACCGCAGTCAGTTGTTTTCCGCACAAAGTACCTAAGCGTCAAACCGCGACATTATCCTTGTCCAAACCAGAGCAGAGAGATAAGGGCGTCAGTCCCGAGCCGGGGGTGATAAACCTGGGCGTCCGGCCAGCTACCACAAAATAAAGACTTTGACACAGAAGTCTGACTTAGCCTTGATTTTGAATTTAGAAGAGTTCATTGGCATATGCTAGGGTTGTTGCCCGGCATGAGTACATAAGCGCGCGGCCTCTACCATAGACCTTCGACAGTTTGACAATCTTATGTCATAAGTTAGGATTAATGTGGTCGAAAAGGCCGTTAGTGCGCATGCGTGAGTACATGACATATTTTTAACTCTTAGTGGGCAATCAGCCTTCTGTGTCAATATTTATTTTGTGGAGCTACTGCGGGGCATCCTCATTGTAGTTATTAAAAGGTCGCAAAGAGATCTTTAGAGACAAGATAATACTTGGCCTCTTATCTTGTCATCAGGAATAAGGCTTTATCTGTAATTTACGAGTGCGTGAAGTACGTAAGTTAGTCCTTAGGGAAAGAGCCACATTATGAAAATGCGTGGCTTGTTACAGAAACTTGGAAAGTCTTGTCACGTCAGGAGAAGTACCTACTTTTTCTCATAATTTTTCTTCAACCATCTTCCTAATGTACATGTGGAAAACTTGTATAAAAGAAACGTAATGTTATATCGGCCACAAATAAGTGTCCACTGATAACCCACGTGAATGAAGTAAGATTATAGCTACAAATAAGTAAAAAGGGCTCACAAGAACCCGGAGGTAGGTGTTTATTTACCGTAACTGTGAAATAAAAAAAAAATAGACAATCAAACGTCGTGTATGTTGATCGTTTTAGTTACTAATATATATATGAAACGAGTTATACGTGGTCGCGTAAACCGGGGTATTACTGTATTTCTCTATTTGCCCATTAATTTTACATGTCCACAGAAAACCAGAAATCACATACTTTGGCCACTTTGGTAAAGCGGCTAACAGCTAAACTACGAAATAATTATGTACGTATCAAAATGGACGATCAATCAAATAGTTTCCCATTTTGTTATCCACTCACTCACATTAAATACAGACAGGTACCTAATAAATCACTACATTAATATACTTTGTTCAAATAGCTTGATACGCAAGACAGAAGGACGGAGTCATACGTTATTTACAAACTATTATGAGGAATACATATATAGAATTTGACATTTCTTGACAGCTGTCACTAAGTTGTGAGGACAATAGAAGAGGCAAACATAACTATTTACAAACCCCTAGACCTAATGGCCCAAAGCCTAATAAATCACTAATCCGCATTAGTCAAGCGAGGTGATTATCTGAAGAGATGACTTGATTTCTATGATGGAGGCCTTTGCCATGCAGTGGGACAGTATATGAACAGATATTTACTTAAGTATAACGAGCACTAAATCTCTTGTTATACTTAACTGTGGTATTATGGTGTAAGTTGTAAAACCTCACAAGGACTAAGCTAGAATACCAATACCGTTTTCCGCATGTTTCGAGTTGGTACTGAACGGATAATTAGGCTATTTATGGATACAGGTCAAACAATCTCATGCGGTAAATAGTTGCAATTGATACCTACCATACCAGCTATACATGGTAATTACAGACTACTTTATATCTAGGCGGTACATAACATACAGTACGTAGTGGGCACTCTCATTTGCAGGTGGCAGACGAGCAGATGGATCACCTGATGGTAAGGTAATAACATACAAGTCACAGCGAAGAGCGAAGGCAGTGTAGGTTTCGTCACTTAAAAGGCAATTTTATCCTGCCGAAAAAAGCAAATAATAAGTAGGTACCTGTTCAAATAGACATGGTCTATATTCCTGCTACATATAGACACACTCCAAATAAAGTATAGGAATCCCCGTTTGCAAAATAAATACTTATGTTCGGTCCTTCGGCATATCATGTAGGAAAATATTTATTTTATAGAGTCGTATGCAATCTACACGTTGGCTAAGACCACACCTTGATAGATGCAAGATGTCCACCATATTTATGCCTCACTAAC
This sequence comes from Cnaphalocrocis medinalis, assembly GCA_014851415.1. Taxonomy (NCBI): domain Eukaryota; kingdom Metazoa; phylum Arthropoda; class Insecta; order Lepidoptera; family Crambidae; genus Cnaphalocrocis; species Cnaphalocrocis medinalis. The sequence goes on from CM026293.1 coordinate 14,397,786, forward strand.
AACGTCGTTTGTCAAAGGGGAAGATTACCCTGGGCATTATCAGGGTTGACTCGACATTGGCAGAATGTGTCTTCACAAGAGAAGCGAGAAGCCATAGCAAAAAATATCGGTACGGATAGTGTAATGAATGAATGATAGTCTGTTTGGCCCGATGTAAAATTTGGAACTAGTGCGTCATTATTTTATAATGTATAATATGGCGCTAAAGAAGGGCCTTTATGAGGATAACTTTGATAATATCAAGTGAAAATATTGATATAATAGTCAACTGTCGAAGTCAGTCAAAGTTACGGTTACTTAATAAAGTCCCGGTGTTTAGCGTTTTGTCGACTTACGGAATCCATCGAGACTTAATAAAATCGAAGGTTTTAAGACTATTAGGTCAAAGTACCTAGTCCACGTGACAACTTTAGTGCGTCTTCATAGAAAATGTCACATGTCACTGTCACTATTGTGACAATTTTGAAATTGTAGTGACGTGACAAATCACTTTCACCATTACTTTGTTCAAGTTACATTCTCCGTAAATTTTCTCGTAACCTTATTTTAAAGGTTGGTAACTACAACTATGATTTCGAAGAAAATAGAGAATTTATCAACTTATACTACTAAACATATGTACACCTAATAACATCAGGAATTTACTATTAGCATTCTTGCATGCATCAGGGAGTGTGTGAGAATTTCCTAATGACTTCTTTCATAGGGACATTTATTAGACTGCATTAGATACTTAATAGTAGGCAAATGGCATACCAACTTGTTGGTGCAAAACATCCATCATCATCGTATAATAATAATTTCCAACCGCACTAATAGAAATGTTAGTTATTTTACCTACCTAGTCCCTTCCTAAGCTTTAAAAGTATCCGTTTAACAGGAAATTACAAGCCATATTGCACTTCTATTGTTACGTTATAATTGTCTAATGTTAATAATTATCATTCTTAGTTATAATTTCCAATGTTTGTTTGTTCACCAAGTGTTAATACATCCGTGTAAACACGTTTATCTGTTAAATTGAAAAGTCTACGGAACGCAATAGTTAATGTATAATTTTTTTTATGTTATATAGCGATTGCCAGCGCGCATAGGCATCTGCAACAAAAAACACACACAAATGCGCTGCCAACCTTTAATCTTTGGACCTCCGGTACCTTCACTTACTCGACGAAACACAGCGCAAGCGCCGCTTCACGCCGGTCTTCTGTGAGGCCGTGGTATCACACTGGGCAAGCCGGCCCATTAATGCCCAAGAGTTTTACAAAAAAAAATGCACAGTACAATTCTGATTCTTGCCCCATAGACACCCCTAAGAACTGGCCCATTGTCCATAGTATTGGCAATTCACGAGAACCATCAAACGCTGTAAGAGTAATTTGTTGTTATGCAGACATCAAGAGACCTATTACGAGCCTGGACATAATACGACCCTGGGGTAGGTTTTCATTGTTTTATCTAGGGTTACCAGGCCAGGGGATTCCGGGGACTGCAGTTTATCGACGTACAATAACAGTGCTCGGGTCGGGTTACTTATTAAATTCCTCAGTTTATTGTCGCTAAGGTGGAGAATCGGTTGAACAACAGTATCGTTGTTATTGTGTGTAATGTACAAAGGACACAAGTGTGATACGACCGAGGGACATACACATACAGGGAGATCGGGCGTAGGACCAACATGCTTTCCGAGGTACGGGGGTACAAGACCGCAAACTTTCAGACTTCTGCAGGCCTAACATGCGCACCGCGACAAAATTTTGTCGACTCTCGTTCGCGAGAGCCCATCTTTCTATTCCTCTCATTTCTCAGTCAGGTGAGCGAGAAGCAACTTGCGCCGACACAATACGAGTGTCGACAAAATTATCTCTTGGCGCGCATGTTAGCCCGGCTGGCTGACACGAAGAATCAAGGAGGTAAGGGAGAGTGTACCAGTGTTTGCGCACACGCTTGAGCATTATAAATATCCTGCTTACGTGGCTGATCGTTAAAATTGGCCGCCGTAGCCGAATATCTGTTGGAGGAATTATTAAAATACCTATCGTCTGATACCTATTACATGAATAGTACGAACGAGTAAATGTGATACAAACGGAAGAAACGCTTTTGAAAACCTGTGAAACTTTTACCCACGTATTTTAGTAAACAGGTTTTTTAAATAGTTTTCTACGATTAATGTTTGGCGCTTTTATGATTATAATTAGATAGATAGATAGATTCTTTATTGCACAGAAATAGAATTCATGAGTGAAACAACAGCTATAGACAGTACAATAAGGCGGTCTTATCGCTTGTAGCGATTTCTTCCAGACTTTAGGGAGACGAGAGAAAACAGCGTGTTGACAATGGAGGTAAGGCAGTGCAAAGAATAATTCATTATTGAGAGAAATTAATAGAAAACCAATTAAACTAAACCGACAAATATCGTAAGCGTTTTATTGTTCGATCACAAAAATAGCAATTTCTGCCCGTAAGGATTTAGTGCACTATAAAGTTCGGACATTCGATCCTTTGGATATTTACGATGATTCGTCTCTTAGCCTCTCTAGTCCCTTTGCTGTCACAATCCGTCCGTTTCGGCGTAGCGTTCCCTTTGATGTCTGCAGCGGAGGGTTTTCGGAATAACTGAATGGAGATGGTTCACAGATGTTTTGTGACAACTTCAATCAAATTAGTGGGTGTTATAGTGTAATTATCAGGAAGTAGGTAAGCCTGCTACCTTACTTAATAAGTACTTTTTGTCTTCTTTTTCACTTATAAAAAGCTGCAACATGATTTCATTTGCAACTTAATAAACTAGATTACCCTATTAACGTGTGCCAGACATTTTTATAATGAAAAATATAAACGATAAAGCAGGTAGTAACATTAAGAGGTAGCCAATTGGGTCGAACATTGCAAATTTATGTCTGTCCGCGCAAAAAATGCAATCCTGAGCAGCTGCCGGGCGACGCATGTGGACGCGGGGGCTGGAATGTTGATTAAAACACGAATTTATTCGACCAATAAGTACTTTTGTGTGTAAACTCATCAAGCAATGAGCAGGTAGACAGATGCCTTTAAAAGGCTGATGATGTGTACGTAAGTATGCTCCAAACGACCGATCTTCGATTTTGCATTGGACAGCACAACCTACGTATAATCCGTCCCATTTTATCTTAATAAGGCAATTTATTTGCAAACAGTCTAAAAACAACTTTTACCGCTCCATTTAGGCCCATTAACGGAACATGTTAATTAAAAAAATCTTTATCAATAGGTCAATACCCTGCGAAGTGTAAAATTCAATCGTTTGATTAATAGCTCCAAACGACCGTGGCATCACTAAACGTTAAGGCAATATTATCTTTCCACACAAAAAAGTTTTAAGAGTTATTACGTGGTGAGATGGCTAGAACATTGTGTAAAGAGAGAACGAGATGGTGAATGGTAAAAAATCGGGGCTCTTGGACACCTGTTCGTTTTGCGGGTTAGACGCAGGGTCGAAAACATCTGGCCCGTACGTTATTCCAACTCTGATATGAAACCGAGACGCAATTTTAGAGGCACGTTGCCTCTGCGTTTATTTTTAAGAAAACACATTTGGGGCGGGGCACCCTTGTTCTTATTCAATTTCATTGTCTTGTTGTGGGTTTGTAAATTTCCCGCAGCATAATTTTGTTAACGTAAAGAAACACGTGACTGGTTTATTAAATCATAGAAATATAAATAAACTTAATATCAAATAAAATTTAACCTAATTGCACGTAATTCAGAACACTAGACAGAAGTGTTCTGAAATGTATTTCTATTGTAATCTAAATACTATAGCATAAATAAAATATAGGTACTCAAAGGTATTCTCTACCATAAGATATTCTTATAAGGTGATGTGACGGTATTTCCAAATTTTCAATCTAAATCAATCGTCGTCGATTGTATAATAAAAGAATGCAATAATTAGTCAAATCTATAGCGGCGGTTATGGTGGCCCTGTATTTGTACCGCCACACATTGGTTCCAAATAAACATTTCTTCTTTCTTTTCTTTCACACATCGTTTAAGCCAGTTATTATGACATAATTACAAATTCTATGGTTAAGACGTGTATTATCCAGCATTCCACTATTGACCATTTATCATTATCAATAGCAACAGCAAAGAAATATTACTTTTGCTACCGCGCACAAGGTAGTAACGCGCACGCACGTCAATTCAATGTTGCCAACTTTGGTGCTAAATGTAGCACTATTTTAGCTTTTAGCACTTTTTACCCTGCACTATTTAGGGTTGCCTACAAGCAGTCCTTCTGATTAGTAAGGGCAAAGGCTTAGTTTCACATTTAATTTAACAATTTAAAACAGTCCTAACTTAGCTTTATTTTTTAGTAATACATTATAGAATGAATTAATATTACCTACCTATGTATTTATATGCGTCGTCAGCACGTCCATATTAAAACTTCATCATAAATTGCACCTAAATCCGATCACTCATAAATATAGTTCAGTGTATCATAATTACTAGACCTAACAAATCCTGGATCAACATCCATGTGTCCTACGAGTTATTGGACTTAAACAACGGCTCTGGTACGCAACCGATTACATTATGGTGAGACAAAATATGATTTTTGAAAATTTCACATGGCACTCAACACATTCGTGTTATCGAGTTGGCAACACCACAGACTCCCGCGCAATCAATTACCGACGTTACCAGTGCAATGCGATTTTACAACTCATTAATGGTGTATATTGTATTACAAAATGCACCGCAGTATATCCGATAACGGGGACGTTCTGGCGTAATTCATTACGTTTAACTACGCTAGCGTCAATATGCAGACATCTTTTTGTCTTTAGAGTTCCTTATTGGAACCACAATATTCATGGGTATACATACTTCGCTACAATCTTAGCATGTCATCTCATAAACTCCTTTTTTAAATACCTACCTTCTATGAGGATAGCTTTGTAAAGTAATATTTTTAAAATGAAATGTTGTCTTCGTGAAATATGAAAAACGTTTTGATTTGTGGCCATTATTACTCGTAGTCAAGTTCCTTCAAGAAATGTTACGGCAATGTTAAATATTTTAAGTACTGTTTTCCACCGACTAACACTTTCCTATGTTGTCAAGCAAATCTTAGGAAAAATTTTGGGCTAAGAATAGAGAATAAGATACGGAACCACTAAACAAGGCGTTGCGCACACTTACCCATGTTTCCAAAGAAGCTCAATTATCCGGCGTAACGGACAGCCCCGTATCAATAAGTGATGATTTTTTAACGCTAGTCTAATAATATGTAATTAAGATGGCTGAGTGGGTAGCCAGTGGTTGAGACAGGAACTTCTGCAGTCTAATTAGTGTCAGATTTGTGAATGATGTTCGCTGGTTTGTATAACAATTACCTATAATGTAGTGAATTGTTTTGAAGTCAACAATTAGTAAACTTCGGAATTCACTTTAAGCTTTATTGGTAGTGGAATTGAGTCTAAGTTGCGCGGTTCTCATCTTTCTAGTCAAAGCAAAATAGTTATAAAGGGAAATGAAAGCTTGTCTCAAATGGAGACATTGCTAGTTATTATTGGAACAGAGTCCTGCATAACTCCTCGTGAGTCTAGCAAAACTACAATGCAATGTGACAGGCGCTTCAAGTCGTGATAGTGAGGGCAAATGCCTCGGGAAGGTCACAGTCGTGTCCACTCTCCGTCGCATGCTCATTACTGTACCTAAGATAAACTATGCCACTTTGAACTTTATCCCCGGGGGGTAAGACCAAGGTATCGTTGCAGCTGGATCAGAGATTTTATCTCGCTGACAACCATTTTGTAGGCAATGCCTTTACATTGGGCCCTTACAAGTCATTATGAAAATGCGTGGACCTTCGAGCGATGTCTGCTGTGTGGTCTTATTGTTATTCTGCAGCGGTTTCCACTAACCTTTAAAGTAAAAGTTTACGATGACCTTTAAAGAATAAAAGGTTTAGTGGCACAAAGTAATGATATAGGCGTGTTAGCTATCTAGATGTGCTCGTGGCTATTAATTGCTTTTCCATATAGGGGACTTAACTTCATCGTGTAATTCCGCGCGATTGATGATAAATACAGTATCGTAAAATTACAAGACGACCAAGTTGAAGTTTAGTAATTAAAACTAAATTCTCAAACGACTTTTAATGTCTGGTCATCATACTCGTAAAGACTTGTAAACGTATAACAATTTATAAGTTTTGATAATGACGCCAGTCGTACGTTTATGACTTATGTACCCAACTTTATCATTAATTATTTTTTTAGTATAATCAATTCTATACATAAATATACTAGCATTGTTACAAATTACCTACCTACTTTCTATTGCTATATATGATATTTTCTCGGATTTCAAAACTAACAGAGCGACGGCTTATCTTTTAATTTATATGTATGTCGAAACGTGATACGATTTAACCGGCGCGTATGGATGATGCGTGAAATAGAACTGAGAATATAAAACGGGTACCTGAGTAAGTAGATCTTATTTTCAAGTAGGTAACTGCAGCAGTATACAAAGGGCATCATCTAATGTTTTTTGCTAATAAGGACAAAAGTATCTTATCAGCCGTGCAAAGATTGAGTACAGGTAACGCGACGCAAACCGCCAATTAGCTATTAGTCAGCAACGCAAATTCGTTCTCGGAATACACAGCGCATGCAACGCACAGTTGTTGAATGACATATTACTCTTCGAAACATTGTGCCATATTATTCTTGACTTGACTTCTGCCCTTGTTTGTCAATCGACTTGATGATTGGTTCGGTCTTATGTACCAGGAGAATCACCACGAGCTTTTTAAGCAAGATCCAAACACATCTCCCAATATAGCAAGATTTCTTAGTTAGGATTGAACACTAGGAATAGTTTAACGCAAGGCAGTTAAGTTTTTTGCAATAAGAGAACATGATTACCTCTGAAGTGCAGCCCCAGTCATAATCATCTCAGTGTCTTATTCTCGGTCTTTAAATTGTCCAAACCCGTAATTATTCGGAAAATTTACTGAATTTTAAGGGCTGGTTTCGCCGGGGTCGCCCCCGGGATACACTTGGACCATGATCCAGGAACGTCTGGTAAATGAGTTGCAACGTCAGTATCGAGACCTTACGTGTCACATCAAAGATATTCGTCAGAGCGCTTGCCCCGGCGCTGCAAGCCGCGTCGTGCATCTAAAATCAATGACTGCCATTCGTAATCTTATTGAACGCGTCCAATCTATGGAGTCTGAAGTTTATTGGTACCACGAACAACAAAAACTGGTGTAGATACTGACGCCTTTCAAATAATACATACATTTCTGCCAGTCATTCGTTCCGGTCTTATCGGATTAGTGCTGGTCAGAATCAGGACCCAAAGCAGACAAGTGAAATCTCGATCCGGTAACTTGATTTGGTTAAGTATTTTACTTTTATCGATTATTGTTTTGATTTTGCTATACCTAAGTCAAATTTTAACTCAGTTTCACCCTTTGCAAGTTTTTTGATTCTTTAATTGTTCTTTGTTCATGTTTCAAACAACTTCCTGGTTTATTTTTTCATGATTGTTGGTTGTCAGAAACATCCGCATTGTTTATTTATAATTAGAAAAATATACGTTTTTAATTATTTGTCTGGCACAAAGATGTGAGTCGAAGCTTGGTTTTAGCGATCTTCGTTAGTACTTAATTAGGTATTTTATTACGCTTAAGCGCTTTCATTGTTTTCGTTTGACTGTAATATCCTGAGTTCCTGACTGATTAATAACCAATTTGAGGGGCTGTAGCCGTAACGCTGTAGCTTCCCTTAATACATAGGTACATTTAAGTTTCTAAATTAGGTAAGGTACTTTAAATACCTTGAAGTTGCGTCTCAAATCTCTATAAATTCGTTGGTGATCATCAATCATTGTTACGACAACATTTCTCAGGTAGGGTCATCCAAGTAAGTTTAATTTAAATTATTTATTAATGATGAAAACGACTTACCAATATTGCGATTTGACAGGTGAACTACTGTTCATTGAGCTATGAGCAGATTTAAGTTAAAAAAGAAAAAGTGTACCTATTCCGTGATCTCAACTGAACACTGTACGTACTTACATAATCCAGGTTGATTAATAACTGAGTAACAAGATAAGAGGGATTCCACCGAGGTCAGATGAATACGTCATGAGTCACGATAATGACCAAGAACTTGGGCACCTCGTCGGAACCAATCCGGTTACTGACTCACGCGCATTTTTTCTATCCCGAACCTTTTACTCAAATGTGACGGATTTGAAAGGAGGGCAATGCGTTTAACGCGCCACTCGCTAGGAGGAATGTTAAATAGGTATTTAGTCAAGTTCTATGATTCATCACAACAGTGTTCAATGTTTTCAAAATCGCTTCTTAGGAGCGCTATGTTGTCTCAGTATCAGTAACTCAGAATCGAACAAGATTTTTCAAAACTGATTCTTATCTGGCGGAGTAGGTACCTTATCGCGTAGCAAAATACAGTCAAATTGAGAACCTAAGAAAATAAGCAAAGTCTAATTCTAATTTGGTCTAGTAGTTTATGTACCGGTCCGTGAGCTCGGGGTCCTGGGTTCAAATCCCGGGTCAAGCAAAAAGTATTTATCGAAATTTTCGAACATATCTCGGGTTTGTGATCATCACCAATCCGCATTAGCGGAGATTAAGCCTAATCCCATCTAGTAGCGGTGACTTGATATCTATGATGAAGGCCTTAACCCTGCAGTGGGACAATAGGTAGGTATATAGGCTGATTGATACTTTACTTTCTTAGGGTAGCCTAAGAAAGTATGCCATAACCATAGCCATGGTCGCAGGACCATGGCTTCGCTTCATCAGATCAGGTAGGTTCCAAGGACGTTTCCAGCAATGTCTGCGAGTGCGGTGCCGCTCAGACCATTGATTTTCCATTGTGTCTGCTGTCTGGGCGTTACGACGTTAAGGTAGCTTTCGGCCAATCTCCACATCCCAGAAAATGTTGTCTCAATTAGAACTTACTAGGTACGGTTTTAGGTATCCTTATTTAAATTATGTTTTTAAAATTTCCGATGAAAAAAGGGCAATAAACGGGACCAGCCGGAAGCAACAGCCTAATACTAGGTACTTCTTACCTACCTTTTGCCATCAGCTGATACCTACGGTAGGTATAGAAAGAAGAAAGAAAGAAAGAAAGAGGTGTCAGCTACAGGTTTTTTGTTTCGATATCTGTCATCAATCATTTCCAAGATTCTCAAAAGATTTCGCTGGCTCAAGTTCATCTCGCGAAAAGCTGGTAGGTAAGACAAACGACGAGTCAAACTTTCTTATTGTGAATTATTAAGTATAGCTATAATAAACATAGTTTAAGTAATATTAAGTAAAATATTGGCGAGGTTGATAGATTTTGCTCAGAATTAGGCAAGGTATGTAGGTAGGTACCTACATTACATAAAAAACAACTGAATGAATCGATGTTTACACTTATCTACGAGCTTTAATATCTTTCAGCTTGTTTGAGTTCACGTTTTAAGCAAAATAAGTGTAATTTTAGTAAATTAATGTTACAGAATACCCGTCCCCACTGGTAATAAAAATCGTCTGGCTCGTCGTCCTGCGACCCTCGCAATATTTCTCTGGTGCGCCGTGGGGCGGGCGTGCGCCGAATGGGGAAAACAAGCCCTGCATTGCATGCCATTCCAATAAAATCATACAAAACTCGACGACACTAATCACCACCAAAAAACATCACTTTCAGTCATACATACCCTCAAAAATGAAGAAAATCTACGATAATGTTGTATTGATCACATGTGTACACAAATCGTTAAATTAAAAGCTCGATCGGGAACTATAAAACACTGGATATTAAATAATTATCCAGTTATAATTTATAAACACAGCACTAAAATTCTTTACACGATCACACCACAGAGTTCGTTCATAGAACAAGAAGCAAGTCAAAAAATAAAAATGTATGAGTCGTCACTAAAACGGCGAGCACCCCCTATCGAACGCACAAAGTGACTGAATGAAATGTAATTCAATGAATGAACTGATTAGGATAGGGAGGAGGAGAGTGAATGAAGTTGTACAAGGAAAGATTGAATGAACTGTAAGCTGAGTTAGTCTGAAAAGCGACATCTGTTGGATTATATAAAAATCATTGCGATATTTTTTAGTTCTTTTATAACACGGTAGATGGCGTTTTCCGACGTTCGGATACACTAAGTGCTATACTTATAACCAATAATATTACAAAATAACGTTTACTTTATAACGTTACTTAGTAACAGACTATTTATTATTCTTTTATTTAGTTATTAATTTTTTATCAAAACAATGACTAATATCATATAGAAGTTTTAAACATAAACTAGCTTTTGCCCGCGGCTTCACTCGCGCCCTCCACTTACCTAAAATGGGGGGTTAGAAAGGGGCAAAACGTAGCCTGTTACTCTCCATCCCTTCAACTATTTCGACTTAAAAAATCATGCCAATCCATCGCTCCGTTTTGCCGCTAAAGAAAGCTTTTTAATACAAGAACGATAAAATATCATAAGAAATAAATAATACCAGACTTTTCGACAGTATGGGCTTAAAAATGTAAGGTTCGGTGGCATATTGCCTAGTATCTTTGCCTCATAGATCAAAGGTCGTGGATTCGTGTTACATTATGGGCAAACGTTTGCGTGATGAACACTTTTTTTATTTAGTGTTTGGTGTAATAAAAATAATATTCAAGTAAGTAGGTAAGTAAAACATACCCATTAAATTGGTAATTCCGTTGTTGTTATATGATTTTCGGTTTATAAATTATTAAGTGATAGAATGGGCTATGGACATTTCAGTTTTTTATATTATTTTAAGTGCCTTTTATTCTTTCATGAAACCGATAAGAATAGGTATATTTTATTAATTTTCAAACATTTATGACGCCCTAATCCTTAAGTTAGCACTATTCCTCCTTTTAAAAAAAAATGAAATTCTCTTTAAATATTTTAGAATTGTATGTCCTGGGAATCTAGAAATCTAAAAATTAGAACTTGACCGTTTTTAGGGTTCCGTAGTCTACTAGGAACCCTTATTGGTTCGTCACGTCTGTCTGTCCGTCTGTCTGTCTGTCTATCCTGGCTCGTTCTTCACCGTTTCTGCACCGATTGCCACGAAAATTGGTGGAGAGATTTAAATTGATAATCCAAAAATTGGTTTTAAAATTATCGAAAAATAATTATTTTTCACCCCCCCTCTCATACAGCGAAAAGCCAAACCGAAAAAAAAAATTCGACTCACCCCATCGTGTGGGGTATCTTTTAAAAGGTACACTTAAAATAAAACAAAATTGCCTTGACATCATGTGGATCAAACTCCACAGTCTCGCGATATATTACAATTTTTACTTCGCGCAAGAACATTTTTTTTCTGTTTTTATAAGACCAAACCATACTCCAATAAAAAGTGTTGCTATCAATATTAATACAAAGTTAAAATTAGAGCGTCCCCCCCTTAACTTTTGAAATACTATTACAAAAAATCTGAAACAAATATGCTGTATACCTCCAAGTAAGTACTTTCAACTAAAACTATAGCGGACTTTGTGCCATGCATAGTTTTTTTAATACAACTCGACCAACTTATGACGTGCAGTTGCCCGAACTAAATGGTAATGTATGGAAATAACTACCTACAAACTATGAAAAAAAGGTCGGCCCATCTTATGGCTACGGAACCCTCTCATGTGCGTGTCCGACACGCTCTTGGCCGGTTTTTTTGATACAAATTGTTTCTATAATAATTTAATATCTCTTCAGAACATCTAAAAACTTATAACGAGTAACGGTTTTTATAATAGTTGTTCAAACGAACGGCGATTTTTAATACATGTATCCGAACGTAAGTTCATTGGACTCAATTTGCCGTCAACTTCAGTTTCCTTGATGCTGCTGTCATTTTCTCATACGTCAAAAATGGAGGAGGATCGTCTCTTCGACGAGAGAGTTTCAATTCGGGAATCAGCTCGACCCTTGAAAAAATATGGTAGTACATGTAACCATATGAAAAGGCACGAGGAATATATCAAACATGTCATGTCCAAAGGTGATACGTTGCAAGGACTCGCGCTCAAATATGGTGTGACTGTGAGTGTCGGATTCTCTTCACAAAAGTGTTATTATGTTGTTTATTTGTTGTTTTGTGTGGTTGATATTGAGTTCTGGACGTGCTTTGTTCGTTTTAGATGGAGAAAATTAGGAGAGCAAACCGGCTATTTGCTACAGATAGCTTATTTTTGCGGGAGTATTTATTGATTCCTGTGACGAAAGACTCGCCGTTCTATGAGAATGGAGAGAGGGTAAGGGAGCCAGCCCCTCCGAGTCACAGAGCCTCGATAGCAGGCATGCCCACCAGAGACTTTTCCCCTGGCAGCCCTGACGAGAAGAAGAGTTTTGACGACTTTTTAAATCGATTGGACTCTTCCCTGGCAGACATAAAGAAACATGTTGAGAAGTCAAAGGAAAACAGTGAGTAAGTACCTTTACCATCTTTATTCGTATTGAATTTGTTACCCTGTAGTCTTATAATATGAAAGATATATGGTAACTGCATTATTATTATCTAATGAGAACACTCTGTTAGAAAGTAATTAATGCAAATGAAGATTATGTATGTATTTTTTTAAAAGAGCATTTCCAGCCAGTAGATATTTAACATTTAGTTGTGCAAACAAGAGCATGGACCTCATTTGTCTATGTTGATAGTGTTGTTTACATAGCCACTGATAAGGGTGTTTGATGTTTGCGCGCAGTGTCATGTGGCGTTTGGTGTTATTTAATTACATCTAAAACTTGATTTGAGTTATTTTATATAAAACTAGGAGTGATTAAAATGCTATTTGTATATTGTGGATAATAAGCATTAATAAGCATATTAAATAATAATAAGCATTAGCAAAGTTCTCTAAGCCTTTATTATGTGCCAGTATTTAATGAATTTTATAAACTAGTCTACTGCATACTATTTTCATTTGAAGCAAGTTCTCTTCAACGAGAGAGAGATGAAAGGGCGGGGAATTCGGTAGATTTGAGTACGAGGAGTCATGTCATTGATAAATCAGGGTTGTCAATTTTAGTTTTGTAAATGAACAATTTCCACTTTTGTATGGGAAAATATGAAAAAAATATTTCACAATTTCCACTTTTTGACATTGGCGTAGCACAGTATGGGATTTTTCCTGACTTGCGGACATTATATTTTTAGGCTTGTGTTGGATAGATATGATCAAAAAAATGTTTTTGGTAAAACTCCCACCGCGTAACTTGGAATAGTTTTTGAGTAAAAAATTAAATCGAGAAATTTCCATAGAAACCATAGAAACGCATTATTTCTGCTTATCATTAAGTTTAAATAACTAATGTTTTAGAATATTGTAAGAAAGCCAGCAAAGTATCATAAAACTTATAAAAAAAACCATTCAGAGTCACCGTAACAAAGAAATATTTATTTTACTGAAAAATCTTCAAACATTTTTTCCCGCGCAACCATACATTATTTGCATTTAAATTTGAGGCCATAATGTACTTAATAGCGTTATCAAACATCAGTAAAAAATACAAATAGGAGATGCACGGGATCTCCGAGATATAATTTTTTTAATTTTCTGATTAGGGTTGCTCATCACTTAAGATGCCCTACTGTTTGTATTTTTATATTATTTTAAATTTGTGGGCAAGTCAAAGTGATGATATGTGATCGCTAAAAAACCGAGAGCAACCCTCAAATTTTACGGGGTAGGCATTGAAGTTGTTTATTTTTCTTTTATGAGTGATGAATCTGAACTTTTGATAGAAAGTGAACCTTCTTAGCCGTTAGTAATAAGGGGATAACTTCTATCTAGAGTTTAAGGTTTCGGTAACGTGTTTTATATCATTACTTTCCTATATTCAAATATCTGCGCTGCTACATTCAAATCAGACACATGCCATGTCATGTTCCGTAACCAGATTATATCTCCTATGATGGACACCATGTGGTATTGTCCGCCCATACCCGAAAAAGTACTTTGCCTTCTAAAACCATCGTCAGAAAATGTTACAATGCATAACCACGTTGAAGAAATGACACATTTGACAACTACCGAAACTACCAAACTGGAAAGTAATAAAATTTTAGTTTATTCCGATAACGAGGACAATACATAGTAATTAAATTGCGGATAATTTACGGTTACTTTAAGGGTCATTAATTTTAGCGACATTTTTAATTTATTTATTTACATTTATATTTAAATTATTTTTTTACAGTAAAATTAAATATAATATTATTATACTTTTTGTGACAACCCTATTTCCATAGAAATTCTATGAAAACTTAGAAACGTTATAACTCTGATCTCCCATAAGATATCCAATTCAAATTTTCACAGCAGGTAGGTGCTTTACCCGAATGTATTTTCCTGGCTACCGTAGATGCAAATATTAAATAAAACATTTTATAAAAAAAAAAAAACTAAAATTTACAAAATATTTAATTTCTCGTTTCCAATGGTAATTTAAAGCATGTAATTTCTACAACAAAATCTATTTGTAATCTTAAATTGATAAGTAATTTTATGACAGCCATATTTTGTATATTTGGGAAATTATTGAAATAAAACCAGTTTGGCCAAGTGCATTGACCTAACAAAAAATAATCGTATTTCCGAAATTAAGAAAGTTATTTAAACTGGTGTTTCATAATAGTATGTATAATGATTCTATTCACCAAAATCGACCGTAAAAAGTGTGTGTCCGCTAGTTAGTCAAAATCCCACACTGTGCGTAGCCATTTACCAAACACGTTGTGTAATAGTTAAAAATATAATAGTAAAGTAAGTAAAGGTTCAAAGCACAGGGCTCAATAGTGTTTAGAAGTAAATTCTTTCATTTAACTACATTACTGTAGGAACATGATTCCCAAAGATCTACAATAAAAAAGTCTGAACTTCATTTAAATGGTGATTCAACTATTTCTTTATTCTGCTTTGTATTAAAATTTCTGTTGTTCTTATCAAACTGATAAGGACTGCAAATTATCCGGTGTGCCGGGCAATATTTCTTTGCATATGCAACAGGGTGTGGAAAGCTAGTTCCAGCACACACACATAGCAAATGCAAGTGATTTTGCCAGCTAACTGGAACACCATTTGATGACTGTACCTACATAAAATTCAGTCATTTTTAAAAGTTAATCCATGCATGGAGGAAATCTGTGGACTACAACATAATGTGTCTTGTGCAGTGAGGTGTTTTAACTGAATACCTAATTGTTTAACTTAATGTTAATAATATGTAAGAAAGTAATGAAGTCTTATTATGTGTCTGCTAAATCATATAAGTGATGCCACCTGTCTTACATAACAATGTAATGATTATTTAACAATGGGTAGTTATTATTAGACTTCAAAAGAAAAGTAGTTATCACAAGTGTCTTTAATTTAATAATATACCTATTAAGTTTATTATCAAGTCATATTATGCACTTGTTGTTCCAATCATAAGTTCTTTAGATACTTGTGTATCTAATCCATACTGAAAGTGTTTGAAAAAGTGACGAAAAGTGTTTGAAACAGTCTCTGTCATTAGTAGTTTAACATACAGATATTGAATTTCGAACATGCCGTTGAATCCGAAAATAAAATGTAGATCTATAGTATTTTAATATCAACCCTAATCCATTTTGGACCCAACTTAAATCTATTTGAATATTTTATATCCATTTTGGCGTTATTACGGTTTTAAAGGTTGGCTACGTACTTTTGACTTTGTTACTGGATTTCAGTATACTATAGATAGACACTATATGCGGCGGCAATCTACTTCTTTTCATCTATTACATTTACATAAAGCAATCAAACATTCACTCAGATAACTAGAAAAAAGGTATTACATAGTAATTATGTGTTTTTGCACGTCTTGTGACTGCGGCCAAGGTCGGTGCGCGCGCGCAGACCACGCGCCTCAGCACTTTCTAAGCCGTCACGTGACTTCTGGCAGCTGAATTTTTATACCCTTTCACAAGAGATGTGCGTCCCTTTTTATTTGTATACATCCATTGGCTGGCCGGATGGCGCATTTGGTAGTGACCGTGCCTCATGCGCCAAAGGTTGTGGGTTCGATCCCAACCCTGGACAAACATTTGTGTAATGAACACTTGTTTTTTCAGTGTCTGGGTGTTATATATGTGTTTAATTATTATATTTGTAATCCTCTGATGTCTGCTATCTGTAAATCAAGTGCTTAAGCTACTTAGTACGGGGTCAAGTCAATGTATGAGTTGTCGTGTGAATTTATTTCATGATCATGATAATTTCAGCCAATAGATGTCCACTGCTGGACATTGGCCTCCCCCAATGCTCTCCACATAGATTGGTCCTGTGCGATCTGTGTGGAGAATTTATTTATTTATAATGTTACGGGACGGTTTCGCTCTAGGCCCTCATAGGTTAAATTGCTTTTTTTCTAATGAAACAGATGTAAGCGTTGGTTCAGAGATGTTTTTTCTGGTTTAAACAACCAATTGTAATTTGGATACCCACTTCTTTGTATGGATGAATCATCCCATTTTAAAAAGAAGCTTTGTCATTCACTCCTGAGCTTTGTCATTCATTTAAGTTAAAGCACTGGAGTTTTAATCACGGATGGTGTGTTTGAACTCTTTTTTTTGTCTTTGTGTGCGACTAAATGAGCTTAAGCTGTTGGTTGTCCAAACGGTAATTTTCTTCCATATCCGCTCGCTTGCATACCTACCAGTTAATTTATTGTGTGTGTAGTAAACAGAAGGAAAAAAAAACGCAACAAGCATTGCCTTTTTGACCCTACGAAACGGTGTTCTGATACTTAATTATTATTTTCGAAGCCTTTATTATTATTATTTTGGTACAAAAAGTTTTCTACCAAGGGGCGATTCTCGTGTACTCGACATTAAAGTCGAATCTAGAGATTTCATATATTCGTCCATACCAATCTCTAATCGACTTCGATGTCGAGTGCAAGATATTTGCCCCTCTGATTTCGCTGGTAGCGAATTCGTTTTAAGCTCTGACTTCCAGTTCTATAACTTCTACATTGTTGAAAGGTTGGGGGCGAAGAAAAAATGTATATCATGCGAGTGGAAAATATCAGGCGATATTATTATGATAGTTTGCCTTGGCTAAAAGGTTTTTTCGGCGAAGCGTTCGGTCGGGATGACGAAGCAAATTGGATCAATTGGCTCGATTACTCGCGCTAGTTTTCTGTGAGAACGGGTTCAACCTTGAGATTTGAGACCTATACGTAATCTAGACCGAAATAAATAAATATCACACAATATATAAGTACACTAGCTTTTGCCCGCGGCTTCGCTCGCGTTAAATTCGGGATTTATTTATCACTGAGAATTTATGAACAGAAAAACTCGAATGCTAATTGGTCCGACCCGGGGATCAAACTCGGGACTCCAAGCGCTGCGCGCTGTCGCAGTCGCGATGTCGACTTAAAGTATCGATAATTCGGCAACACTAGACTACATTATACTTATGAGAAATGGTTCGGTGTTATGTTTCGCCAATGTCCTCGCGCAAAACGTCTATTATGTTAGCGGTTGTCAAACCACACAGGGCCGTAGACAATTTGGTGACATCAGTCATGGTCTGTGAAACAACCCTGGGCCATTACCGGCAGTCGACCCTAATAGTTTATCCACGCCTACAATAACAGTCAATGTGATTTGGTACTTTAAAGCAAATGCTATGCCTGTAGACTCCTTTTTTTTGTCGCTGGGGAATGCGTCCTTATGCATATCTTCCTGCCGGGGGGCAGGCAGGTTATGTCGGGGTCTCCTCCGGCAGCGGCCGGAGGCATACCGACTAATCCCAGCGACGCTCCCTCATCGCCAGAGTGGAGAGGAGATATGAGTACAGGTTGAAGAACCTTACTTCACGTCCAAGAACCTTACTTCACGTCTATGCCTGTAGCCATCATGGTCAGGCACATTTCACGCTCCGTCATCGCCAGAGTGGGGAGGAGACAGGAGTACGGGTTGAAGAACTTTACTTCACGTTCCTCCCCAGGTGAAAGGCCCGGTTACACTGCGGGCCCTGTACTGAGCTGTTAATTCTGCGCTCGATCCTTCTCCAGTCGTATCACAGTGGCGTTCCAAAAATGAAACAATGGAAATAAATATGTACTTGTGTTTATGCCATCCTTATTTATGCAAATGCGGTAAAATGTACCATCACGGACTAAAACTTCATGGAACTAGTTGCGAGCGCAAGTGTTTCTTCTGTCTTACAATACCTGTGGATTCATTTCATGTTAACTGCGTTTACAGTTTATATATTTTTTAATTATCTCGTTGAGTAATTTGTATTCTCGCTGTGATTGGGCGTAGTAATCTTGTTGCTCTCTTGTTATTTTTATAACATTTATTGCGCTCTTATCGCTTGTCGTTGAGATACGACGACTTCCAGTTAAAGGTTACACAAGGGCGACAGTTATGTTTAATGTGAACGTAGATAGAACATTTTTCATTTACGCACTGAAATGTACAACATATTGCCGTAAACCTTCGAGTGCTTGCGTGCTAGACGTACCATTTCCTAGTATTTGGAAACACATTGAGGAATTTCTGTGTAAATAATTAAATGCGCCAGATAAGTTACACTGATGAAATAGAAATGTACATCAGCAGTCTGTTGCAGTCCACTGCAGCACATAGGCCTCTCCTAATGTTCGTTATATTTTCGCTAGTTACATCCATCTGCCTTCAAGCCAAATAGAGTGACCTCCATCTGCCTTCAAGCCAAATAGAGTGACCTCCATATGCCTTCAAGCCAGATAGAGTGACCTCCATCTGCCTTCAAGCCAGATAGAGTGACCTCCATCTGGCTTGAAGGCATCCTCCATTAAGTTTTCCGAGACGTGTTCTCCACTCCAGAATTCGTATACCTTTGCAGTTGTCAGTTCAGTGGCTAATATGGTCAGCTCAGACCACTGTCACTTTACGTCTCTCAGCATACCCAGATCTGAACCGACTGGGAATTGAAACCCGGGACATTTCGGGCTTGGGCGCAGCGCAACAGATCGTAATGATAAATTTTAATAGTACAAGTTGAGTACCAGTAGAATTTCATGAATACTGTATAATAGAGAGCGCTTTTCATAACTGGGACGTCTATTCCGTGCGACGTGACGTTCTGTTTTACCTGTAATCCCTTGGGTTGCTTGGACAAATACTGTTATCACTACATATTATCGTCTACCAACCCCTACATTATACAGGGTACCGGTCAACATTAACATCCTTTTTTTTGTTAGACTATAGAATAACGCTAGACCACAATGCACCTGATGGAAAGCAATGTTGAAGTCTAAGATGATACGCGTTTGCCTAAAAGATGCCTGTTCACTCTTGGTGCCTAAAAGATGTCCAGATCTGATCAGAAAAATAGACCCTATAACCATTAGTGGTGTTGTTTGATATCTGTAACACAAGTGCTTAAGCCTAAGTAGCTTAAGCACTTGTGTTACGGTTCAGGTCAATGTATGAGGTGTTGTGTGAATGTATTATTATAGACTATCTTTTGTGCAAACGTTGGCGACGATCTGCCCAATCGTGCCATGTCAAGGGTAATGCACCCTTTATCTGACTAGAGAATTGTGCCACTGCAGTCTGCTCTCTGTTACGATTTCGTTGGCACACCAAATGAAGTCAATATTATTGCGCTTGTTGCATTATGTCCAGTCGTTCTTAATGATTTTTCGTATAACCTTTCTAAAAAACTATGTGCACATACAAAAATCTGTCTGTATGGAAATAACCATTTCTTTTACGAAGGGCGCTTGTTTGTCACTTCAGTAAAATTTTTGTTCACACAAATTCACATTCTAACGTCAAATTCTAGTACATGTCGCTCAACACGACTTCGTGACTCTTTGTTAGCACATTCATTCACAATAATACTGGTAGCGACTACTGACCACCATATTTCAAGAACAGCTACAAGATAATAAAAAAAAAATCTAGTGGCCGTAGTAACATCTATTATCGTCGGGTATTATTATATAGCGTTTGATTATAGACTAGGGTTTTACATAATTTTTATTTTTGGTATAGCAATTCTTTGCAATATATTCTTGTAAATATTGCACTCAAAAAAATCCTCGGAGGGTTCAGGTGGGACTCGAACCCACAACCTTCCTCAGACCCGGCAATGTTGATGAGCCTATCGTCAGCTCATGGCGAGTTAAGCACTTACGAAATTCGTCGGCTTAGTAAGGGGTTCGGATGGTGTAAAATGGATAGCATATCTGCCCGGTCTGTGGAAGGTTGTGGGTTCGAGTCCCACCTGAACCCTCCGAGGATTTTTTAAAGTGCAATATTTACTTAGGGTTTTATATACCTACAGTGTGAACGCGCTAAAAGTATCGCCGCCAATGAAGGCTCTATTCGCCAAAGAATATTATTTTTGGCATTTTCGGAATAAATAGCATAGTACGAGTACATTTTATTTTCGATTTCGATCTTTCATTTGACAGTCGATTCATGACTACTGGATCATTTTTTCAAACGCTTTCAGTTCCTATGAAACTGTATCAAGAGATTTTTTGATCAATCGATAGGGTATTTGATAGGATTCTCTTTAAAGTCTTCCGGCATGTAACTATTTCCAGATATTGCAGAAGCTATTAAAAGATGTTTAAAATATTTTATTTATATTTTTAGTTGTGAACATCTAAAAAACCGTGCTATATTTAAACCATAACTAAGAATATACGCATGACATTGTACAACCTATTATTGATTGCGAGCTCGTGGCTTGCGCCATGAATGTTTGGCAAAACTATATATAACAATGGGTGCCTAGTCTGTTGTCTGTTCCCCATGCTTGCTTAATGCGCCAAAACCTTGGCCGAGACCGCTACTCGGCGTCAGTTGCATTTGGAAGTCGATTTTGACTTTTTAGCAGTTTGCCCTCATCACTGATTTCATACTTATTTTTTCTTTTTGTTTCTGCCTAAGATGGGCAAGCTGGATAGCCCACAATCCATACTATCCATACTAATGTTATAAATGCGAAAGTAACTCTGTCTGTTACTCTTTCACGCCAAAACTACTGAACGGATTTAAATGAAATTTGGTATACAGATAATCTAGACCCTGAGAAAGGACATAGGCTACTTTTTATTGCTAAAAGGGGGTTGTAAGGGGTTAAAAGGGGGGTAAAAAGTTACTTTTCCACGCGGACGAAGTCGCGGGCGGCCGCTAGTAATAGATATAAAAATGCTTACAGCTAAACTTATAAATATCACTTATGTGTGCTATAAGTTATTGCTGGGCTTGCAAAAAAAAAAAACAATAAATATCAGAAAAGAAGCAATGTTTTTCCACTTATACTCTTTTTTTGAAGGGTTGTGTGTGACTTTCCTTAGTTTACATGGTCCAAACTTGCTCCCTGTACAATTAAAGTACGTCATATTTTGTTGGTGGAAGATTTTTTTGTCACCTGTTTGTATGAACCCACTAGCGGCCTTCCGCGACTTCGTACGCGTGGAGTTAATTATTGACACTTACCGTCATATTTTGGACAATCCACACAATATATTTTTATAAATTGAAGCCTATGTGTTATTCTGATCTATAAGCTATATTGTGGTAAAGTTTCATTCAAATCCATTCAGTAGTTTTTACGTGAAAGAGTAACAAACATCCATACATCCAAACAAACTTTCGCCTTTATAATAGTAGTAGGATGAACATCTGCGAGATTGGAAGGGTCACTCGCTGCCGTTGCCGGCCTTTTTGAAAGGATTCCACTTACTATTTTTTATTATTTACTATTGAAGGATACTTTACGATATGTGTTATTTACTTGGGTTTATTGTCTAGTTCGATCTCGTCCGTTTGATAGTGACGCACGAGCTTAATCGCGAGTACTGTCCTCGTTACATCACGGCCTTATGTCATGTGTTATCGCCCCTCGGTTCACTAAAATATATTCTCAGTCTAGTACCATTTACAAGTAAATGAATTGTGGTAACATATTGTATCTATCCGTCAACAGCTATCCATGCTAATATTATAAATGCGAAAGTAACTCTGTATGTCTGTCTGTCTGCTACTCTTTCACGCCAAAACTACTCAACGGATTTAAATGAAATTTGGTATACAGATAATCTAGACCCTGAGAAAGGACATAGGCTACTTTTTATTGCGAAAAGGGGGTTGTAAGGGGTTGAAAGGGGGGTAAAAAGTTACTTTTCCCCGCGGACGGAGTCGCGGGCGGCCGCTAGTAACCAATAAGCCAAACGTGCCCGACTAAGAAGAATAATTGTGATAGGATTGCTAGCATCACACACGCTGTATATTTTTTATTCGGCGTGGTAAAAATATTTATTTTAAAGTATAGATACAAATCCTCTTGTTAATTAGCTGTATTATTCCTCTACCCCAAGGTTGCTATTAGCGATAACACGGCCGAGATTGTATTTGTAAATGACCATATTAGTTTTGTAATATTTTGTGCTATAAAGAGTATCTATCTAGATAGATATCTACAATAGAAATAGAGTTCGTTGACCTATGCGCTAGGCAGTATCGAATCGTTTGAGTCCATTGTTAAGGAAAAAGAAAAATAAACTCCTACGAATCGAGGAGCGACTGAAGGCACGCTTCACAAAAGATAAGAGTTATGATGACTTAGTGACGTCACGTAGTTTGAATTCATTCACAATACAACCTTTGATCTCCAACATTATAATATGAACTTGTTGAACATATTTTATGCATATTATGAAATATTTAAACGCATTTGTTTGCGTGTTATCGATTCTGAATGTTTAATTGCGTTTTTGCATTTGTTCACTTTTAAATTTAATAAAAGTCGTAAAATGTCGTTTTACGACTTTTATTAAAAATAAAAGTGTACATTTTACATCCATACTAATATTATAAATGCGAAAGTAACTCTGTCTGTCTGTTACTCTTTCACGCCAAAACTACTCAACGGATTTAAATGAAATTTGGTATACAGATAATCTAGACCCTGAGAAAGGACATAGGCTACTTTTTATTGCGAAAAGGGGGTTGTAAGGGGTTGAAAGGGGGGTAAAAAGTTACTTTTCCACGCGGACGAAGTCGCGGGCGGCCGCTAGTAACCAATAAGCCAAACGTGCCCGACTAAGAAGAATAATTGTGATAGGATTGCTTAGCATCACACACGCTGTATATTTTTTATTCGGCGTGGTAAAAATATTTAAAGTATAGATACAAATCCTCTTGTTAATTAGCTGTATTATTCCTCTACCCCAAGGTTGCTATTAGCGATAAGACGGCCGAGATTGTATTTGTAAATGACCATATTAGTTCTGTAATCTTTTGTGCTATAAAGAGTATCTATCTAGATAGATATCTACAATAGAAATAGAGTTCGTTGACCTATGCGCTAGGCAGTATCGAATCGTTTGAGTCCATTGTTAAGGAAAAATAAAATAAATGCCTACGAATCGAGGAGCGACCGAAGGCACGCTTGACAAAAGATAAGAGTTATGATGACTTTGTGACGTCACGTAGTTTGAATTCATTCACAATACAACCTTTGATCTCCAACATTATAATATGAACTTGTTGAACATATTTCATGCATATTATGAAATATTTTAACGCATTTGTTTGCGTGTTATCGATTCTGAATGTTTAATTGCGTTTCGTTTTTGAATTTGTTCACTTTTAATTTTAATAGTCGTGCATAACGACATTTTACATAATATATATAGTTTTTAACCGTGTCGGGGCCACGCTTCGGCAGGATTGGGCCGGCTCGACCGGAGCGATACCACAGCCTCACAACACAGGCGTGAAGCAGTGTATGCGCTGTGTTTCGTCAAGTGATTCGGTGGAAGGAGTTAAGTTTTTCAGTCCACTTGAGCGCAAAATTAGCTTATTCGCTCGTCTGCATTTTCGTATTTTTATTGCAGTTCAAAGTGCTAAAACTGCACCCTCCCAGCTGATATCTCTTACATTTGGAGGGTATTCTGCTGTTTTCTTTAGTAAAAACTACGGCATACATTGTCCATGTCTCAAATTAAGGTTTTCCCTTGTACTATGGAAACCAAAAACAATGAGTATCCACAAATTTCCAGGCCGAACATACATTACATGTTTCTTCAATAAACATTTGTGTTGGTGTGGTGTCGAACAATTGTATCCCAACCCCGAAACAAACCCTGCGCATGCGTCTAAATCCAGAGTTGTCTTGCACAAATGTAGACGTGGAGTTTATTTTCTCTTTTTACAAATGACACGAGATCTTCGAAGACAAAGAAAACGCAGTACCTACTTACAAGAATGTAGTAAGATTCCACTTCCAGATGCAATTTAAGATTTCTTAACCGCCATTCCGATTTTATGAGAACATCCTTTCTGCGATGTCTGACACATAATACCATACAAGTAGGTGTGCGTAAACTAAGTACCTACGTACTTACTGCTTAAGTTGCTTTGTACGGAATCGGGTCAGTGTATGAGACTTTGTATGAATTTATTTATACTTCAATTTTTTTGATTTCTATTTAGCTTATTTTGATGATTTAACATGCTATAGGAGCTTCGGGATCAATACGACTAAAATTTAACAGTGTATATTTATTATCTTTCCATGTTTATTTAATATTTTGGGAGATCGACCGTAATCTATCTACACCATTTCCTGTTTACTTGGCTAAATGTGGGGGAAACAGAATTCATACACATATTGATTTCTATCGTAAAAATTTAGCATTCGCTAGGAGGAGGAAGGTACGGTCACGCATCGAGAATGCTTGGAAGAGCTACTGGTCCCTGAAAGCGTACATACATTCACACAACATCTCATCCATTGACCTGACTCCGTAGTAAGTAGCTCAAGCACTTGTGTAACAGATATCAGACTACAGAGGATCACAAATATAATAATTAAATACATAAATAACACCCAGACACTTAACAAACACAAGTGTTCATCACACGAATGTTTGTCCAGCGTGAGAATCGAATCCACAACCTTTGGCGTATAAGGCAAGGTCACTACTAAATGCGCCACTCGGCCAGTCATGAAGAGTCACTCAAACGCAAACTAATTGATGTGTGTATTCTGCCTATTCTAACCTACGGTGGTCAGACCTGGTCTCTAATTGAACATTAGAAGTCCAAGCTTAAGATTTGCAAAGGGCTCGCTCTATAGCATTCTAGGTATTAAAATTACTGATCGGATCAAAGACACCGAAATTCGCTCAAAAACGGGAACCGCAGATTGTGGGCGAAAATCTCGCCAAACTGAAGTGGAAATGGGCAGGTCCACGTATGTAGGACTGACTTGTGTTGCAATAAAGAGTATCCTTGAAGGATATATCGGGAACAGTTAAGTGTGACTCAGCGGGCATATTCCGCCCCTCCGGCTAAAAATAAAGTCTCATTGAGCAAAGCGGTTGCTTAATCCTGGTCTAGTTTTCCATGCGACGACTGTTTCCATAAATACTATGGATGATGTACGTACAGCCACACACCAAAGTAAATTTCTTCAATCGATTCTCATCTTACTGTCATACACATTTGGTTGAATATCAATGAGGAAAAATTACATGTTGTGGTAACCTGATGTGTGGCTGACTGTACCTATGTACGGATTACCTGATAGTAAACGATTGCTGCTGCCCACAGGCTATCTAGCAACACCAGTAGAGTGACAAGTGCGCACAGTTGGTCTTGTGCCCTGTGGCTAGGGGCGTTAAGAATACTGCCAAGGTATTCCCGGCCTGTCGTAAGAGGCGACTAAACATGCTTCGGAGTACGTGAGCATGCCACTACTGGGGAGTGGCTTGCTCAGTATCACGACTCCGCGAGGAAAAAAATCCTACTGGGTGTCCTGGTAGGTCGCGCATTTAGGAAGGGCTGCCAAACATTTTGGCTCAAAGTGGCGAGCGCGATTTGTGGTACGGTCCAGTCCCGGCTGTGGGGTATCCGACCGCGATTGCGCTGAGATGGACACCCCAGGGGTTTTGGTTAGGGTTAGAGTCCCACATACTACCTTGTCCCCCACATGTGGCAAGGTAAAGGCCATGATGGTTTCCCCTGGGAAAAAAACAAAAAAAGGATCCGTTGGAAAGGCCAACTACATATTTTATGATTTATTTTTTCTACGAAAGATGTTTGATAGTTCTCTGTTAGACAAGTCGTAGCGTATTTTACGTTTACAAACGTTTTTATTTACTTTCCTGATAAGATTTATCTTGGCGAAAGACCCTCTAGATCCCACCACCTATATCTTTCAAGTGTTTGTTTATATAGTAGATACATTAAAAGGTTTCCATTGTATTACAATGTATTATTAAGTAAATAATGCACTTAAGAGATTCATCAACAACATTCTTTTTCGAACCCACGTTTTCCACCATAACCGAACCCCGTAAGCCTAAGCCGACGAATTTGGTAAGTGCTTGAAAGAATTGCTATAACAAAAATAAAAAATATATAAATATAGTATTGTTTTATTTTTGGTAGGTATTTTATTTTCTGTTTATCGACATGCGGGTTCGATTTACTTGTATGATTACTTTAGTAAACTGACTTAAAACAGGCAATCTGTCTCTCAATTTATTTATTTTTCGCAAAAGTAGAAACAATACTTGAAACCTAATGCTGAACTAAAAAAATAGAACAAATTGTTCCCAATACTATGTTTTTCTGTAAGCACATGAAATAAGTGCAGATTCAAAAGTACTTCATGGCTTTAAGATAGATAACTTAAACACATTACAATATTTTCCACTTTAAACCTTGCAGATAGATTTGATTGCCTATAGACTTTGCCTATATTGTTTATCGATCTAAATAATTATACTTTCACACTCATTGTTTTGCTTAAAAAGCAACTGTTGTATAATAATAATAGTCTAACACATTCTCGTACATATTTAATAATGATGAAAGATAACAGTGTATCGATTTTGTGGTAATGGAAAACAATAGATTAGTCCCACGGGCGTTCGCTGCGACCTTTCGCAGTTCACACCTATGATAAACAAAGTTCATGATAAAGTTATATTAGTCATGCGAAAATGTCATTATTGAAATGGTGATAATGGCTAAACTATAAATTAGCAGTCGTTGCGATGTAAAATTAAGGCAGTGTCCAGCCACATCAAGGTTACTACAATCTGTCAAATTTCCTCAGTTGATGTTGAACCAAACACGTTTGACATAAAGGGAGTTTTCCGATTGAAGAAATTTGGACAGATGTAGTAACTGGATGGGCAGGGCCACCGTATCCTACTCAAACCCTGCACATTAACCACTATCTAGGGATATCTACCAATTTTTCATACTTTTGAGTTTCATCGTTTTTAACATAATTTTCTCCTAATTCCAGATTCGTGAAAGAGATCGACGAGGACTTCGTCAGACACCGTCCAACGGCTCGTCTCCGACAATCAGCATCGATGGGAGCGTCGACGTCGTACAACGAGGTGATCCCGCCGCCGCTGCCGCCGCCGACCGCCACGCTGACGCAGGGCCGCCGCGTCGACACGTCGCTCAAGCGGCTCGAGCGCGCGCACGACGACCTGTTCCAGTTGTAGCGGCCGAGGCAGCGCAGGTACTAGCCCCGCGTCACTGTCCAGTGCTCGACGCGTGCAGCGAGCGCGCGCTGACGCAAGCCGCCGCGTCGACACGTCGCTCAAGCGGCTCGAGCGCGCGCACGACGACCTGTTCC
Source organism: Cnaphalocrocis medinalis (assembly GCA_014851415.1). NCBI lineage: Eukaryota > Metazoa > Arthropoda > Insecta > Lepidoptera > Crambidae > Cnaphalocrocis > Cnaphalocrocis medinalis. The sequence continues at coordinate 14,425,526 of CM026293.1, forward strand.
AGTTGTAGCGGCCGAGGCAGCGCAGGTACTAGCCCCGCGTCACTGTCCAGTGCTCGACGCGTGCAGCGAGCGCGCGCTGACGCAGGGCGCCGCGTCGACACGTCGCTCAAGCGGCTCGAGCGCGCGCACGACGACCTGTTCCAGTTGTAGCGGCCGAGGCAGCGCAGGTACTAGCCCCGCGTCACTGTCCAGTGCTCGACGCGTGCAGCGAGCGCGCGCTGACGCAGGGCGCCGCGTCGACACGTCGCTCAAGCGGCTCGAGCGCGCGCACGACGACCTGTTCCAGTTGTAGCGGCCGAGGCAGCGCAGGTACTAGCCCCGCGTCACTCTAGTGCTCGCTGGCGAGCGCACGATCTGTTCCACTCTGCGCAATTACTATGGCCTGTCGTAAGATGCGGCTAATAGGGCCTTCGGAGTAAGCGACTGTCGTGTCCGCTCAAGTGTGCCGGGGAGTGGCTCGCTCAAGTTATACCTACTACTTTGAGGAGGATGACGGTTTAATATTTATTTATGTTTCTACATTCTAAATTGCCCTACAATATGTTAAAAAAACCTTTTTTCTCAATTTCAGGTATGCGCGGTTCCAATGAACGTGACGCGCCTGTGCTCTGCTGAGCGCCGTGGGCGACCGCAGCGCCGCCGGTGGGCGCGTGAGGTCACACAGACTGACATTAGCTTAGGCTCTGTGAGTACACTCCATGTAGATAGGATGTACTAGTACAGTGTGATGCAACATTAAAAAAATCTGTTATGTAATACGCCATTTTGTGGCGGTGGCCATTTTGTGGCGGTAGCCATTTTGGATTTGAACATTGTCATATTTAATGTATTTTACTACTCGAGCGTGTTTAAACCTCCTATCATAGTAGCGATGACTTGATTTCTATGATAGGCCTTTGCCCTGCAGAGAGACAGTATATCTCTCTATACTATTTACAAAGATGTAACTTCTATAAAGAACGACGCCATCTATTGGTTTAGTTTGAAACTACAGTCCCGAAGCGAAGTGAGGGCGGGCCACTATAGTATTTACAGATACCCGTAGGCTGATACTACTCAAACCCTTTTATTTGATACCTATATTGAGGGAAATAAATTTGGTGGCGGCGGCCATCTTGAACCATGTTTTAACTTACAAACAAAACAAAATCCAAATCGGTTTATCTATTCGAGAGCTACGATGCCACAGACAGACAAACCTTGGGGGCGAATGGAAGAACTTATTCCAAAACCAGAATCTTCGTTTATTCTACTCGAATACACATTCATGTAGGAGGGGCGTAGCCTATTTTTATTGCAATGTAGGTAATCCTTCTGTATATACAGGTTGTATCTGTGAACATTTACATCCCTTTAAATTCAATTCAATAACTTTGCGAAATTCATTGAAAATTTTTTCGACTCCCTCGTATAAAATAACCAAGTCACAGAATTTGTATGTAAAGATGAATTTTTTTTATGCGAATTTTCAAAAGTCACTGAACAAATGTTGTTCAAAATGGTATAAAACACGTGGTCACCCTTTATATTACATAGTTGGCTGACTGTTTGACTATTTTGTGATTGAGATCCATCTATTTAGACCAGTGGTCTTCACACTTTACTGCTCAAGAGCCACACATAACAATGTGAGCACTAAGGTCCGGGCCGCATTATATGTGAGGTACGGATGTGTAAATACTATTAATTAAAGGAATCTACTTTACCGCGGGCCGCACGACTAACGTCCGCGGGCCGTATGCGGGCCGCAGTTTGACGACCACGGATTTAGACACTGCCTGCACCTACACTGCAATACTGGTCCTAAAATATATATATTCGCATGTGAACTCAATATTAGCACTCTTAATACTACTGGAAAAAGTAGTAACGTTAAATAGACGTGTGTGTGTGTGTGGGTCCAAATTGAAACGCATAGTGCGTTTACAGTAGGCACACAATTATGTCGTAAACCTTCTAGGTAACCTACTAGCTCATTTTCGCATCAAGCATAAATAAATGGAGATTCTTCCTAAAAACATTTGCAAAGTTAATCTTGGTTTGAAATCCTGTCTCCTTTATTTGTCACTGATAACAGCATGATTTTTAAACTATGACTAACTGTTGGACACATCTATAATAAGCAGATTAAAGTGTAAAACAAAAGATTGTTATCTACAGGCCGTGTGTCAACTAATTTCGGATTGCAATCAACACCAAAGTAGGTTACTAAACAGTAATTAGATTAATTAGCGATGTTATTTTTAAGATAAAGAAATTTTAATCTGGAGGCTTATCTATGTATTACGAGATTATAAATTGCATTCCAAAAGATATTCGCCTGTCTAGCTTTAACTTTTGTTATACTATTTAATTAACTATGGATGAATATCTGAAATAAATGAATTAAAAATAATAAATAAAAAATTAAATCACACAACATCTCATACATTGACCTGACTCCGTACTAAGCACTTGTGTTACAGACATCAGACAACAGAGGATTACAAATATACGTAATTACATATATAACACCCAGACACTGAACAAACACAAGTGTTCATCACACAAATGTTTCTCCAGGGTGGGGATCGAACCCACAACCTTTGGCGCATGAGGCAGGGTCACTACCAAATGCGGCATCCGGCCAGTCATTTGTAACTAACTAGGCCCAGCGACCCAAACTGAGCCTTAGCCTCAAGAGTCTCCATCTAGAACGGTCCTGCGCCACCTACTGCCAGTCAGCCTGGAGTCCACTTAAATCTTATGGTGGGGGTACCTTGGACGGCCTTCGGACATTTGTAATGAATTTCAATAATAGGCGAGCATAGACAGGTTTGCGAATCATACTGACTCCACGGACGGGCACGCAAAAGGTTTTTAGTCAATATGGCGGTGAAAAATCCGATAAATGGCTTATATTTCTACAGAATTCAAACTATTATAGTTTTGATTATTTAGTTCGTAACATAGTAAAAAGAAATTATTGTTACATGATCAGCAAAATAACTAATTGGTCGGCAAATGATTATTGCTGCCAATTTAACAATGCCACGCAATTTTTTATGCTGATAAATATCTGTTTGGGAAGTCAAATTCGTTTTTTTTGCTGACTTGCTAAAACACACTTGGAATGGGGATCGATAGACGTTTGGCGTATGAGTTAGGCCCACTACTAAATGCGCCACCGGGCAAGTAAGACGTTGATTGAACACAACATTTTGGATTTTCTAAGCAATGTCACAGAATACTTAATAGTACATGTACAGAAAGCCCACTCCTAAAAACCGTTTATGGAAATGAAGACTCAGGCTACCATAACATAACGTTGAAATTCGTTCAATGCCTACCATTATTCATACCTAGAAGTGCGTTCTCTTTCTATCGCAAGCAACTGTCGCGCGTGCGTCGCCGCTCGTTCGTGATTTTCTATTAATTTGCCCCTCCGGAGGGGACGCCGCATGTACTTGCAAGTTCGATACCTACACGCGGAGTGGGACAGGCCTGGCAATGTAAAGGTAACTAGTAATCTCGGACCTCACGTGCGTCACTAGACATGTTCAAACGTGATAAGATAACTAACTACATAAACATATAATTGTGTATAATAAACTATCGATATTAGTTAGATAATGCTATGTTAAATAACTGTGTAACCTGTTAGTTAAAATAAACAGCATAGACAATAGATTGGTTGTAAAAGTGCGACATAAGATTATTTCATACAAAATGCATACATTCGTTATTTTTAATTAGGTTTGCGTTTGAAATAAGATGTGCTGTGAGTTCAGTCAAGTATGGTTTATGTAATTATTTACTTTTAAGAATAGGAACAAATGAAGAAAAATAATTTATCGTGTTATTGTAAAAAAAAGAAAGAACAAAAATTATAATTCCTATAATCATATTATTATTATGTTATAATAATATTAAAGCTCTGAGATGACTTTTATTTTATAGTAATTATTTTTCTAAACATTATATAGGTTTAAAAATATAGGTCACATGTAAAGGTCATCATATCAGCTAGCGTGTCGCACTGTACCGATAGTGTACCAAAATAAATTCCTTTAACTATGTGTTATGAAATATATATGTATGTGTTACTGTAAAAGCTCGAAATAAGGTAAACCTTAAGATTTTCCATTTTATGATACAGCGTTGAATTTTTATCTTTTACACATTAAGACACGATAATACGTCGATGATAATCATGTCAAACATTTTTTTACCATCAGTTATTTATTCGTCTTCGAGCGATAAAAAATCAGTAATTCTTAAGATTTACCGTAGTTTGAGCTTATACAGTAACATGAGTACTGTTTTTGTTTAATTTAGTACATCTTTTATATTATACTTACTTCATCTAATAATGCATCACTACTCTTAGTTCTGGATGAGTCTGTTAATTGTATTTTAATATACTGAAAACACCTTCGCAATTTGACAGCGAAAATACTTAAAAATATTCTGCACCACAATAATCTTTTAACCCGAAGAATACACCAAGATCTTGGTTTTTTCTTGGTGCAGACTATATGTATTAAACAACTTATATATTGCGTCGTAGTAGTTGCGTTAAAAGTTCATCGGAATTCAATTTAATCTTTGTTATTTACAGGTTATGTCAACATTTTGTTGCGTACTATCAAGTTATTCCATTATAGAGTTAGCCAGGAGATCTTTTTAAATACGTAAAAAAAACTTGATACGACCTTATACCCCCTTTACCCTAATGTCTCATAAATAATAATCAACAGTGTGCAGTAAAATTTGTGGATGATGTACATATTTTATAAGTAACAAAATATTCTCGACCACAAACTATTTGATATAAAAATATAATACTGTTACTCCATGTGTAATATTTAATAAATAATTATTTATCCAATTTGAATCTTGAATACGTGGTACACATCACACACATCAAAGTTTCCAAAACTGTCAAATTTCTTCAATCGACTCTCATCTTTCTTGCATAAACATTAGATTGAGAGTTGAATATCAATTGAGAAAATTTGACAGGTGGTGGTAACCTGATGAGACTGTACTTTTTATTGTTACATTTATTAATTTTCTTACGCTAATTTAGACGGGCAACTTTCATCATAAATATATTTTGTTAAATGCTTATTTTTTCAAATAAATAGTATTTGTAAATTGAGACCTTAGTTAACTTATGCACATAGCAAATTTTAATCACGTTTTTATGTATTTATTTTTAGTTTTAATTATTAATTTCTCTTTCTTTGTCTTCCTGTAATATTGCTGTACAGATTTGGAAAAACTTTAAATAATTTGTGTGACTTTAAGATTATTGAAAGAAAATAATATAATTCGCCTACACTAGTGTAGACTTGACTAAATAGTAATACGCTAACGACTAAAGAGGCACTAAATAAATGTAATAATGTACATTAATAAATAAATAATACGTCTTCTTGTAAAATAAATTATGTTGAGCTTAATAGAATATATTTCAAATAAATACACATAACTTCTATAAAAGTAAGGAAGTGTCCACATTGACATTAATTTCACGATATATTTTGTCTCACTTTAAGCAGTTCGTCAAAATAAGCATGTGTAAAGAACTAACACAATATTTTATTTATTTTTAAGAAATGTGGGTATTTTTTTCTTTTAAACAGTCGTATGTAGATTGTTATCTATGATAAATACGTTTATACTCATTTAAATAAATAGAGTTTAAAATCATCGTAGGAATTACTAGAAATACGTCGTCTTTGTATGTCAGTGGATTTTAACTAATTGTAACTCTCAGTAATCATTAACTGATTTTAAATTATGCGAACTAAACTAACAGATGTCAATGTATCATTCCCATACATTTTGGCTTCTTGACAAATGCATGGGAACTGTTATTGCATCTGTCAATTTATTTGGCATAAATAAAAATCGAAGTATACTTAGTGACATACTGTCACAAATAATTTTAAGTGTAACTATTCGTGTTATACAGAATCAGTCCAATTAAAAGTAAATGGATATAAAATTAGTGTGCATATTGTATAATTTTATATAATGTTGTCATATAATTTGTATATGACAGTGTCATCAACACTATGAATGCTTCTTAATATAAAAAATTTGGAAGGATGATTAATGTGTGCTCTTGTCAGTTTAAAAATACATGTAGTTTATTGTATAAATACCTACATATAGATGTTCACAATGTTTTGGCTACATTAACTATTAGGTATCGCACGTATTAAGATGCGTCCTTACACAGCGTGTTAGGTTAGGTGGTAACTCCACTTATTCTAGGTTCTTGGTGTTACTGTAGCCGAAACATAAAGCGTGTATTGTGTGTCGTAATGTAATATTTCAGTGCCTTGTGATAAGCGTTACTTCCGACGTATCTATTATAATATACCCTTCGTAGTCATTTTGCAGCTGTATCCTTTAACCTATTAATTTCGTATACTTACTGTATTTACACTTGCTGGCAGAATTAATGGTCCGCTGTTTCATAAGTGTAATAAAAATACAATATCTTCACTATATCGTACGAAGTTGCCTACGCACATATTAGAAAAAACGTAGCCAGTTGAAGGAAAAGGGCAGTTTATGGTATTGTTACGTTACTACCATGGGGGTGTACCCCATGGGGGTGTGCAAGCGGAATTAGAGGGTATAAGGTCTATATTCCCTTGCACTACGTTACATACGCACTGTCAACCGAACTTACGCGTCAGCCATGAAAAGCTGTCGAAAGTTCGAGAAACTTAGAGAAACATCGCGAATTGTGTAGAAGCCTCTCGAAGCCTTATGAAACAGAACTCGGCACGTTTGTACGAAAAATGTGCTGTGGGCGGTTGAATTTGCTGGCGAGTGTAGTACTTACTTATATGTATATTTCGATTCGTGTATTTCAACTGAAAATAGCTACAATAACGTATAAATAAATCGAAGACAATATACTTACATTGCGTAACTTATTTTTTGCTTGATTCGTTACTGGTGCTATCTTTTGTTTTGTAAGCATATCCGATCAGATTTATACATGTATAAAAATCAGTTTAGCATTAATATTATCTCCAAATTATTGTTGTTGTTACTATGTATAAGGAGAATGTAAAATAATGTATATAAATTAACGTGTTTATGTATACTTTAGTGGCTCTACTGTGTAATGTTCATGATAGATAGGTCCAATACAGTTTATATTTTAGTTGCAGATTAGATCATGTACGCTTTATTTTATGAATTATCCCCATTAATTTATGCTAGTTGAGCTTTAATAAATAATATTTTATTACATGTTATGATGGTGTTTTATTTGTATTCGAGTTAAGTGTTTGATTTTTAACATTTTGAAATTCGAAGAGATAGTTCAAATTCCCTATAGAACTAAGTGGAAGAAAAGTGGGGCGTTGTGTTCCGGTGGGGAACTCGGTAGGGGGAGTAAATTACTATACCTACTCTGGGTTCTAATCATGTGTAGTAAACTGACAGATGCAAAGGTGAAGATTCTATACATTTTGACATTTTGCATCTGTCAAATTGAGTGATAATGTATGGGGTTGACACATGGACATGTGTCAGTTTACTACACATGATTATGAACCAGAGTATAAATGTATTATGGTGCGTTTCGACATTAGTACAGTATAGGGCTGTCATTACATACTAACCGGAGCGTTAATGACAAGCAATTAATTTTACTATCCTCGTGTGAAGATTGGTCCAATTCGGACCTAAGCAGGTATAATCGGACACATGTATGTAGGAACGTACGTACAGCCACACATCATAGTACATGCCTACATATTGTTATACAAAACTATCAATTTTCTTCAGTCGACTCTAATCTTACTGTCAAATACATTAGGTTGAATATCAATTTAGGAAATTTGACAGATTGTGGTAACCTAATGTGTAGCTGTCTTAGGTAACTATATTTAATGCATTGAAAAAATTACCATCGACTTGTAAAAGGGATCAAAATAAATTCTCGAACTCAATAGTAAAAAACTTTTATTGTAAATAAAAATATATTGTTACCGATATAACATAAAATATAATTCGTTTAGAATTGTCTTAAACATATTTACACATATTTGAATATTTACATTTATTTGCTAACGGCCGAAACTACAAATGTTAATTATGCTAGTTTGGGTTTGGCCAAGGAATGGTAACATTATATAAAAGAGTGTATGTATGTACATTGTTTAAGTAAACTAACCAGTGGGTAAACTATGTGCTTTCATAGGCCGTCTGGATAGTATAGACACAAAATAAATAAACACTGAAATTGTTCTCTAGCTATACTTCGTGCCAGATAAACTTGCAATAAAGGTCATTCACCCCACTTGCCACTTGTACCAAGAAGTCGTCAAAATTCGCGATACAAATCGCTTTGCATACTAAACTGTAGATAAAATTACATTTGCCGTGTTTCATAGTCCTTGACGTGCGAACTTCACATTACTTTTGACTTTGACTTTTGGTACAAGTGGGGTGAATGACTTTTATTGCAAGTTTATCTGGCACGAAGTATAGAGGATTTAACCGATCGGAAGTTGGATGATGACGTAAGGCGATGTCTACGTCATCACTCGACGTCATTTCTCCCCAACACGCCTGTTAAGTGTGGTCCATGTTTATGGGTTACCAGTAATTAAAATAAAATTTAATTAAAGCAAAAAATCACGTGCAGTACTTAAACTTAAGAATAATTTCTACTGTATCGCTTTTCAATTGTGCGTGTTTGAGTTGTAAATACGATGCATCCATATTATAATGTGTCAATAGAGTTGTGACAGTTATGTAATGATGGTGTCACTGCTGCTTACGTCATAGGGTTTGGTAACCCTATTGGTTATACAATCTTAGTTCCTCTCATGACACGACTGCACGACTCTCGAGTGAAGTCTTGAAAACGGATTTTTGAGCAACTTACGGAGTTCCCATGTTTTATATAACCAATGTTCTATGATACTAGCGGCAGTGGCGCCGTCAGTTCATTTCACTACTTTATTAACACATTACATGGGCAGGCTACATGGTACATACACCCGAATTTACGTTATAATGTTAAGTAGTTAAATTATTTGAACTTTTCACGAAAACTACTGAAAAGGTTACAATATACAACTTTTTATACATGTATGAAATTCCACTTTAAAGGCTGCCTGTCCACCCAAGCGGAGCGGAGCGGAAGGTAAAATCCGCAAAAGAATGGCATACAAACTCCGCTACTCGATAAACAAACTCTTCTTTTGGTGGATTTCAGTCCGCTCCGCCTCGCTCCGCTTCGTCGGACAGGCAGCCTTCAAAAGATTAACTTTTTTACAAAAACTTAATTTAACAATAAATTAATGGACAAGTAATCTCTCATTTGGTAGATTCCCATTTGATTTATTCTTATGAATAAAATGGCATAGCTTAGGGTTAGTTTCTGTTAATATTATGCTTTATCTAAAGCATAAAGAAATTTTAGTAACCATTTAAGTTTAACTTATTATCTATTTATCAACATAACAATATTACTGAATTTTTTATTTTATTGCTTGTGACTGTTAATAGCTACTTGAATTCAACATTTGATTCATTTAATAAATTGTTCAACATTCACGACAGTTATAAAAAGAACTGAGATAAAAAATATTTTTTGCATTTTGGACAGAATTGATATGTTAAAATGTAGAGACATCATTGACTCATATTTACAGTCAGTTAAAAAAAGTAATTCGTGATGTAGCAAGTTTCATGCTATGCCATTAAAATACCGTTACAATTAAATAAAACTTAAAAGTAAGTACCGACTTATCACATGTTGTTGATGAGTTTGTTCAAAACAGTATGTATTTTTCTGGAATATCTATAGTCCATTCAATTTTTCAAATTACAGTATTAAAATAAACGTAAAAACATAGACCATTAACATTTCAAACAACTTTTGTCCCACGGTTTTTGAATACATAATTGACTTTAATTAAAAATTATTCTCAGGTTGGTAGGTAGGTAGGTACATAATCGACGCACAATTCTTATACGTCCGCTCAGCTCGAGTGCTTTTGCAAGACTGACTCTGGCCTTGCGAAGTGGATGTAGGTACTATATACAAATAAAAACTATTTGATTCCGTGTACCTTCCGATTATTAAAAAATACCAGAAAGTTAACGAACTGTCCGGAAATTGCCGTCTTTTGAAATTAATGTTTTCAAAAGGGAACAAAAGTTGCCCAAAACGTTTGTGTGATCTGCCTGTTCAAATAAGCCCTTTGGGCTAAATTAATGTACCAAAGAAACTTTCATCTGTATTTACCTAAGTAGGTACTTATGTGTTTTGGAATAATTGTGATAGCTTTATCATTATCACTATGCAGTTTTAAAAATAAAACTTAATTTCGACTTATCACAATTTCAGCAAAATCATTCATTGCACTTTACTACTAAAACATGACTAGTTTTTGTGATCGATCAACATACTCGTATTGCTTTTAATTTGATAAAAAAATATGTGACCGACTTGATATAGGGCTGTGCCTTGTGATGATGAGTTGATGACTATGATAGTAAAACTATATTATAACGTAAACGGTATATCAATCCATGCAAGACGGACATACTCTAACAAATAAATCACAGCGACCGGACCCCAACGTAGCTTAAAGGCTTGAGTTACGGGTAGGTATCAGAAAGTTATCTATCCACAGATAGCATCAACATTAACATTATGTTAGCGTTCAAATCTACCTAAAATATCTGAGTATTTGACAAAAGGCAATGCTTTTTCAACGCTGATTTTCATTTATTGTTCAAGAACAAATGAAATGCTAAAAGTAACTTTTAGTCAAATGCTACCAACTACCTACATGCAAAATTTTTGGTAGGTTTGAACGCTAAGATAATTTGTATGCTGACTGTCAAATCAAATCAAATGTGTGCCATTGGACAAGTTAACTTTTTTATGGATGATTCCTCATCCAATAATAATTCAATTCATTCCAATAATAATTAGGTAATATTCCTGTTAAGGTTCAGGATTGGGTTGATTTTTGCATTGGTTGATTTATCGTCTACCTACTACTAAAACCTTAAAAAACGGAATACTGTTAGTCGATGGGTATTTTGATAGAGAGATGTATTGAAATTCAGTCAATTATACAATATTTCAATCGATAAGTAATGGACTTTAGTATTATTTGTGTACCAAAATATAAGTACATTAATATTAAATGTCATGTTTATAAATAGATATTAACAATACTATGTACAAAAACAAACGGCCTTATAAACATTTGAGATTTAATCACAGACGCGGGTTCGTCTGATAAATTCATATTCAACGTTTATTTACAATCTCCCCCTTATGTCTTTTTGGTCTTATTTCAAATTGAATGGTCGAGTGCTATCATTATTCTAACAAAACTCCTCAGTAATGAAATACATTTTTTTTTGTTGTGGCTGCTATCGTATCTCCGAAATTAAATCTGCCAATGTCGAGTGATTAAAATGCATTTTCATAATGTTATATTTGTAGATTGCGAAATTATTCTCTACTTACTTAAAATATATTTTAACAGGACTTAGGCCAATGTTTTACTTTACAATAAAACCCTAAGAAATTAACGGAAGAAGTTTATATTTCAGCTTCTCGCAGTTACATAACTTTTTGGAATTTATCATCATGATAATTTCGGAATATTATTCCCAATAGGGTACTTGACTATTTTTTTTTATGTGTTTAATCAAAAGACCCCTCTATTAAAGAAACATTGTTGAAAGAATTATTTGATTCTGATTTGAATTACCTGAGATATCACAACTTTAAGAGCACATATTTTACGCGGGCCCAAAAACGCTCTATACAAATGGCTACCAACATGTGACGTCACACGCTGGTATCTTGTATGCGCGTCTAGCAAATTTTGTTTGGTAGCTATATCAAATGTTTCGTTTATGTACATAGTTTTATAATAAAAGTTTGTGTTTAATGTGTGGGTAGTTCAATGATATAATTATTTTTATAATATTATAAACTTTAAAAATGGACTTGCCCATGAAACTTTCAATGCTCACAAAACCAGCTAGACGTTATATTTTTAACTGAAAATTTAGGCTATTGGTTCTTATTTACCAATATTTTGGTAAAGTATCAATATTTTTTACTACATCGATATTAGTCAACTACCCTATTGCAGTCAAAGCCGTTGCTTTGGAGGAGACCGTAATGCAGGATTTGCGAAGTTATTATATATCGACTATAATTGTTTATTCTTTTTAGATAGCAATCGACCAGTAACTGTGAACGTGATGAATTAGCTATGTGATACATTTTACTATAAAATACTGTAATAATATTTACATTTAATTTATCTAACGTTGGCATGTTGCACCCCTGTTTCCATGTTATTCGTTTGCTTACACGGCTAAGTATCACTTTGGTTCACACTTCCCTAAGTGGGCGCCTCCTCTATTTGGTCTAGAACATTTTTGCTGGCCTCCTGAGTTCGGTTTAGGAGAAAATCCAAGTCGTTGGAGATTTTGTTTAGCATCCTATCGGTTTCCGGCGAATCGTATGCTTTGTTCCATTCGCGGTTAACTTGTTCTATATCAGACTTTGGTTTGACTTCCTCCTTCACCTCCATGGAGGGGAGGGAGGTACTAGAGCTGAAGGTTTTGGTTTTTTTGAGGCAGCTCTTGATGGGCGGAGACGGGATTTTGGAGATGTCCGGGTTGGACTGGACGCAGATGGTGCAGTTTTCTTTAGGGGTTTCGAATTTTGAGGAGTAGGGCTCGAAGTCGACGGAGCAGGTGAGGAGGGGGGCGGGTGTTTCTCTTGGGGGGGTGTTGAGGACGCCGAGTTCGAGGCAGACTCGGGCCATGTACTCGGGCTGGGTGTGCGGGGCGTGCGGGGAGTGCGGGGCGTGCGGGATGAGGTCGCAGACGGCGTGGGTGGTGGTGACGTGGCGCGCCTCGTACAGGTGCGGACTCAGCACCGAGTCCTTGTACTCGACGCAGCGGACGATGTCGGCGCGGCTGTCTGGCGTCGACAGGCGCCTGCAAACGAGCTTTGTATTAGCAGATCGTGGTTACAGGCCTCTGCTCTAGCAAAGGCTGGGTTCTTCTCGTGTATTCATTCCTGAAAACATGGTTTAAAAATAAAAAGTTAGATGATCGTACAAAGTCAAAAAAGCTGTACAACCTGCAAAGACGAAAATTTAGACTAATTATAGACTATGATAGAACCTTTTACCTATTTATTCTAGCAGGGCTCTCTAACCCTGGTGCCCTCCAGTATGACGTCATAGGAGATACTGGTGACGAGGTTGATTCCAGCATACCGACTCCTCCGCGGCTCTCCACCTCGCCGCCTTGTTTTATGTACACTGGAAAGCAAAAAGATCAGGTATTATTTACACTATCCAAAAAGAAAAATGTTAAATACATGAACATTTGAATTTAGTACTAACAGCTGAGTGAAGTATCTCCAGCAGGCGAGTCCTGCCAGTCTCTGTGTGGTGTGAGCGAAAGCACGCGCCGAGCTGAACGCAGGCACTCCTCGTCCCGAATCACGTAGCAGACTAACATCGCGACACCCTGGAATGATTTAATAAAATGGACCTAAAATAGTGCCTTGTGGAACACCATGATTAGTTAAAGAAATCCTTTAACGTCGTCAAATATTACAGACGAGCGAATGTTTACAATAATAACTGTATTCTCATATGATAGACAGTTACGAACTTTTAATACTGATAAATGCATGTGATTCAATCGGTAATCCTAGACTCACTAATTCTAAAGCTGAAACAAAAACTAAAAAATCGAAACCTATCTAAATTATGTTATATTTTAAATCATTCATGTGCAATTTGCAAAACTAAGAACTTATATAGGATACTTTTTCATTTATTCTACCTCCCGTCCTCAAATCAGGAAAGTGTCTACTGAAACTGATACCCATTAAAATTAAAAGAAAGTAGAGTGTCAAGAGAGTGCTGTTTGATCAACTTACATTAGCTAAAGCAGCAGCGGACAGCGCGGCCACATGCGCGACTCGGCGCTCGCCCGGCTGCGCGTACACAACGCCCGCCGCCTGCGCACCCGATGTGGTCACCAGCAGCACTAGCGTATGCCGGATTACGCGACACCTAGTGTTGATACAATTTAGTTGTTAGGTAGAATAAAAATCTTTGTGGATAGGTATAGTTTCAGTTATTAATTTTCTTTTGGCAGTAATCAAAGATGCCTAGTTTAGCAAGCAAGGACGTTTTAATATAACTATAACATTGAGTCTAGGTATTCCAATATGGCGCAGATGTTTAGTGCCTGTTGAGACTACACTTTTAACTAACTACATCATAAAATAACTACACCAGTGATCGTCACATTTTTTGGTCAAGGGCCACACATTATCACTATCATTATCTTAGGGTCATTAGTATGTGAGTAATGACCATCAGATTAAAGCATATTAGACTATCACGTGCGTGGGTTCCGGTTATTTCGCTTCCTGAGAACATTTTAACTACCTACTGATATGCTTTACCGTTGTAGGTATAGAAGGCACCGAGCTTTAATTGACGACCACTGGTACACAACACAACATACAGACAGCTGACTACACCACATGCTAAACTAAACAGTCTAACTAGCTTCACTCACGTAGATCCTGTTTCTGGAATTACAGTCTAGTGCACCATAATAAGTTCTGTCATCTACGTACCTACTAACTAACCTATCTTTGAGGTAGTTTCTCCTCTCGGCAGGAACTTTGTGTGTGATGGTTCTCAGCCGCGCTGCTGCGGTGGCGGCTAGCGCCAGACACAGTAGGGCCAGTAGCGCGCAGCCGAAAGCGCAGACGGCCTGCGCTGCAGAACCTATTTGTAGCGGAGCACCGCCCCATAGCCGCGCTGTCAGCCATGAGAGTGTGCAGACGCCTGACAGTAACAAGCTCAGATTAATCATTTGCAAAGGTGATGAATGTCTTGATCGAACGCTTTTCTTAAATCAAATTTTAACACAGTATGCTTTAATGAAGGATATTAAACATAGAAAATCTGATATACAATTGTATGTAGGCAAGAGTTTTTTAAGCTTGACGACATTGGTTGTTTTGAAATGAAATGATATATTAATTTATTCGACATATAACATAACATAAAAGAAAAAAGTTCATGTTTTTATTCGTAGTTCTTCACGCCTACATAATCAAAAGAAACATTTATCGGATTTTCCACCTGTAAAACCCTCACATAACAATTTTGAAGCGAACTAATAAGACTAAGTATTTCCTATTTGTTTGGTGTACGACAGGGTTCAATCCTAGGTCCCATTTCTAAATCTGCACATCGATACACTGTTAAATTTTACTAGTTTTAATGCCGAAGCCCTTATAATAGGTAACACAAATAAAGCCCCTTTAGCATTTCAGATGACCACAAACCCGAGTTATGTTCGAAATATTAAAACAAATATTTTGCTTAACCGGGGAATCGAACCCATGACCCTGAGATCACAGCCCGGTAACCATTAGACCATCGGGGCGTCGTCATCGGAATTAAAACGATGTAAAAACAACAACGTGTAATGCTACCTGCTAACAGGCCCACAGACGGCGCTCGCTGCGCCCTGCCCGCTAGTTCGGCCTGCAGGAGCAGTGGCTGCGCGCAGAGGGCCGCGCAGCCGGCGCACCAGCAAGCGGCAGCAGACCCAGCCCAACGCGCCGGGACACGCTTCCTCCTGCCATATTCAAATCAAATGACTTATAGGTAGGGGTTTTTTTTTCAATTCTCCATACAAATACAAATCATTTATTCATGAAGCACAGGTAGGTATTAAAAAGATCTTAATTAAAATTATAAAAGTCAAACTGTGTTCTGCCTCGTTGGCGTATGAATATTAAAACAGGGATTTTACTCAAATTATACTTAAATGTCAAAATAATTAAGAAAATAAATTAATTGCAACCAAATTCATTAAATTCAACAAATTCCATTCAAAATGAACAAGTCATGTGAGCCCGACCGGCTTTGAAAAGTTAAGATATTTTTATGCGAACTACCAAAAGGCATGGAACAAATGTTGTCCATAATAGTTGGTAGATGTTTACAGATATGCACTGCAGATTAAATAAAGTAGGTATTGATAGTGTTAGCAAAATTTAAGATGTGCTTTACCTATTTATATTCATAAGAAGTTAGTCAAAGGGTCCAAATGTAAGTAAACAAATTTTACTTGTCCCTATCTAAAGAAATAATACTTGAATTAAATATTTAAGTGGGGTGCCTATAATACAAATCGCGATTTTTTTGATCGTCTGTAATAACGGTAATAGGTAGATTAAATAGGTATGTAGGTAGGTACACTATAAATAATGGTACGGGACCCGACACGCACTTGGTCAGATTTATTCTTTTGAAAGGGTACGTTTAAATTCATAATAAGTTTTGTCATCTGTTTTGTTTTCTCATCCGAAATAAGTCCTTAAAACTGACCTGTCTCGTATCACACTCCAGTAACGTCAGCATAGCTGCAGAATGTGTGCCAGCGGTGGCTGCTTTGAGCAGCACCGGCAACCTAGCCTTCCTGCCCGGAACCAGCCCCAGTAGTTGGAGAGCCGCAGCCGCGAGGCACATGGCTCCACTCAGGCTCACTGTGATCTTAACTACACCACGGAGGTCTTTTTCTACGTCAGTCTGGAAGCATTAAAAAAAATCATTAACCTTTAAGAAGAGGTACTAAGCTTTGAATGTTTTGTGTTCTTTTGTATAATTTTGGACTTTATTGTAATGTGGCAGGGCCGACAACTGCCAGTTTAGGTTTATTCTCTATCATTAATAAAGTCGTGACATTTATTCTTGAGGAACAATTACGGAGTTCCCTAGTATTATAACCAATGGGGGCTTCCATCTCTATAACGTTAGCGGCAGTGGCAGCATTAATAAATATCAGGACTTTCTTGATGCATTATAATTATACGATGCGTTTTGAATTCAGACAAATAAGACAAGATATTTAAAGAAAAAACTATAATCTTACCAGTGTGGATCTGGCGATAGTGAAGAGTGCATATGTGCCAAGTCCTTTACAACGACACGCCACGTGGGTCGGCTCAGGTACGCGCACCTCGCACGCCTTGGTTGCCCATGCTCGGGGTTCTGCTACTGTTCGCACTCCACATGCTAGTTTTGATGCTGAAGATAAAAAATAGACAGTAAAAGAAGAAGTCATGATTAATAGTTGATACAAATAAATAGACGGAATTTAATAAAAGCTAGCAACATCTGAATTTGTGGCGAAAAGAAAACATGATAGCCGTAGAACGGAAGAAGATGGATTATGTAAAGAAAAATATTCTTGAAAAAGAGGTGGCTGAGTCAGGACCGAAACAGCATACCGCGGTTTCCCCGCAGTAACGTATATTGTATTTGGATACCAAAAGAAAACACATAAATCAAGAAAAAGATAGAAGGATTACTGAAGCAGATCGAAGTGAAATTCACCAATAGAAATGCATAAAATCTTCGTTTCTCGACAAACAAGCTATTGGTGGTTTCAGTCCGTTCCGCTCCGCTTCTGTGAAAACGTAGCGTTGCATTTGTTGAAGAGCACTGGCATCTGGTTGTTGCCAATATGATTTAACAGCAGTACCTACATATACAGATAGTAAGTGAGGTTACTCAAATACTACTCACCGACCGCACTGTAGTTGTTGACGTGGGTATACAACAGCGTGACAGTATGCTGCAGCGCCCTGTCGACTCCCGCGCCGGCGGCCGACAGCTGCACCTGCTGCGACGACAGCACGTACTCCATCTCGCGCCCGCTCCTGGAAGACGACTGGCTGCAACCACCGTTGGGTGCCAGGGCGAACGAACGTAAGAAAATAAATAAAAATGCAAATAAGGGTAAAGTAAACAATGTTAGTGAAATTAGAGCAAAAGAATACGGCGATGATGTGGGCGAATTAGCTAATGAGGTGAATGTTGATAAAACGGAATAAATTATTTTTTGAGAAGCAGTGTAAATAAAAAATTAAAAGCACATCTACGTCTAAACACTTAAAAAGTACATGAAATTGAATGATTTAAAATGATGTACCATACAAACAATTTTTTTTTGGGGCAGCTTAAATACTTAGAATAAATTTTCAAAATGTATGGTTAGAGATTGTCTATTAAAAGTCTGTGTGATGCAGTAATTTCATTTCATATAGAGAATTTGTTTGGTGCGAAATTATTTGGTGAACCCTGCTGCTGGTGCTAGTAGGTAAATATATAAGTTTCATCGTGTTCTTCATATTCACATATTTGCATCTTAGTGTCGTCACAAAAATAACGAATGGAACTCACTTGAACTCAATAGACCTCCTCAACGACGGCAGCCGAGCAGCCAAGTTGTGGTACTGCACAGCCACCACCGAAGCGTTCCCCGTCCTCCCCACCAGTTCCACCCCCACTGAGGCCAGTTGCCACTCCTCGGTACCAATTTTGGGGGTCAGGTCGAAGTGTGCCGCGTGGTCGTCGAGGACCGACTTCGTCTTCACCGTGATCTCTTGGAGGCGGAGATCCACGTTGTTTCTCATACTTGCGGATTCTGCTACTGCGTTTTGGAGGTCGTAGACTTTCTGTTGGTGAAAATTTATGATTTTAAATTGAATTGATAGATTGACAGGATTAATAAAAAAGGCTTTTCTTAAGTTACCTTCATTACTCCATCATCTAAATCTAACATCAACATTTTTGAAACTTTTTTCTCTCTTTGTTTCATTATATTTTATTTTCATTATCATTATTATGATCATTTCAGCCAATAGCCGTCCACTGCTGGACAAAGGCCTTCCCCAAAGTTCTCCACACTGATCGGTCCTGTGCCACCCGTATCCAAGAGACTCTCGCGACTTTCACTAGATCCACCTGGTGGGACCTGGTCTTTGTTTCAATCGTATTCACATGCTCATGAATGAAAGTAAGCATGTAAATTGGGATGAGTATTTTATTTGATAGGTGACAGACGACAAGACGGATCTCTTGATGGTAAACAAATTGGCGCCGCAAACCAATGGACTTACAATAAGTAGACTGCTATTTTTTCCATTCCATACCCCTTTGGGATACCGAAACCCTAACTTATTCGGAGAAACACATATTAATGTAAGTGTTTTATCTTACCTCTTCATCCAAAAACGCGTCAGGATGCTTCAGCAGCGTGTCATAAATCTTCAGCAGATGCTCAGCGCTCTCGAACCTGTCCTTTGGCTTCCCGACGGCTGAGAGCAGGTAGTGCAGCATGCTCCTCGAATGCATGAGAGGGATGGTACCCTCTCCAGGGTGCATCGGCAGGGAGCGGAGTACTGCACCGTACTGCCGCGCTACATAGGTCACGTTTCCCCAGGAGTAACCGTAGGATAAGCGGCTGAACTGTAAGCGATTTTCGTGTTTAGTCTCTTTATTAGAAGAAGAAGAACAAATGATTATGGTTGGACTTAACCTTAACAGGATATATCCTACCTAAGTAAGTGAGTCAAGGAAATATTTCGTTGATTTTCGCCTTAATAAGGGTTAAAGAAACATGTGGAATTTGAAATTCTGTAGTTAAGGATTGATATTGTACATTGAGATAAAAGCTTTTCCAACTGAATACCTATTATGGATCTACCACCGACGCCTATTTATTCAAAATATATTTTTTGCATGGATATTTACCTGTTCATAGATATCCTTTAAAGAGTCCGCTATGCATCCAGAGAAGTCAGGCAGTTTCCATTTTACGCCATGTTGGCCAGTCTTTGGTTCGCAGAATCTGAAAAGACCAATCATGACAGGGTGTTAACGAAGCTTTGTGTTGAAAAAAATAAACTGATCGAAGTAGTGATGGTAGGTTACAGTGATTCAAGTATTTATATGGGTGACATGGGTGTTGGATTGTAATCCATAGTTACCTGGTACTATGACCAGACTGGAAGTAGCCCAGCGGGCAGTAGAGAGAAAGCTGGTAGGAGTGACACTAATGGACCGCGCAAACAAATGTCTTCGAGAGCAAAGCAAAGTCGCAGATGTCACAGAAAGAGTCGCGTTTAAAGTGGAGGTGGGCAGGGCACGTCGCCCGCAAATTAGGCATCATGGTGTAAGCATGGTTAAGTTTCGAGTGGAAGCCGTGGGGACTGAAAGCCGTGGGCCTCAAGGAAGACCTCAGATGCGTTGGAAGGACGACAAGAAAAAGAGTGGCTGGCTCAAACTGGATGCAAAGAGCGCAATGCCGGAAGGAATGGAAAATGCTGAAGGAGGCCTACACTAAAATAGTCGAAACAGGCTAAAAAAGAAGAAGAAGAATACCTGGTAGTTTCTCCAGTATGGCCTGGTGGACAGGCCGCAGACGCGTGAGCTCCAGGCGCGGTTCTGGGCCATCGGAGACCATGCGAGGCACCTGACTCGCAGGCCTCGTCGTTTGGGCCCAACGCCCACATGGTCACGCCTTTGGAGGTGCTGCCTGCCACTGATGAAACTTGACATCGAAATTCACCGGATTTCTGGAATAAGAAATAAAATTTAACTTAATTCAGCTTCCTTTAAGACAATATTCTAAACTTAACTTAGTCGGCATGAATGGACCGACTCGACCGAGGTGATACGATGGCCTTACAGAAGACCGGCGTGTGAGTGAGGGTATCGGAAGCTCTAATTGAGGGGAAGAGGGTTAAAGGTTGGCAGCGCACTTTGTGACTATTAGTGTTGCGGGATCTATGGGCGGCAGCCATCGCTTACCATCAGGTTGATCCGTCTGCTCATCTGTCACCTTATCACATAAAAAAAACTAATAGAAATTTATTGAGTGTGCTGGACAAAGGCCTCCAATGTGCGTTCCGATAGATTGCCTACTGCTTTGCCTACTCGCATCCAGCTCCCACCATCAATCTTGCGCAGATTATCATTTCATCTATTATTTATTCCGACCAGTAGCGCTACCATGAGTTGACATCTAAAACTGACATAACGTAAACTATTACTCTGTCTCTTTCAAATGCATCACAATGAAAGAGACAAAGCGATAGTTTTCGATAGCGAGGATAGTATTTCAAACTCATGGTAGTGCTACAGGTAACCAAGATGTCAGCGGGTAGCGGGCGGTGTAACGGAGAAGGGAAACGCGTGCATCTGCGCGAATGGCATCCTACATAACATTACATTACCTAGACGCTACTCCCACTCAATTAATTTCAGCAGTGAATCACTCACCTGAACATTATAAAGCTTGAGCACACTCCCTGCAGGATAGAGGTCTTCCCACACCTCTCGGCCTGGTGCCAGCGGCAGAAGGGTCCTTTCTCTGGCCCAACTGAATCCTAGAGCACCATGAACTCTTCCAGCACCAGCTAGACATGTGATGCTGACGTTATCCCCCTGAAGATTGAACAGTTTTTGAAAATTAAAAATGGGTGGTGTACCGTAACGTAATCTTTCTGCTCTTCTGCCAAAAAATATACCTTATTAACAGTGAGAGTGGACGGAACCAGCCGTACATCAGGCGGTCTCAGCACCGCCAGCCTTAAGGCACGACAACGGCGCCGGCCCGCGTCATCGGCTGAACACGACCACTTCCCACTGTCAGCTCTTTGTGCCTCTGATATGCCCAGGACTGACATGCGCCGGCCTAGAGCATCTTCTGCTACGGTGCGGGTCCAGATGTCCCTATAGGAAGATAATATTCATTCTTAGGGAATATTAAGGTCTTCTAATACAAATTGAAAGGTCTATCATCTCATGTACTGGCGATTCCATAACGAAATATAGGCCCTAAGCAATTCTAACTAATATTATAAATGCGAAACTACCCTGAGAAAGAACATAGGCTACTTTTATTGCGAAAAGGGGGTTGTAAGGGGTTAAAAAGGAAGGGGGGGAGGGGTGTTGAAAATTATTAAATTAAAAATGCTACCCAAAGATACTATTTCACGCGGCCGAAGTCGAGGGTAACAAACAGCTAGTTTGAAATAATTGGAGTCTTAGGATTTTTTTCATTTTGGCATTGTTGATCTGTATAAGCGGTGGTTTCGGTAATAAAAAACTTAATCATACTAACCTGGAGGTACCTTCAAAATTGACTTTAACACCATCTTTGTACCAAGAGAAAGTGATGTTAGGCGAGCCGTAGGCCATGCAGCTGAGGATGAACTCAGAGCCTTCCCACACTTCTGGCCTCTGGTTCACCACTAGTCCCTGCAACAGGATGAAGAGTTACGTTTATCAATTGCTTAGCATTACGCGTCATAATCCTACTTCCATACTATCCATACTAATATTATAAATGCGAAAGTAACTCTGTCTGTCTGTCTGTCTGTTACTCTTTCACGCCAAAACTAAAATTTGGTATACAGATGGCCTCTACCCTGAGAAAGAACATAGGCTACTTTTATTGCGAAAGGGGGGTTGTAAGGGGTTAAAAAGGAAGGGGGGGAGGGGTGTTGAAAATTATTAAATAAATAAAAATGCTACCCAAAGATACTATTCCACGCGGACGAAGTCGAGGGTAACAGCTAGTTTGAAATAATTGGAGTCTTAGGATTTTTTCATTTTGGCATTGTTGATGTGTATAAGCGGTGGTTTCGGTAATAAAAAACTTAAACATACTAACCTGGAGGTACCTTCAAAATTGACTTTAACACCATCTTTGTACCAAGAGAAAGTGATGTTAGGCGAGCCGTAGGCCATGCAGCTGAGGATGAACTCAGAGCCTTCCCACACTTCTGGCCTCTGGTTCACCACTAGTCCCTGCAACAGGATGAAGAGTTACGTCATCAATTGCTTAGCATTACGCGTCATAATCCTACTTCCATACTATCCATACTAATATTATAAATGCGAAAGTAACTCTGTCTGTCTGTCTGTCTGCTACTCTTTCACGCCAAAACTACTCAACGGATTTAAATGAAATTTGGTATACAGATAATCTAGACCCTGAGAAAGGACATAGGCTACTTTTTATTGCGAAAAGGGGGTTGTAAGGGGTTGAAAGGGGGGTAAAAATTTACTTTTCCACGCGGACGGAGTCGCGGGCGGCCGCTAGTACTATTATAAAGGCGAAAGTTTGTAAGGATGTATGGATGTATGGATGTTTGTTACTCTTTCACGTAAAAACTACTGAATGGATTTGAATGAACTTTACCACAATATAGCTTATACATCAGAATAACACATAGGCTACAATTATAAAAATACTAGCGGCCGCCCGCGACTCCGTCCGCGTGGAAAAGTAACTTTTTACCCCGTTTCAACCCTTACAACCCCCTTTTCGCAATAAAAAGTAGCCTATGTCCTTTCTCAGGGTCTAGATTATCTGTATACCAAATTTCATTTAAATCCGTTGAGTAGTTTTTGCGTGAAAGAGTAGCAGACAGACAGACAGACAGACAGAGTTACTTTCGCATTTATAATATTAGTATGGATATTGTGTGGATTGTCCAAAATATGACGGTAAGTGTCAATAATTAACTCCACGCGTACGAAGTCGCGGGCGGCCGCTAGTGTTTCATAATTTCAGCCAAAAGACGATCACTGCTGGACATAGGCCTCCCCTAAAGTTCTCCACACAGATCGGTCCTGTGCTACCCGCATCCAAGGGACTCCCGCGACCATCACCAGATCGTCGGTCCTCCACTCAAGGACCTTTCCACCCCAACGGCCATACGGCCCACGCTATATATGCCGTGGGCCGTAAACACCATACCATACCGTACCATCGTTCTTAACAATATATTGTTTAGAACGATGGTAGCTTAGTGGATGAGAACATGCCTTCCGAGTTTGCACCTATGAATAGGATAGCACCTTCGAAAAGGCTTTTAGCCTTTAAAAAGGCATTTAAGCAGCATTCGAAGAGTAGCTTGGTAAAGTCCTCGAAATATGGACGTCATCCTCCTTCCATTCAACTTCAAAATCCGACACCGGTCAATGTTGCCCCTCACGTTATTTTCCCACTAATACAAAGAAAAAATTTCCCTAATTTTCCAAATTTTGTCGATTGTTTGTTATAATAAACTGTTTAGATTATATATCCCTATCGCCTTATTGAAATATGAGGTGGAGACTACAAAAAAATTGTAGCTACAAATTAACACGACACAAAAATGTTACGAATTTTTCTATCTGCTCTTTCTTTTGCTAGTCAGACAAAGCTACACTGCAATATATTTTTTGCTTATTAGCATTTCGCTAGCAAAAACAAGACATTATCTCCGTAACGCCATAGCAATAAGAATTAATTTCAAAAACGAAAATGAGATACCTATGTAAGGCTAATTTCCAAGTGGGGTATGGTTTCTTCGCAACTATTACAATAATAAAGAATTCGCATTGTCAGGCCACCGGATATGGAATAGGGCTGGCAATAAGTAGTTTAGAGTTTTTATCAATACAAAAGGATCACTACCACATTAGCTCATCTATGCAAAGATACGATCCTTTACGAAGCGGAAAAGGTATAAAGCGGATACCGGTCGTGGCAGCAACTGTTTCGGAAGCAACTTTAAATGACATGTTTAATGATGTCATGAGGTATACCTTAGCTTGGGAGGGGGGAGAGGGGGGGGGGGGGGAGTTTTCCTCACCGGACGACGGAAAACGGGACAACCTTAACGAGTATCTGGTGAGCGTCTCCAGTTCGGCCTGCTGAGATGCCGCTTCACGCCCCGCCTAATATATCGGCGGAAAACATGATATAGAAGGGCATTCCATGACTTGATGGCGATGACTGTTAGGCGGGTAGCACACTGCCAGAGTCTAGGCGGAGTCAAGGCACAGTCGAGGCGGTGGTGTGATATAAGAGTCGAGGCGGAGGTGCAGAGCATCGTTTACACGCATTCAATATGTCGTCGTCAGAAGACGATGACAAAATGGCGGCGGGGTCGGGGCGGCAGCGTGCCGTGCGCCCGCGCCGCGTCGCCGACTCGACCCTGCACCTCAACCGCCTCGACTGCGCCGCGACTCTGGTAGTATGCGTTGACATATTTGATTGTATAGAAAAGCCAGAGGCGGTGCGCCTCTTGAACGCTTCCGCCTCGACTCTTGAGTGTGTGTGCGACACGCCTACTCGTACTTTTGAAAAAATCTCCTTCTTACATGTCAAGTCTGACTAACTCACATAAATATTCATATTATCTAATCAAATCACTGATGTCAGCTTATAATGCATGAGCTTTTTTATAAATAAGTTACGTAAGTTTTCGTCTATTGAGGAAAATCGCGGAAAATTTCTAAAGTACAAGGGATTACCTGAAACTCAAACCCCTCATTATATTGAAGAATTATGAGACGAAAATAAAGGCAATAAGTAGTTCTGAAAGACTTTGTTGAGGAAGTTCGACTTTTTTAGGTATCTTTAACCAGCAATTTTCATTCGCTTTGGACGTTGGTTACTATTTAAATTAGCGTAAGAAAAGACGTTTCTTCGGTTTTAAGGGACCTAACAAGTCACTACGTATATTTTACTCCTATATTAATGAACCTTGGTGGGATCGAATTTAGGTTTTCAATAACTACAGAACAGTAGTTCAGTTATTTCTAGGTAGATAAGTAAGTTTCCTCTGGCCTGGCCATACACTACACTAGCTAAAGGGGCACGTTTAACGGATCGCGATTGTGATTTGAACAAAATTAATTGGTGATCCCTGGTGATGGTTTGCAGTTATGTTGCCAGCCTTTGACAAATTTTGGTAGACATAATAGGAAATATTTTAAAACCTCGTTGAAGTAAGGTCATTACGCTCAGGAACGCTATGACTGGAAGCTTCAGATTTTGCACTTTTGTGGGTAAAAATAGTTCTGGAAGCTAACTTTTCTGGACGATAATTCAGATTCTGAAAGTGTGTAGTTTTGTTTATCACAAAGTACCATCTTTGGTACCTATTTTATGATAAATTTTGTACTTTATGATATATGACAATAAAATGTTATCACCCAGAGGATCATACGTAAATTCCTCTGTGGTCATGATATCCTAGATTTCACTGTCTCTTAAAACGTACTTTTCCAACCTACTCGGTTATTTTTAATTACTATGACTTTGGCAAGTGAAAAGCCGCCAGGAAACCAATGGTATTGCACTGAAATCGTAATCTTATCACCGTTGAAAGCCCTACAGCGTGCGAGCTGGAGGGCAGCCAACTGCTAACAACCTCTGCAATGCACATCTCAAATAATTAAAGTTTCGCGTCGGAATTGCATGGACTCGCCGCGGGCGGAGACGCCACACAGCCTCATTATTAAGCCGTTATATTGCACGCCTTGTACAATTTGAAAGTGTGTGGCACTCCGTTTTTGCGGAATTTTTGGCGCAATTTTCTATTGTCGGCCAAGAGAGGGTATCCGAGGGGAGGTTATGTGAAATCCCTCCACCAGCCAATTACGAGGGAGAGCCACGCTTCGGCTTGATTGGGCCGGCTCGACCGGAGTGATACCACGGTCTCACAGAAAACCGGCGTAAAGCAGCGCCTGGGTCGTGTTTCGCCGAGTTAGTGTGGGTACGGGAGGCCCAATTGGGTAAAAAGAGGGTTAAAATTGGTGACTCTACTGCTGTATCAGGTGTCTATGGGCGGCGGCAATCGCTTATCATCAAGTGATCCATCCGACGCCTATCAAATAAAAAAAAAAAAAAATGTTTTTTTTATATATTATAGGAAGGCAAACGAGCAAGCGGGTCACCTGATGGTAAGTGATCACCGCCACCCATGGACATCAGCTACACCAGAAGGAGTGCGGATGCGTTGCCGGCCTTTTAGGAAGGTATAGGCTCGTTTCTTGAAGATTTGAATGTCGTACCGGTTCGGAAATACCGCTGCGGGAAGTTGATCCCACAATGAGGAGGTGCGTGGCAGAAAGTTGATGAAATCTTTCATTGCTGCAGAAGACTAAATTAACGTGTATAGGTTATAATCTTCAAAATTTAGGTAAATTAAGCAGCCTAATGTTGTTATAAATAATGTGTGTATTACACACCTTATCGTCCCGATCTCCAAGACCTAACCACACTCGTTATGTTACATTCATTATACTCTAAATTAACTTATCTTCAATCTTTGTGGCCTGGTGGAGCACCTACTATATTCTACGGCTATTTTGATTACGGTACCCTTTCTCATTAGACGCGGTTAATGTACGTGAATTTTAGGGGCGAAAACTTAAAATATAGGTAATGTGTCGTCGCATTTAGTATTCAACGAAAACCAAAATGGAGGCTATCTTTATAACAGTCTACGCGTTTTAACTTTACTAATCTATACTACTTACTTATTTATAAAGAGGTTTATTCTCCAAATAGCGACAAGGTTTATATTATCTAAACTGAAAAGGTGAAACACTTGCGCGATGCAATCGACATACAGCGCCATCTATCAGTAATATGTGGAGCTTATATCCCGATAGGGAGTGAGAGCGGGCCACTTAACCTAATAAAGTGCTTTTATATATAATAATTTAAGCAATTCAATCAAATATTTTATATTGGGAAGCGTAGCAAATAAAAAACTAATGATCTAATAATCTATGAAATATGATCTTAACATCTACTATTTAATGAGACACTCCTCAACGAAGATGTTTATCTTCTATCGCGTCCAAACAAAAGATAAGCGCGTGTTAAATGGTAAGAGATAACAAGTAGGTCCTAAATTTGTGGTGTCTAAATTAATAAATGTATTTTCTTTCTAAATTGAATATCGTTTCATTATAAAGCCTCTTATGATAGACCTAATGAACATAAAATATAAAGGTATTCAAAATAATATCCCAAAAACTAAACGCCACCGGTAAATAAAAGGTTGCTCCCAAAATGAAACGTAGAAAAAGGTTACATTGGGCACTAACACTTTTACTGGCAAGCAAAAGTAAGCCTTATTGTAAGCAGCCCTGGCCCATTATCGTGATCAACACGTCCAGATACCCTAACCCGCAGCTTTGTCAGCCGGATTATACGATTCAATTGCGGCATACAACTAGATTAAGAAGTCAGCATTCAGTCCGGAAATTCAGCCCGGACATTTCTCACTAAGTCTGCTTCGAATAAACAGCTTTACGGAATAAAAGACCTGGGGGCTTACACAAATATTTAAAAAAATATATCGTAACGTTAACGTTTTGTGTTACGATTAGGCTAATACTCAGTATGAAGTACCTTTGTCGGCTTAACGAATCGTATTCATTTCCTTGAAAAATGTATTAGATAAGTTAGTAACTTCATATGTGTACGAGCGTCTAGCAAACAAATCGTATCGTATTCATATCGGAAACAATTTTGTATAAAAATTATATAGCTCCTTCAATCGTATGTTTGCAAAACCGACATTGTCAGCATAAACGTCAAAAATGATGACATAATATCGTAACGTGAGCGCCAGTCCATTTTGACGTACGATACGATACGTCGACAAATATGCTTGGTGCTGAGTATTAGCGTAATCGTAGCTTGCTTGTTTTACGAATTATTTGAATGTTCGTGCTAAAATTAAACTGATTTAAGAATAATTGAACTGTATTGAAATTTGGAACGTTATTTATATCTGTCCAAGATAACTTACTCGTAGCAGTACCGTAAAAAAATATGTTTTTAGGGGGCGACTTCAATACCGCAGTTCTGTTCTATAAGATTTTTGACACCCGATAGCTCCCATTCCTAATCCAAAAAGACAGAGGTATGTCGTCGCCTCCATTATTATTGATCAATATCACAAACTGTTTTTTTATATATGGATCAATATAATCCCTTAGCTTTATCAACCGGATTATGGCTACAATTGAATTGCTTCATACTGTAGATTACGCAGTCAGCCCAGACATTTCTCACAGCGTCTCTAAAATAAACCGCGGGCCTTAAGAAAATAAAGATCAGACGATCTGAGTTAACCAGGCAGACGCTGCACAAGTTCAGGAGTAACTGCTTCAATCAATAACAGAAGCAGTTAGGGATGTGGTGCTCGATATAATAGTATCGACTTTTGTACAGAGGTTAGATTTCCCCCCGCGCAGTTCATAAATATCACTTTTGTCTCTCTGGCCACAAATCGTGGTCTCGGACATATGGACGGTCCAAAATCCAAAAAGGGTAAGTCCAAGTGACGCCGTATACTTATGTATGTCTGTCGCAGCCGGATCGTAAGTATAATCCGCCGTACTTACTACGTTAGGGCTAGCTGTTATCAAAAACAGGGCCGTTTTGAGACACGGCAGTTCAGCGATAAGCCGAATTGAATTGGGCTGAATAAAAAATGACCGGAATGTATTCGACATACTACAGTAAATATTGACAACGATTGTTCTCAAAACTGACCGACCGGCTAGACAATGCTTATAGTTAAACGAAACACTTGCGCCGCATTATCGACCCCCAACTCCATCTAATGGCACAGCCTTAAACAAAGTGAGGGGGGGCCACTAGTCCAAAAATATCGATATTCCAAAAGAATCTCCACATCCCTACGTTCTCCCGGTCTAGTAAGAAATTGGCTCATTTTTCTCCGGCCCGCACTCGGGCACGCTTTAATTGTTTGAAATGTGATCTCCTTAACCCTTGTAATGGATAATGCGTCGATATTTTATCGAGAAAAACGTGAGTCCAAATGTTTTCTAGCGATTCGCTTTGTTCTCAAAATGATCCGATTTTGGGGCGATCAGATGGAGGCCATATTCGTTTCGACCTGTTATGAAAGTTGGAGGAGTGGTATTTCATTTCTAAATCGGGTTTATTGAGGAAAATAATGACTTAAGTATTTTTAAACCTTAACTACTTGTACTTTGAAATGGGGAAATCAATAATATATCGCATTTTTTTATGATATAGGTGGCAGACGAGCCGACAAATCACCTGATTGATGGTAAGTGATTACCAACATTGATTGGTATTGTGAGCAATATAAGAATATGCACAGATTTTTTTATATTTTTTTTATTGCATAGGTAGGTATATATCGTTTTACTTGTTTTATTTTATACTAGTGGGCCGCCCTCACTTCGCTTCGGGACATTTCAGTTCAAAACTGAACCAATAGATATCGCTGGGAGTCGATTAAATCGCGCTAGCGTTTCGTATTTTCGGTTAACTATTACATACGAGTGACCCCACACTAGCGTCTTTTGAGCGTCGCCATCTTGCCGGCGACCACCCCACAGCGTTTTCGGGCGCCGCGTCTATACAACGCCCAAAAACGCAAGACGCCGATGCGGGTCACTTTAGAGTGAAGGCTAAGGATTTGTCGTTGTCTATAGAAGTTATCTCCTTATAAATACGAGAAGTACCAATTTACTTTAAATGAAAAGAGCACTTTTCCAACCTCATGCAATAGCGACCGGCGGGAACACTGAAGTAGCTCTTCCCAGGAATTACTTTTATTGACTTATACTGACAGTATTCTTATTTCTATCAATTTAAACTTCAAAACCGTGAAAAGTCTACGAATAGTAACTCAGTAAAAAACTCAGAGAAAAAACTAAAATTGAAATAATTTTATCTCGGACTACTCACCATTGTGAAGCTAATTCCATTTTGATGTAAATAAGCAACTTTATCTCCGAGTGGACTCGGAAATGAAAAGCGCTTGAATGCCGCGGAAGTGACTTTAATCAACTGTGAAAACTTTTCTTTCAACAGCGTAAATATTAATTATAATTGTTCCGGTTTCATCCCTGTATTTAAGCCGTTTACAAACAATATTTAAAAATGGAGTTAAGTTAATTTGGTCACAAATACTAAAAGTTAATGAATGACTTTTCTTCAGCTGCAAATGGTGAATGAAATGTAGATAAATAGATAGTATCTACTCTTTATTGCACAAAGTTTACAAATCTTAAATTATGATCGTTATATTAGTCGGTTTTATCACTAATACCCATCTCTTCTAGACTTGACCGGTTCGTAGCTTGCCAGCGTGCTATAAGTACTTTGTAGTATCGAGACGTGCTAGGGTCATTCATAGCGACGTGTATAAACAAACTCTTACTTGTAGACTGAGGGCCGGTTGATGCAAGTGTAGCGTAGCTGTCAGCAGCCGTAGCTTGTCAGCGCGCGACCTCGTAGCAGCGAGACGCGCCAGCGCCGCTCGTAGCACGCTCTCCACACTCGTAGCTACACGAATAAACTTAAGCAACGACTTACTTGTAGACTGAGGGCGAGTTGCATATCAAAGTGTAGCGTAGCGTAGCCGGCAGCAGCCGTAACTTGTCAATGCGCGACCACGTAGCAGCGAGACGCGCCAGCGCAGCTCGTAGCACGCTCTCCACACTCGTAGCTACACGTATAAACTTAAGCAATGACTTACTGCTAGACTGAGGGCGGGTTGCATATCAAAGTGTAGCATAGCTGGCGGTAGCTGTAGCTTGTCAGCGCGCGATATTGTAGCAGCGAGACGCGCCAGCGCCGCTCGTAGCACGCTTTCCACACTCGTAGCTACACGTATAAACTTAAACAAACACTCGCTGCAAGACTGAGTGCGGGTTGTATATCAAAGTGTAGCGTAGCCGGCGGTAGCCGTAGCTTGTCAGCGCGTGACCTCGTACCAGCGAGACGCGCCAGCGCCGCTCGTAGCACGCTCTCCACACTCGTAGCTACACGTAAACTTAAGCAAAGACTTACTGCTAGACTGAGGGCGGGTTGCATATCAAAGTGTAGCATAGCCGGCAGTAGCCGTAGCTAGTCAGCGCGCGACCTCGTAGCAGCGAGACGCGCCAGCGCCGCTCGTAGCACGCTCTCCACACTCGTAGCTACACGTAAACTTAAGCAAAGACTTACTGCTAGACTGAGGGCCGGTTGCATATCAAAGTGGAGCGTAGCCGGCAGTAGCCGTAGCTTGTCAGCGCGCGACCTCGTAGCAGCGAGACGCGCTAGCGCAGCTTGTAGCACGCGCTCCACACTCTTAGCTATACGTATAAATTTAAGCAAAGACTTACTGCTAGACTGAGGGCGGGTTGCATATCAAAGTGGAGCGTAGCCGGCAGTAGCCGTAGCTTGTCAGCGCGCGACCTCGTAGCAGCGAGACGCGCCAGCGCAGCTTGTAGCACGCGCTCCACACTCGTAGCTATACGTATAAACTTAAGCAAAGACTTACTGCTAGACTGAGGGCGGGTTGCATATCAAAGTGTAGCGTAGCCGGCAGTAGCCGTAGCTTGTCAGCGCGCGACCTCGTAGCAGCGAGACGCGCTAGCGCAGCTTGTAGCACGCGCTCCACACTCTTAGCTATACGTATAAATTTAAGCAAAGACTTACTGCTAGACTGAGGGCGGGTTGCATATCAAAGTGGAGCGTAGCCGGCAGTAGCCGTAGCTTGTCAGCGCGCGACCTCGTAGCAGCGAGACGCGCCAGCGCAGCTCGTAGCACTCGCTCCACACTCGTAGCTACACGTATAAACTTAAGCAAAGACTTACTGCTAGACTGAGGGCGGGTTGCATATCAAAGTGTAGCGTAGCTGGCGGTAGCTGTAGCTTGTCAGCGCGTGACCTCGTAGCAGCGAGACGCGCCAGCGCAGCTCGTAGCACTCGCTCCACACTCGTAGCTACACGTATAAACTTAGGCAAAGATTTACTGCTAGACTGAGGGCGGGTTGCATATCAAAGTGTAGCGTAGCTGGCAGCAGCCGTAGCTTGTCAGCCCGCGACCTCGTAGCAGCGAGACGCACCAGCGCAGCTCGTAGCACGCGCTTCACACTCGTAGCTACACGAATAAACTTAAGCAACGACTTACTTGTAGACTGAGGGCGAGTTGCATATCAAAGTGTAGCGTAGCCGGCGGTAGCCGTAGCTTGTCAGCGCGCGATATTGTAGCAGCGAGATGCGCCAGCGCCGCACGTTGCACGCGCTCTACACTCGTAGCTACACGTATAAACTTAAGCAAAGACTTACTGCTAGACTGAGGGCGGGTTGCATATCAAAGTGTAGCGTAGCTGGCAGTAGCCGTAGCTTGTCAGCGCGTGACCTCGTAGCAGCGAGACGCGCCAGCGCCGCTCGTAGCACGTTCTCCACACTCGTAGCTACACGTATAAACTTAAGCAAAGACTTACTGCTAGACTGAGGGCGGGTTGCATATCAAAGTGTAGTGTAGCTGGCAGCAGCCGTAGCTTGTCAGCGCGCGACCTCGTAGCAGCGAGACGCGCCAGCGCCGCTCGTAGCACGCCGGCCTCGCGCCGCGCGCCCCACACTCGCAGAGACACGACCCGCGCGCCATTCAAGTCGGCTGGACTGGAAATTAAATGGGAAAGTTAAAATTATGTAACTAATAGCTTATTTTTAGGTACATAATTAAAACTAATAATCACTATATTTGCCTAAGATATCACTGATTAATCCTCCAGGTTCTGGTTCATCTGTTCAGGTTTTTGATGAAATTAACTTTAAATGAACGTTGAGTTCATTTGTTTGTAGACATCCTGTCGCAAGTTCATTAATTACCTTTAGTATTCATTTAATATTAAATTTATTAAAAAGCAGTGACATGCAAAATCGACCATAATCGTGGGGATGTTATTATATTGTTTAGAATTAAAAATCATTATAATTATAAGACATTTAAATATTTCGTATACCCACTTTTAGGTAGATGAAATACTCTCATTGAAAATCAAAAATATAAACAAGCCAAGTAATAATAAATTACTTACATAACACAGATTTAAGCCGAAAATAAAAATAACAATCGCGGTACTTATTTCCAAGAAATACAGATTAAATTAACAATTCTTACGCGTCTTTAAAAATAAATGACTAAAATTATTTTCGGCCAGGTTTTCGGTCCTTTTACAAAAAAGGTTATAATAACTTTTATAGGCTAGCGATTAAAAATCGGGCGTAGGCGGCCCAAAGAAGTTTGACTTTCAAATTTAATTTTAGGAATACCTAAGTATTTCAAATACATACTGATTTCGGATTTAAAAAATACAAACTGTCGAAGAAACTCTTAGAAAAATTACGATAGTAAAATAATTTTGACGAAAATTTCACAACCCATAGAAATAGTTCATTTAGACAATAAAGTCTTCAGTAGCCCAGTTCTGTTAGTTATTTATACCTTAAGACAGATTATTTAAAATTAATTCTAACCTAAGTACAATTTGAAGGATATAAAATCGAAAGCAGCTAAATCCTATGATCCTATCGTCATTTAAATGAAATGAATCACATAAAATGTACAAAAATAAACTTACCTTAAATGTAGAACTTCAATTTCGTCCTCTAAAGTAATATTGGATGCTTTTAAATAGCTCGTTATCTGAAAACAAGAGTAGTAAAGTTTTAGCACTAAGGTCTACTATTAAGATGACTCAGTAAGATATCCGAGAATTGGTCACGTTACTGCCATTAAAATAATTTAATGAACCTCCTGTAATAAGCTACCTTTTGTTTTCTTTGAAAATAACGATAAATAGCTTGTCTCCGCGCCGTGAAACTAAGATAACAGTTTGAGAAAAAAATGTGGGGCAAAATGTATTTTCATAATTTGAAAGTCTAATTACATTGGAGCCCTTTTTACGCGTTTGGATGTTAAGTGATGTTGTATGGTAAATTTTCTATAGAGAGATATAAAACGAGCGACATAAAGATCAGACATCTTTGGTTTAAATTTTCAATATGAGTGTCTATGGTAGGATTTGATCAATCTTTATCCAAGAATAAATCTATGGTATACCTCTATGATGAGTATAGTATAAGCATGGTTCTCCTTCGATATGAATAGACCGGCTCTATCGGACTAGTACATACCACGGCTTCATAGAAGTCCGGCGTAAAGCAGGACCTGCCGAGTGAGTGAGAATGGAGGCTCAATCGGAAGGGAAAGGGGGTTAAAAGGTGGGTGTCTATGGGCGGTGACAATCGCTTACCATCAAAATGATCCGTAACCACGTCGGCCACCTATCACAAAAAATACCATAGATTTATTCTCGCATAATGATTTTACGAAATGGGACTAAGCATTTTATTGTCGGACTTTATGGATTGCAATTTAAAAGTTAAATTATTTTCAATGGAAACTAGAGGACGTTCCTATAATAAAATGTTGCCGTACCTGTTTTACTATTTCTTGCGATATGTTGACGTTGGCTTGGTCCATAATCTGCAGTCTTGTTTCGAAGCGGGCGGTTGCTGCAATGAAAATAACGTATCAACTAGACGGCGCCCGCGGCGTCGCTCACGCAGTTTTAGGCGCAGGACAAATACAAGAGGCGTAGAACCGCGGGCGAGGCGCGGGCGTGGCGCCGTTTCAATGATATCTCATACAAAATGTATAGAAATGGTGAGGCGTAGGACATACTGAGAAAGCTTCTACGCCTCTTGTATTGTCCTGCGCCTTAGTTGGTCATAACAAAATCCTGTTCAATGCCTAAATCTATAGATACTTGTGTATTACGTGTTTTCGTTCAAAATTTTAGCCTTCGTCTCCGGCTACTTTGACTCTCTTTGGACGAACTATCACACGAACTTCGAATCCCTTAGGGGTTGATTTTGTAGAAATAAATTTTTTCTTCAGAATCGAGGGACCATAGTAATTTCACCCCCTATATTTACCTCCTCAAAGGGTGTTTCCCCGAAAAATATGAGGTAATTTTAATTGAAAGTCCTTACTATACCATACGAATACTAAATATCAATTTTCACATTCCAGACATCATATACTTTATGTCGGAATTTCATACAAACTTCATTCCCCTTTTTTGGTTTGTCTGAACCCAACCCCGGGTTTACTATGTCAGTGCGAAAGCCGTTTCATCGACTTTTGTTTCTTCGAAAACTTTTCATCTACATCACCATACTGCGACGCCTTGTATAAATAGTAGATATTACTTACATAAATAGTATATATTACTTACAGAAATCAGTGTCTTTAGGATTACAATCACACGCAGTGCCTTCTTTACAGCCTTCTGAGCATTCTTCTATGCCGCATTCTGGAAAGACAAATTCAATTAATTAAACAACGCGAAAGTGTAAAAGGTCTAATGGAGGGAGGAGGAAACATTCAATTCCTTATTGAAGATTGCCATTAATTTCTATTTTTGGATGAATTATATTATTTCTTTCATTATTTGTCTACTTTCACAATCAGTAGGAGGAAAAACAATGTTTAAATATCTGCTTATTGTATCAAAGTGTTTACCTATATATGAATTTTAATATCTTAAGTTGTAACCTGCTACAAGATGGGATGACGACATTCGAAGGCTGGCTGGAGTGAGCTGGATGAGAGTGGCCG
Organism: Cnaphalocrocis medinalis; assembly: GCA_014851415.1. Lineage (NCBI taxonomy): Eukaryota > Metazoa > Arthropoda > Insecta > Lepidoptera > Crambidae > Cnaphalocrocis > Cnaphalocrocis medinalis. Next base: position 14,461,703 of record CM026293.1, read on the forward strand.
AAAATCGGGAGCGGTGGCCGTGCATTGGGGGAGACCTATGTCCAGCAGTGGACGAGCGTGGGTTGCTGCTGAAGTTGTAACTTAACCGGATTTTTAAACAGCCCACCGCAGTATGTTTACTGCGGTTGGTTGTTTAAAAATCCGGGACAATTATATGAGTCATCCAGAAACTGAGGCAGTAATATCCATTTTGATTTCGTGTAGATTCCTATACTGGGGAATAATGTAAAATTATTTTTGAGGGGTTTCTTTTAAGTTGAGGTCGTAAGGCCCAGACAGCAGACACAATGGAAAATCAATTGTTTTATGCCTTTAAAGGCTTTTTGGGTCTTACGACATTAACGTAGCTTAACGATTTAAGGTTTCCATACAATGCTCCATGTTTTTTACCACCCTGTATACCAATGTCTGTTTATTTCCTGTAATCTGTTGACTCTTAAACCTCATGAAATAAGGTTGAAAACTGCACCTCATTCTATGGCTGGAGCCTACTATTTCCTAAGCGGACTACCGCGCGGTTCTAATAATAGCATATTTTAAGCATTAATTTGAAGCGGTGACATCAAACCACTTTAAATTCGAAATCCTTATTAATACCCTCAAAATGCCCTCTGGAGACGCCCCGTAATTGGGAAACGGCTGGGATAATGATAAAGAATAATGGGCGTTGCTTAAGAGCTGCCCATTACGGGAATTGTTCAGTTTTCGCAGTAGGGGTGGGAAAAAATATCGATTATCTATCGATTTTATATTATCGATTTTTTAAATATCAACTCTATCGATTTCATTATATACCTAGTTTGTTTTTACATAAAATTGTGCTTTACACTGATACAAAAACACTATATTCCAGACTTCGGGCTGACGCTATATCTTAACATAAAAATTTATTTATTTTATTTAATTTATAATAACTCACGTATAAATTTTGGCTCGACCCGACAGATATGATAGCAACAAAAACACATTGTTTTCTTATTTTGGTCCGGACACCCGACATATACTCTTAAAAGCCCTAGTTACATATACATATGTTAAAAACGATAATTATGTGTTATAAATGCTTGTTGTACCACTGACAAGCAGTCAGTAAACCTGATGGCACTTACGTGATAGACACGTCTGGCCATGACAGGGTTCAGTGTTAACGTAACTAATTACTAATATCCCAGGCCGTCAACTGACACGATAAACGTACGGTTTAGTAATAGAATCTAGTGCGACAAGACTGATTTGGCAGAAAATCGATAGTGACAGGGTGACACGAGAGCGTGTAGTAAAATTTTTGTATGTAACATATTTCACATATCCTTAGAAGACAACGTGGGCTTCGATTTTTTTGCCATTGTCCTTAACTCGTAGACTTATCACGCATTCATACCGAAGCGTGGCTCTTCCACGGAAAAAAAAACATGCTGGGTATTTCAAATAAGATATCGATATCAATGGGTCCAATAGAATGTCCATGTATTTCCTTAACAATATAATCTGGACCTTATTTTGGCAAGAGTGAATAGGCTTTTCACGGGCAAGCATGGCTCACTTTAGACCTCATCTTCACTTAACATCAGGTGTGTGTGATCAGGTGCAAAAATCGATTATTTTATACCGATTATTCATATCATGTGTCCCATCATTACACGCGGCGCCTATTTGACATCGGTTTGCTTTGACCGATCAAAGGTTGAGGGGAGATCAATGAGACTCTGATTGCATTGTCTGAAATCGTGAAAAAAATTATCGAACGTCCAATTCGAAGGTTTAAGCTCAGTATTTGGGTCACTCACCAGTTGGACGCAATGACGCAGACGAACGATGGTAGCTCAGTGGTTAAAAACGTGTCTTCCATTCGGGAAGTCATAGGTTCAAATCTAAGCATGCACATTACAAATCTGAAGTTTTCATATCTGCATATACCATTGGTTCGATAAAGTTGGTCTCATCATCATCATCATTTCAGCCAATAGACGTCCACTGCTGGACATAGGCCTCTCCCAAAGTTCTCCACACAGATCGGTCCTTGGCCACCGTCATTCAAGGGACTCCCACGACCTTCACAAGATCGTCGGTCGTCGTTGTCGGCAAGTTGGTCTGGTTCCCCTAAAAGGGTTGCGAAAGTCTGACTTTCTGACCTTCGCTACTCTTTTAGGGGCCGACGCTTCATTCTTGATGTTTTTTATGGTTTCATTTAATGTTTTTTTTTTGCCCGAGATGCCACCTATGCCGGCAGAACTTAAGTTTACACGTTATTAAAGCGACTCCTTTCACTTATTCCGCTTGATTTGTGGACGTCTTACAGTTGACGTAGACAAGGCCACCACTTCATAACTAACGGTAGTTAGGTCTACGGTTGATATAGCCTGCTAAACAGCCGTCTCATGGCCGGGTCTGAAAGTCAATAGCTTTTCTCGCTTGATTTAAGCGAGGTGGCGTGCCGAGTGAACGATTCACTAGCACACAAAGAAACTGGTAACGAGTGCATTCAGCGCGTCTATTTTGTTTGTAAATCGAGCCGAGAGTGGTGAACCTCTGACTCCATTATGCATTGAATTGGCTTGTGATGTTGCTCTTTTAAGATTTTTTTAACTAAATGGTACTTTGCACACGCACATCTAACCGGCTAATAGCGAATTTATCTTACACACGTCACAAAATACGTGCTAGTGTACATTGAAAAGTAAATTAATCTTCTAGTCCTTTAATGAATAAAAGGTACACCGCTTAAATTTTTCCCTAATTAAGGATGCAGATGAGTAACAAAATCCAGAGGAAAATTGTAATTATTCCAAATTTAATTGTACATTAATGAACGCAATTCGAGTCTGATGTTACTTACGTTTTAAAAGGTAAATGTCAGTTTTTTTTTCAGTGGGTTTGAGATGAATGCTCCTTTTCTACGTATTGACTGGCCTCACAAAAAACCAGCGTGAAGCAACGCCTGCGTTGTGTTTCGCTGAGTGAGTGATGGTGTCGGAGGTCCAATCCAGGGGAAGGGGGGTCTAAAGGTTGGCAGCACACTTAGCAACACTGATGTTGCGAGTGTTCTTGAGCAGCGACAATCGCTTACAATTAGGTAATGTATTTTTTTCATGTGATAGGTGGCAGACGAACAGACGGACCATATCTATGGATACCAGCAAGACCAGCAGAGTCACAAGTGCGCTGCCCAACCTTTATCCCTTTTTCCCCTTATTGGGCCTCCGGTACCCTCACTCACACGGCGAAACACAGCGCAGGCGCTGCTTCACGCCGGTCTTCTGTGAAGCCGTGGTGGTATCACTCCGGTCGAACCAGCCCATTCATGCCGAAGCGTGGCTCTCCCACGGTGAGTGTATAGTAGTAGTATCTGCTCTAGCCTGATATTAAAAATAAATATTACCTGGTGCAGCTATTTGTGCTTCGCAGAGGTCGCCAGTGTACCCCGGGGCGCAAATACAGCTGACTGCAGCAGGACCCATCTGTCTGTAAAAAAATCTAATGTTAGCAGGAAGAAAGAGGATGAAATAGATTCCATTCCTAGGGGGAGAGGTAACATGAATGTGAATTTTCAAATTCATGGCACATTCATTTAATGAGTCGCTTTTGAGTTTTATTGAGAATAGCTTGTTAGAAAAGGTGTTTATCTGTATCAGCGAGATAATTTGTACTGCTATAAATAACAATCCTCAAAACCCCTAGAATGCTTGCAGGTTTTAATTTTTTTTTCCTGATTCTTAGTTTAACCGATACAGGTTTCGTCCCGATGTTCTCCGTCGGCACCGAGCTCTTAGACATTAGAAACAACATGACTTGTTTTATTATAAAATATATGACTTCGATAATACATTTGCGTGCAAAATGTCCGACGCATTATTGATTGGTTTGGGCGCAGGGAGCTACCGGGCGATTTATCATAACATCCCTCCGGAGGTATAAACAACGGAGTACACGGGGTAAAAATTGAAACTGACCCTCAGCTGGTAGACTTATACATCGCCATGTGGAATGGAGAGGTGATTTTTTAATGGTTTTCTGTTTAGCAACGAAAATCGATTTGGGTACAAGAGATTGTCGTCATATAGATTGTTTTGTTGGTAGTAACGTATTTATTAACATCTACTTTAGCAACTTAGTTTGGTCAAAAGCCCGCAATTTTGTGAACGTCCCCCTAAAAAGGAGAATATATTCATATATTCCAACAAATAATAATAATATAGAGATGAACAGTTATTGATACTAGCCAAAATAAACTATCACTTACAATCATCGAGCATTTCGTAAAAAAACTCCAACCAACGCAAAGTTAATTAACGCACGGATCACTCTATAAAGTTTGTTTTTGGTGAGCGCCGGCAAATTGTGTTGCGTTTAATTAAATACGCGGGCGAAAGTTCCTAGCTAATGTTCATTTGGATTTCGGTTGATGTTGTTGGTTGATGAAAAACTCAATAAGAGAAACAGCAACTGCGCTGTATTTGACGATGGTTTAAAAAAAGATACGTTTATAAAGCAAACCGACTGGGACTGGAACCCGTGAGCTTTTGCTTTTAGACACGTCGCTGCAGCCATTACGTTTTGTTGTACTCCTTGATAGATAATGCAGATACTTCATTTATATTTTAACTTATGTGATTATTAACTCTAATTGTAATAAACATTTCATACATTTGAACAGGCTAAATAGATCTAAAATATATATATATAGGATTCACCATCAAAAATTTTATGTACAGCCCCAGTTTTAATGAATAAATGATTTGATTTGATTTTTAGCAATAAGCGGCCGGCGTCCGCTCTTTACAAGAAATCGGATTTGTTACAACTCATCCGTAATAATGTCACAACTTATCTCGGTCTCCCAAATTCTAGTGCTAGTTTCGACGATTCCTCATCTTAACGTGTATCGTTGTGGTTTCATGTATAGAGACGCTACACCTATAATATAATTACTTATGATGGATGACAAACGTTACACTGGTAGATTTTACGTAGGAGGTATATAATCAGTTAGGTATAAAAACTCGAAATCTAGCACATCAAAAATCATACGTGGAGTTTCAAATGCGTTTCTTTTTAAGTTTTCCCTAACTCACATGGTGTATGAATGAAAAAATAGATTCCCACATAGTTTGCGTTGGGGAACTTACTAACTTTTAAACAGGATAGCAGCCTTTTCAGATTAGCGTTTTTCCTATACGGGAGCGTATGTTAGTTAGGTGGACCTTTAACCGCTTGTATCTAGTTGTTGGTTATACTCGTACAAGTAAGTAAGTAGTGCAGACAGTGTTTCTACAGCCGATTCGAGCGGACAACCCGCAACTACTTAGTCTGTGGGAGAGCCACGCATGAATGGAATGATGAAAATAAGCTTGTGATTTATGAAACATATTGAAATGATCAGAACAGCGAAGAAGGAACCGAGTTGTGACATAGTGAGTTGTAACAAAACCGATTCCCGGGAAATAAGTTACCGTCAAATAAAATCGACTTTGCTAAAACAACTTTTTCTTTTTTTTATGTTATAGGTAGCAAACGAGCAGGCGGATCACCCGATGGTAAGCAATTGCCGCCGCCCATGGACACTTGCAACACCAGTGGAGTTACTTTCTTTCACTTTCGATGTACGTAGGGACAGAAAACATTGAATCTCAGTCTCCTGTTACTTGAGAGGTTGCATATCCAGAAAAATACGCAAGTCTGAAAGCGCCAAGAGTTGCAAAGCAAGCAACATGCGGCGAGATTCGCGACCGAAACGCGAAGGCGTCTTGACGCGAAAGTTAAATAGGACGGAACCGTTTCGAGTAATGTGCATTTAAGTTGTAACGAGCGAAAGTTCCTCAACAAATATCGAGGAATTCCGTCGCGGACCGCGCCAAATTCGTTATTCTGAGGAAATTGCGACGCGTAAAAGGAAGCCGCTTGCTGGAATGTTGGGGTTGCGCCTACCTGCAGGACATCTAGAGTAGCAATTTGAGAGCTGTACTTTATTCAATTTAACTGCCTGATTCAAGCAACCAATCATCACCATCATCCAAGAGGTTGGCGGTCTTTTGGGGTACAAGAAAGCATGTTAAGTTGTTCCTGCGCCCGATCTCTCTTCGGACGTGTACACTGATGTCCCATCGAATTAAGATTGTAAGGTAATAGAGAGTACATCTGTGTTTGTGCATACACTTGAGCACTATATATACTTCGTGCGTGGCTGATCGTTAAGATTGGCTGCCGTAGCCAAATATTGGTTAGAAGATTTATTTATCTTATATTTAATTTGAAAAGAGTAAGTTCTACTGAGTTTCTTGCTGATTCTTCTCGGTAGAAATAAAATTGACCTTCCGAATCAGTGGTAGATTATTAAACTTGACATTCATAAATGTTCTGTAAAGGACTTAAATTGAATAAAAAATTCTTGAATTTTGAATTTTGAAGGCTGTGTCCCCTCTTTTGATGCTTGATGGTTGTTCGCTGAAGCGCTCCGTACCCTATTACGGAACATGATTCGGTCACAGTCATTGCGCGGAGCCAGCGCCTGAGTGATTATGCATGTATGTATGGATATGGATTCTTGAATATTTAGTACCTAGTGGTAGCACAAAATAACTACACACAGAAAGTAGGCTGCCCACTAAGAGCTAAAAACGTGTCATGTACTCACGCATGCGCACTAACGGGGAAATACGCCTTTTCGACCACATTAATCCTAGCCTATGACATAAGATTGTCGAACTGTCGAGGTCTGTGGTAGAGGCCGCGCGCTTATGTACCTACTCATGCCGGGCAACAACCCTAGCATATGTCAACGAACTCTTCTAAATTCAAAATCATGCTGAGTCTACCTTCTGTATGTAATTATTTTGTGGTGGTAGTGTGGTATAGTTACCTGCAAGTCCCGCCATTTTTGCACATGTTGGAGGTCCGCGGGCAGAGCGGGCCCACGCCGCAGTCGGCGCCGGAGTAGCCCTCGAAGCACGAGCAGTAGAATTCCCTGTAAAGGAACGTATAATTTTGAGAGGAAGGGTTAAATTTGGGAATTTTGGGACGCGCCGAATCTTCACAGACTTTTGGATACCTTATTGCAAACGCACCAACCAGCCTGAACTGTCTCTTATATTTCAACGATTTCTCGGACGCAGAAACGACGGGGTATATAAGTTTGTCGTGTCTGTCTGTGGCATCGTAGCTCCCGAACGGATGAATCAATTTAGGTTTTGTTGTTTTGTAATTTTATCGGGCTGAGTTTGTGATTATATATAAGGCGTAAATTGTATAAAGTAAGTATAGAAGATACTTACTTTATACAATTTACGCCTTATATATAAACCCAAAAGACAAAACAATAGCGCAATGCAATCAACACCCAACGCCATCTATTAGTATATAATGTAACTATTGTTCAAAAACAAGTTAGGGCAGGCCACTAGTTAGATATGTTATTTAGGTCAACCTTATTGCACCGGGCCTCCAAAAATTTAACTCTGTTCTGGTTTGTACAAGGTGAGGAGTACTTCGTTCTACTAGAGTGCACGGCCAGTGCCACTTGCTATTAGTTGATGATCCAGGTAGATAATAATTTCATACCATATCTTATAGAGAATAAAGAGCCGAGCCATATACAAGGTGAGTAAACAGTGAATGAAGGCTCATATCCACTATATTCGCGAGCGGATCGGCCTGTCATCAGCTCTATCGCGCCCACTTTGTTCTGCTTTGCACTAAATTTTCACGCTCTATTGACTGCGTTAATGGGTTTCCAAGAGAGATTTTTCGTTGATAAATCCTTTCCATTAAATACAAAATTTTCGGGCATTTTCAACGAGAATATTTCAACGGGAAAATTTGCTTCGGATTTGCCGATTATGTGTATTATCCACAATTTGCAGTCGAATTGCAAACAAATTGAATTTTGATTTCGCTTATGGGAATTAAAGTATGTAGCTCTTCAATGGTTTTTTAATTATCTTAATTTACATCATTATTATTTTACGGCGAGTCAGTCAAACGGTTTTTTATTTAAAGGATCAAGCTTTTGATGAATTTAAAATTGGTATAAAATGTACGGTAAAGTCAATTCATTGCTAATTAATTAAATACTTTAATTAATTTAAATAAGTAAATACTTTAATTAAGCAAATACTTTATCGTTACCGGGGTTTGTATTTTCGCCACACCATTCTACCTATAAGTAACAGATATTATAACTTACATACTTCTGTGAATATTTACATCTCTTTAACCACATGTTCTACAAACCATTCTGAACAACATTATTGTTCTATGACTTTTGAAAATTTGCAAAAAAAAAAATCATCTTTCCATAGAAAGTCGGTCATGTGACTTGGTTATTTTATAGAGTTGGACAAATGTTGTTCAGAATGGTTGATATAACACGTGGTTGAAGGGATGTAAATGTTCACAGATACACCCTGTATGTACATATAATTGAAAGGACATTTGCAGGTCGCTCTGCAACACGGTGGACTGACGATTTGAGACTCGTGTAAGTTAGATGCTGGCAAAAGCAAGCTATTTCGGCCACATAATGAGAAGGGGTGATGCGAGTTTTTAAAAGGTGATCGATTTGGGAACATGGAGGGTAAATGAACCCGAGAACGATCCCCAACCAACCAGATGGACCGATCAAATGAGAGGAGCATCTGAAAATAAGTTTTGCTCGGTCGTCAGAGACGCCATGAATAGACACCGGTGGAGGCAGATAACACAAGCGAGGTGCGATTGCAAAGAATTGCTATACCAAAAATAAAAATTATTCGTTAACTAGTGGTCAAATATTTGCAATAATGTTTCCACTGGATATTGTATATGTATACCTCCAATATTGATGAGACTATCGTCAGCTCATGGCGAGTAAAGTACTTACGAAATCCGTCGGCTTAGTAAGGGGTTCGGCTAGTATAATTGGTAGTACAGCCACCCGGACTGTGGAAGGTTGTGGGTTCGAGTCCCACCTGAACCCCCCGAAGAATTTTTTAAGTGCAATATTTACCTGAGGTGCAACTCATCCACAATCAGTGATGACCACGATCCTTAGTCCCGAGGGAGCGACCGAAGCGACAGAGAAATAGCCAGCATCTAACCGGACCTACACCGACACCGACGGACATAGAACCGGAATGATCGGTGCATTCTTTGGGAGATCTACGATCAGCAATGGACGGTGATTGGCTAATATTGATGTGCAAATGCAAAGGTTCTTACTCATAGTCCTGCCTGGCGTAGCAGTGCCCCAGTAGACGGCACTCGATGGCGCTACACGAAGGCGGGCCGGGCTCCGCCGCGGGCGCTCGCACGGCGTAAGTCACGTTGAACCCAAACACCGACAGCAGCCCTAGGGCTCGCAGCTGCGTGCCTTCCAGTCTGCTCATTGTTAGTTCTACCACTAGGACTGGGCTTTGAACCTGTGGACAAAAAAGTGTAAGTTAGTGTTTATTCATAATCTCAATTCTCACAACATCTCACGCATTTTCATTTTTGGTATAGCAATTCTTTGCAATTTATTCGTAAGTAAATATTGCACTTAAAAAAATCCTCGGAGGGTTCAGGTGGGACTCAAACCCACAACCTTCCACAGTCCGGGTGGCTGTACTACCAATTATACTAGCCAAACCCCTTACTAAGCCGACGAATTTCGTAAGTGCTTAACTCGCCATGAGCTGACGATAGTCTCATCGATATTAAACTTGTATTTCAGATATCAGACGACAGAGGATCACAAATAAAATATTTAAATACATATATTACACACAGACACTGAACCAACACAAGTGTTCATCACACGAATGTTTGTTCAGGGTTGGGATCGAACCCACTACCATTGACGTATGAGGCAGGATCACTACCATAGCGCCATATAAAGTTAAAAATAGGTGCTATTCTGAAAGGAAATAATTTCCATAGGATTTTGTATTTTCTTTCATGATAGAACGTACTCGTATCTTTCCATTTAGCTTTTACCAGAGTTCTCAGCGAGAAAAACGAGAATAAAACTCGTCAAGTACGAGTCGGACTCAAGTACAATGTGTAAGTACACTATTATGGAATATGAATGTCGCAGGGATATGATAAAACCAGGGATTTGATCAAATCATTTCACTGAACCAATTTAGGGATTTGTTCAATTCACTAGATTTGTTTAGGGAATAGTTTAGGGAAAAATAAAGGTTTTGTGTAGTTTCGATTTGACGTCTGGTACCCTGAAACGAGTGTTTATTTTATTATTTTTATGTTTTTCGTTTACCCACAACTCCTACAACCTAAGCTCCAGACAGACTAAAAACCGTGTTCTGTCAAAAAGGTTGCATAAAACATTCAAGCCAGTGTTTGCCTTCTTGCCCTGGGCAGTAATGTTGCCACACTTTTGGATATAGTCGGACTGTCCGGCTTTTTGGTTCTGGGAACATTGGGCATATTCCTGCTGTTTACACCCTGATTGACTCCTGCGAGTGTACAGTCACAGACTTGTGACGCTGTCGGGTGGACAGCGTCACAAGTCTGTGACAGCGATTCTTTGTCTGTCTACCAAGACAGACAAAGAATGGACACAGTAGTGAGTGACCCTTCCTCATGCGCTGCAGGTGGTGGGTTCCATCTACCCTGGTCATTAATTTTTGTGATGAATACTTGTGTATGTTCTTGTTCAGTGTCTAAGTGTAATATAATACATCATCATCTTCCTGCCATGTTCCCAGATTAACTCGGGTTAGCACAGTATGTTTTTTTTTTCTTCTCGATTCTCTCTCGGCTGTCCTCTCCCTACCCCGGACTCGGGGGAGGATGCGCCTAGGCCTGCCGTGTAAGACGGGCCGTTGTCCGGGAGAGGATCGTGGAGTAAGGTTCCGTACACGCCCCACAATTCTCTCCCACATCAAGGACGATGAGGGAGAGTCCCAGGAGTTTTAGTCGGTATACCCCCACCTTCTGCGGGGGGGAGTCCGACATAACCCATCCGTTTACAGACAGATGGGTATGCGTAATGCATTTCTCCTGGGTCATAAAAAAAGTATGTTTTCTTCTTCCATTCGACCCTATCATTCGTCATCCTATCATCCAACCCCTTTTCAGTCATGTCATTCTTTATACAATCCATCCATCTCTTTTGCGGTCGGCGTCTGGGTGTAATATAATTAATATAATATAATATAATATAATATAATATATTTCACTACATCACATACATTGATCTGACTCTGAGATAGGTAGCTCAAGCACCTGTGTTACAGATATCAGAACCAACAGTGGGATTACAATATATACATATAATACTTTTCTTTTGTAAATACATACTTATAATACATAGAAAACACCCAGACCAATACAAACAGACATGTTCATGCACACAAATGTTTGTACTGTGCGGGGATCGAACCCGCAACCCTTGGCCCAGACGATATTCATATTTCGTAATAATTCCTCTGTTGTCTGATGTAACACAAGTGCTTAAGTTACTCGGTTCAGAGTGCGGTCAATGTATGAGATGTTGTGTGATCGATTATTTCAGCACCCTAAAAATGGTGGTGTTCTTCTAAGCATGAAATAGGTAAACCCCTTAATGGGTAGTAGGTATAAACATAATTAATTGGTTTTGGACCTTATTTCCAACACATAAGGTTCAAAATATGGTGTCTAACATATCGACAGAGCCCCATTAAGGGTCAAGGGTTTTCGGGGTTTTCAACCATAATTCCGACTCATATATGGCAGGTCTGTCTCGGTTCCTTGACCTGCATGGTAACCCTCAGCCATGCAAATTGTGCTCTCTGTGAATTTCAAATGTGCACTAGGGAATGATTTAATTAACACAGTACAATAACTCCCGCTGGTAAACACGCTCGGCGGGACGGCTTTTAGCTCCAAATACATTATACGGTGTTTGGATTAATATTTTGATACTTTTGGATAGGGGCTCGGTGCTGACGGAAAACATCGTGAGGAAGCCAAATTTTTTTTTTTTTTCAAAAGGAGTCTCTCACATAACAATATGTATTACTTGAATGTGATGCTGTGCCTCCCTCCACTTTGTTTTAGCCGACTTTGCGTAATTATTACTGAGTAGGAACTTTCGTTTGTAGTAGAGTATATTTTTTTGGTTTACCAATACAAATCGAATTAGATATACAATGTGTTATTTTGTAGGTAGTAACAATTTTTTTGAGCCAATCCGGGGCTCGAACCTTGGACCCAAGTGTCACTTTAAAGTGCGACCCAAATTGCCCCATCTAAGCAGTCTAACCAAAATAGGTCTTTATTGTATAGAGATACAAAACCTTAACATTTTGAAGTTCATATTATTAGTTAAAAACACCCCGTATAATTTTGTCCCAAAGGCCCCGTAGATATAGTGGTTTCAGTACCGGGCCGTGATCTCGGGGTGCTCTCCTCGGGGTTCGATTTCCAGTAGGCCTAACATGCGTACCGCGACAATCTTGTCGACTCTCGTTCGCGAGAGCGCATCCTTCTATCCCGCTCATCGCACAGTCAGGTGAGCGAGAAGCAACTTGCGCCGACACAAGCGTCGACGAATTATCTCGCGGCGCGCATGTTAGCCCGGCAGGGCGAGCAAAAGTACGTATAGCTGGAGGCACGAAAGTATAGCGATGACCGTTATTTTGCGCAAGCAAGCAAGCGCAAAAAAAAAGACTTTCTATCAGTCATAACTGCACTTTCTTGCTTCGGACTATACATATGTTTAGAATTTTTCGAACGTAGCTCGAGTTTGTGATCACCAATCCGCATTAGGCAAGCGTGGTGATTAAATCAAATTTCATCATAGTAGCGATGACTTTATTTCTATGATTGAGGCCTTTGCCCTGCAGTGGGACAGTATATAGGCTGATACTTTTACTTTTATATGTTCAAAGACGTAAAATCTCGCATTATTTATGAACTTACAAGTATCAGATCCCGACGAGTATCGCCCCAGCAAATGGGACTTGGCAGATCTCCAGATGGACGTATTATCATTTTTTCCTCCCGGACCCGCCCGCGAGATTCGTCCGTGAAAAAATATGCGTATAACGAGATTACGTAATGTTGTTACTGTTATTATCTCGTGGCTTTTGTTTCGATATCGGAATAACAGTTATTCGAGGTTTTTTGTGCTCTTGGCTGTGTCTTGGCCGACGATTGTCGGGTGATAAACTTTTTTTTTATCATTCAGTCCTCAAGTTGAGTGTCTATGTCTGAACTTTGCAAGACATTCTAGTGTTGTTTGAAGAAAAGTTGCTCAGAATTAGTTGTTTGTAGCTTTGATGGACAACTTAAATCCTCATTTTATCACCGGACTGCCTGCCGTGGGTAGGGAGTATACCTTTATGGTTTTGGGGTCCTAGGTTCGATTCCCGGGTCGAGAAAAAGTATTGGGTATAGAGTTAACTATCTTAAAAATCTTCAAACTCACTCGCACAGCGAAACATGATAGATAGATTTTTGTGGATTTAAAACAGCACTGTGTTTTGTCGAGTGAGTGGTGGTTTCGGGGGGAAAGGGGGTTAAAAGGTTAGCAGTGTACTTGTAACTCCATTGGTATTACGGGTGTCTATGGGCGGTGGCTTATCATCAGGTGATCCTTCTGCTCGTTTGCGAAACATAAGTAAAAATAGTCTTAGTATATAGGTAATAGGCAGGTATAGAGGTATATAGTCTTAAGACAACTCTGATCTATCTAACATGGAGCTACAAGTAAAGACAGCGCCCGGTTGGGTTGCGCCGAGTCAGGGCTTAGACGAGGGAGCGCCTCAGCCGCAGATAAGCAAACCCAGGGAAGATCTAACGTCACACATTAGTGACTTGATATCCTCAAAACACTCGATAAAGTAGTTAAAGTTTTATCTATCACTCATCTCATAATTTTCAAATTAAGAATACAGAGGCAAACACATTTTAACAGGCTTTAGTCTATGGCCAGTCTTACCGAAGGAATCTCCCATTTACATTGAATGACCAGCCAAGAATACACCAAACGACAAGGGAACCGGCGGAAGGAGGACGGAGGCCTAATCAGGGAAAGAGGGAGTTAAAGGGTTGGCACCACTTAAAAATATCACCTTAGTATGTAATAGTCTTTAGGTAACTATCTATCTAACATGGAGCTACAAGTACTGATACTGATAAGCAAACGCAGGGAAGATCTAACGTCACACGTTAGTGACTTGAAATCCTCAAAACGCTCGATAAAGTATGTTTATCTAACACCCATGTGAAATAATTATATGTAATAAGAATGGTTGGTAGAACACGTATAAATGAATGAATATCCTAATTAATATTATTTTGTTGACTTGTACCTATAATATTAAGACAAATATTGTAAATGTAATTTTATTTTGAGCAATAAATAGATTTTTATTTATTTATTATAAATGCGAAAGTAACTCTGTCTGTCTGTTACTCTTTCACGCCAAAACTACGGAACGGTTTGAATAAAATTGGGTATACAGATCATCTAGACCCTGAGAAAGCACATAGGCTACTTTTTATTGCGAAATAGGGGTTGTAAGCGGTTAAAAGGTGGGTAAAACTTATGAAATAATTAAAAATGCTACCCAATGATACTATTCCACGCGGACAAAGTCGCGGGTATAGCGTATATTTCGATACACGTAATCTACGTTTGCGTGTACTGTGTAACTTTAATTACTTTACACTATATAAGACTATCTTTAAACAGCTTCGAAAATAGAGAGTGATACCGGAATAAGGTGGCGGGGTTTAACGCCGTTCGGCACGAATGTCGTGTTTGTGTACCGCGGTAATCCTCGCAGATATTATTCCCCGCCGGTGTAGCTGTCATAATTGCTCTCTCAGGGGAATATTATGGCATAAATGTTTATGGATATATCCCAAGTATGATTAGGAAATGAACTGATGAGGAGATAAGCCGTTTCTTTGTTTGAGTTTTGACGCCAAGGAAGTTATGTTATTTTGAATTAACAGGCTGTTGTTAATATACTTCAATTTATTGCTGTGTGAACCAACCACTACTACGACGCAACTTTCGCTGCTACGTTGTAGCCGCTACGACGTCGCGCTGCTAAATCGTTTTCACATAAACAACGAAAACATTGCAAGATATTGATTCAGCTCGAAAGTTGATCTTCAACTGAGTTTTTGAGTATTTTTTTTAGTATTTTGATGGTATTTTTTCACCAAAATTCTCACACCACTCTGCGATAAACAGGTCGTCAAAGTTTTCATGGTTATATCGCATCTGATCTTCGGTAAGACAAGGGCCGAAGTGCTATGAATTTCTTGTCTTAAAAAGGCTCTTTTTAACAAAAGTACGAATATCAATGAAAACTTTAACTAACTAACATTTTTATTGCAGTCGTTTGAGCACCGGTTAAGACGCAAGGGTCGCGGGTTTGATTCCCGCCTTTGGTGACGAAAACATTGGTGTTCGGCCTGTGTATGAGATTTTGTCTTCGTTTATGTAAAATACCAAAAAAGAGGGAGTACATCATAATGAAGCTGTGAAAGTTTCTCAATTTGAACAGAGCTTGATACTCTAGCGTGTGACTGTATTCGTATATTTTTTATATGAAAACGATGTCTACCAGATACCGATCTGTCTTTCTTTCTTATTTGGCACGCGATGATGAATTTATTCGCTTTGCTACCTGAGGAAATTGGAAGATTTTCCTTGTTGCGTTAATGGACCATCTCAATAATGCTTAATAAGGGATGTTATGAATAATTTGCAATCAAAATAATGCTCCTAACGACTCATGATAAGCACTTATGAAATTCGTCGGCTTAGTAAGGGGTTCGGATGGTGTAAAGTGGATAGCATATCTGCCCGGTCTGTGGAAGGTTGTGGGTTCAGTCCCTCCTGAACCCTCCGAGGAATTTTTTAAGTGCAATATTTACTAAAAAATAATGCTCCTAATTGTGTTACGGTAAAATACTTCACCATTTAAAATTATGAAGATTATATGAATTCTTTTTTTACATAAATTTCCACGGACTCGAGCAAATTTATTTTTACAAATATGTATTAAAATTAATTTGCTCTTCCATAAACATTAAATTAAATTACAATCTTAAGTCTAGGCCGTCATGCATTATACCACTCTAATAAGACTTTTTTATTGGGGGTAGTATTTTATCTACCTAGTTTATGCGTGGATTAATAAATTTCAGTACTTACAGATTATGTTCCAGTGGCCCGCCTTCACTTTGTTTCGGAACATTAGTTTCAAACAGTACCGTAATTAATGAGCGTTGTAGGTGGCAGACGACCAGATAGATCACCTGATGGTAAGCGATGGCCACCGCCAATAGACACCCGCAACACCAGTAGAACCATAAGTGCAACCTTTGTGTGCGCAACCTTTAACTCCATTTTCCCCCCAATTGGGCCTCAGGTACCCTCACTCACTCGACTAAAATCTCTATATAGGTTAGATTGTTACAAAATCCCTTTAGAAACTATACTACAAACGCTGTGTGCAAACTCTATTACTAGGTAGGTAGGTAATAGGCTCTCTTCCGCGAGTTTGTAAGTATAATTTTAGGCTGGGATCCTAAACCAGCCTCTTTTGTTCCAAGGCTGCGCACATACGTCATCAATGTTTCTCTCACAAATATACTGAGCAAATTACAGGAGGCTTGTGAAGCCGTATTTTGGACAGGGCTGCCAAAAAAACTAAGTTTTTTTTTACAAAGGCAAACATGAACAGTCGAGCGAGTCAGAACGAATGCAGATGCATTTTCGACTAAATATGATAAAAGAGTCGTGTAATATGTTTAAAAATTGCACACGGAAATAGTTCTACAATACTAATACACCATTGGGATGAAATTCTTTTTTTTTAATTTAAGTCAGCCTACTAAAACTTAAGATTGATTATACAATATCACGACTTTTAAAGCCAGAGAATTAAAAAAAAACTTGAAACGATCAGCTGTCTACTTTATATTTGTATCATGGATTACCTATAGGACTTTTCTGATTTCCAATAGGTGGCTCCGTATTTGCATTTGTTGTATCTTCTCGTGCTGTCGCTATTCCGTGACCGGACACCGTGCAAGCTAGACGGCTATCTGTCAACTTTTATTTCTATGTCATGGATTACATAATAGGTACTTTTCTGATTTCCAATAGATGTGTCTATATTTGCACTTGTTGTGCCTTGTCGCGCCGTCGCTTTACGTGACCGGACACCTGCCAGCCCTGATTGTCCATCGTACGGCACGGAGCCCGGTAAAAGTATACCTAATTACAAAAGAACGATCAACTGTCTACTTTTTATTTCTATCTCATGAATCATATAGGTATAGGTACTTTTTTGATTTTCAATAGGGTTCTGTCACGCCGTCGTTTTCCGTGACCGGACACCGTACAAGCTAGACGGCGCCGCGGCGGGACGAGTCGGACGCCGCACCGGACACCTGCCAGCCCTAATTGCCCGTCGTACTGCACGGAGCCCGGAAAGTATACCTAATTACAAAAGAACGATCATCTATCTTCTTTTATTTATTTCTCATGGATCACATATATGTAGATACTTTTCTGATTTCCAATAGGAGTCTCCGCATTAGCACATGTTGTGCCTTATCGCGCCGTGTCGCTTTGCGTTACCGGACGCAGTACAAGCTAGACGGCGCCGCGGTGGACGAGTCGGACGCCTCTTCGGACACCTGCCAGCCCTAATTGCCCGTCGTACTGCACGGAGCCCGGAAGGTATACCTAATTACAAAAGAACGATCATCTGTCAACTTTTATTTCTATGTCATGGATCACATAGTTACTTTTCTGATATTTGCACTTGTTGTGCTTTGTCGTGCCGTCGCTATTCCGTGACCGGACACCGTACAAGCTAGACGGCGCCGCAGTGGACGAGTCGGACGCCGCTTCGGACACCTGCCAGCCCTAATTGCCCGTCGAATTGTACGGAGCCCGGAAAGTATACCTAATTACAAAAGTTCTTTTCAAGTCTTCGCGTGAGTTATGAACCTTGTGTGAGCAGAAATAATTTATTTTATACTCCCTCGCGAGAATAAGTATCTTTGTGAAGCTTAGCATAATGTGTGGAAATAATATTAAAGAGAGAGACAATAATAATATATCTCACACGGGAATTTTTCTTTTATATTTTTTTTATGTAATAGGTAGCAGACGAACAGGCGGATCACCTGATGGTAAGCAATTGCCGCCGCCCATGGACACATGCAACACCAGTGGAGTCACAAGTGCGCTGCTAACCTTTTATCCCCTTCCCCCCCCGATGGGCCTCCGGTACCCTCACTCACTCGGCGAAATACAGCACAGGAGCTGCTTCACGCCGGTTTTCTGTGCTCAATATCCTCATATAATACTCAATAACCTCAGTTTTTTGGAAATAAAACTATTTGTACTTTTTTTTTACTTTATTATCAAGTAACACACATGGTAATTACATTTTTAGTTAAAGATAACACATAAAATCACAGAGATTTATCTTGTGTTACCGTATTACGAGTAGTATTATTATCATTACCTAATTACTTACGTAGGTACATACTAGCTTGTACTATTTTTGATCCTGAATTGTATGCTTGTAGGTACTACTTGTACTACTATTTGTAATTGCTTTGGCGTAGTTTTCTTTTTCTTCCTAAAATTTGCGATCTCGCTATTTTAACGAGGCTCCGTTGCTCTACTGTTTGAGTGCGGTTGAAATTGCAGCGATCACGGTAAACTGAGAACAAATGTTTTTTTTTGAGTTGTTGAGTCGCGCTTGGAAAATATTGGAGGATAAATATGGCGATGATTTACGTGCAAATTTTGCATTGTTTCAAGAATACATTTTGAAAATTTAACATGATTAAAGTGATATCGATTTCGTTGGAAACCATTATAAATCCCCATCATATGTTTTTTTATATAAGGCAGTTCAGCTGCTAAGGCGCGTAACTTAACATCACAAATTGTGTGATAGCAGTGTGCTATGCAGCTATGTCGTAGCTATCGCTGCTACGTCGTAGCTACCACTGCTACGACGCAACTAACGCTGCTACGATGTTATCGCATAAAAAAAAGACGGTGGAGTTCGTAACGTTAAGAAAGGTTTTCAGTAAGTCTTCGGTTTCAGTAAGTCAGTCAGCCTTAAACGGTATTAAGGCATTTGCTAGTATTTTGATCGACCCACGTGCCCTTATAACCACATTTTCTCCCTTGAAATTTGAGTCAGACTATAGTAGGTAATCTCTTGTCACACACACCTCCTTCGTTAAGCGTAACCCTTGAATTCAGAGTCGATTGACGTAATCGTGAGTCGATTTTTTACTGGACCTAGTAGGCCTAAAACGAACTTTTCAAGACTCATACCGTGGTCACGATAGACTTACCTACTCAGCACGAAGTACTTTCAATGGTACTTAGGTCAGTCAGTACTTATTGCCCGCTCGTTAGCGACCTCAAACACAACAGATGACCGCGCCCAAAAAATACACCTCAACGGATTTAAACTCACAAAGCACGGCTTTGCGCTAGAATTTGTGGAAGCGGTAGTTAGCCAATTTGCTTTGGTTTACGGGTGATTTTTTCAGTGTTGGGATGGCGGTATGTACGTGGAATGGTTAGTTTCTTTTTACCTGAAAGCTCCTAAAATTAGTGAACGAAAACACGTTGCAACATTTGTATTGAAATCAAAGTCAAAAAATGATTCCGTTGGTCTGGCTTCCCAATTAAGAGTTGTGAAGGTCAGACGACTGTCGCTCCATTGCAATTACTAAATCATCTAGATAGACTTTATTAACTTATCAATATACTTTAATACTATATCTTTATTGTTTCTTCTGTTGATTGATATCTGTAACACAAGTGCTTAAGCTACTTATTACGGAGTCAGGTTAATGTATGAGATGTGTGAATTTATTTATTTATGTAACAAGAGTGAAGTTTACCTCATAATAACCCTAATTGCAGCGTTGCTTTAAAGTAATGAATACCTGAATTGATTGAACAATCATTTATTCATCAAGCTCCGTTTCATCGAAGCAAATCAGACGATAATCATGATAATTGGTACGCATTCACGTGAAACAGCTACAAATACGAAACGATTTGTCTCTTCAATCCATCGTTGAAAGGGATCAAAACTACGCATCCAGAGGGACTTGTATCGAAGGGGATATGTATCAGAGGGGATATGTATCGGAGTTCGTAACTAAAACACGTGTATCGACAAAGTATGACTCTACGACCAATCCTTAGTTTCTATATCTTTTTAACCACGTCTTCTGCCAATCATTCTGGACAACAGTTGTTCTATGACATTTGGAAATTCGCATAAAAAATTACAACTTTTTTTACAAAGTCGGTCACGTGACTTGTTCATTTTGCATGGGGAATTGGGGATTAGAAAAAAATTATGACTAATTTTCAAAAGTCGTAGAACAAATGTTGTTCAGAATGGTGGGTAAAAGACGTGGTTAAAGGGATGTAAATGTTCACAAATACATCCTGTATAGGTTGATCGACGTCGTACCATACATGGGGCTCTTAAGCCAACGCTCACATCACATCACCCTCCAATCCTTCATTATTAATATTCCACGCGTGTCGACTCCAGCTATTTGCTTCTATTTCCGCGTTACCTTCCATTCTATTTTTCACTCGCGATCTTTCATTTTCGGTGCTATAAATGCAAAGAGGCGGCGCAATTTCGCTCAGCGCTCGCTCTGCTCGCTCCGCGCAAACCGCTCGGCCCATTATCATCGCATCGCTTCATTTGATTCCGAATATAATTCCGTTGCGTTATGTGGGTGCTTTTTGTATCCTTCCTGGTTCGGTGCGAGGTCGGCAAATTGACGAAATAACGTTTGAAACGTTTCTGCTCGGTGAGTTTTGATTTACACTGCGAATGGGTTGCTAAATCAGTATTTATTATCGTCGAACAAAACACTAATTATGTTTGTAACTTTTTTGTTAATAGTCTCGCCACTAATGAAGTTACCATTCGCAAAAGAGCTTGATTTTAAATAACTATCCGCGATGTGCAGGTATCCTTACGATATCTTCTCTACAACCATCAAGCTAGGTGCATAAATACACACATACATAGACTCAGAATACCTACACAAAAGCGCGTAAGTACTTGGTTTTATACCTACGACCACCTCCAAAAACGAACCTTTTTATCTACTAAGCTACCTCCGCTCCAATATTTACTGTTATTACCTTATAAAGTGACGAAACAGGAGCAGAAAATTATACAGACCAAAGGAAATAGAGATGTTCAGAAATTACCCCTTTGAAATGTGGTTTCCCGGTCGGATGCGCGCACACGCACTTAAGATCGTACTTAAGAGGGTAAATTAGGCGCGCTCTCGCAGAACAACCTCAATGGCCCAGCTCGTAATGAAGCCACTTCATTTTTATGAATTGTTTAATTCTGGGACAGCCCGGGGTGAAAGGTTTTGATACCATAATTTTATGGCGCGGCGTATTGTTTGCACGTCATCTAAAAAGGAAAATACATACAGACAAAATGAGTAAAACAAGCGTACTTTTTTTTTGTTAAAGTCGGTTAAATAGAGCCGAAGTCAGTAGATCAACCGGCAGGAATTCCTGAAAGAAATAATTGCAAGCTAAACATAATAAATTAACTATTGTAAGAATTTAAATTTATGGAAGTAATGCTGATGAAGAAGAACTAATGCACGCGATAAGTTCTTATTGTTCTTAGATATTAGATACCTGGGTGTGCCTCTAACACCCTCATTTCATTTCGGGACTTAACTTGAACTAGCATCAATAGATGGCGCTGGGAGCTGATTACATCGCGCAAGTGTTGCGCCTTATCGTTTAACTTATTTAGCCTTGATGCTGACTATGGGAGTAATCTCTTTTCAAGTAATATTAGATCGCATTAGATTGACCAAAATAAAGTGCATTGAAAGAAGAACGTAGTTTGTGATAGAAATAGAAGCATATTTTGCATCTTTGTTAAACTAACAAGGATTTGCTGCCGATTTCAGAACGCGACTGCACCCAACTCGAATGTGCGGTCGTAACTTTGAATTACTAAAAAGTTTAAGCCAAACGGGTCGCATTGTTGCGTCTGCAAGTGCGACTTGGCATCCGTGCCAGCGTTCCCGCATTCCGGTCATATCGGGTGGTCGGGACAATACTGGGATGGGATGAACCGACGCACTTTTGTTTCATACCGGTTTTCCTGTACCAGCGCAACTTTAGGGAGTAATTCCACTGGAGAAAAGAAATTGCAACTTTAAGTTCAACAGAGAAGTTTTTTTGTACTCTACGCTAATGTTTGACCACAATCGCCTCTACGAAATGTGACGATGATGTCTAAGATGTCATGCGTGTGCCAGGTGTGTCTGACCTAGAAGATGCCTGTTCATTCTTGCCTTAAAGATGTCCACGTTATAATGGTCAGCAATAACATACCTCAAGATTGAATTCCATTTCTTAGCATAGAAGGCAAGTCTATCACATAAGGATGAAAGCAATCGCTGCGCCTTGTCATCCGTTGATGGAAATGAACTGGGATGGGATCACATTTTGCAGAATCTCCCAACATTTCCCGAAATCAATTCGGTAGAAGACCTAAAGGCTTGCCATACATCTGTGGTGAACAGGACTTCGCTGGCCAGCCTCAAGAGTGCGCCATCACCGATTAGTCTCTTTGCATGGCACTCTATTGAGTTTAGGAATTGGACAGGCCATTCCAATTGTGACATTGTGCATCTACACTGAAGAGTAGCAAACTTGAGCTCGATAAACTTAAGATCTGTTCGGTTCAAGTGGAATACTGATCCTATTTGTAACCAACGAATGTTTTTCTGGCGCCCTGCAAGTGTGACTTGGCATTCGTCCCAGCTTTCTTGCATTCTGATCATATCGGGAAGTCGAGACAAAACTGGAATGAACCGAAGGACTTTTGTTCTGTACCAGCTTTCATTGTCCCAGTGAACAATTTGGAATGTTCTACTGGAGGATAAATACTGCGGTAATTTATGAATTAGTGACAGAGGCAAGCGGGACAATGATCCGTTTGAGTTTAGCCAAACAGATCGCGCTACTAGATAACATTCCTCAAAGTATTTTGCTCATCATAATATTCGGTGGTTAGATCTAATAATAATAATATAGGTTCGACCTAGAGGCATGCTCAAAAAGAGATGTCGTGATGACTTGGACCACTTCTCCAACAATTGGCAAACCACCGCTGCAAACAGAGTGCAATCGCGGCATTTGGCCTTTGCCCAGCAGTGGGACAACATAGGCTAAAAAAAACAATAGCAGAAGTTCAAATAGCGTTTTATGCGCGCGTTGAAGCTCCTTTTGTTGAAGTGCATTTTGTCAATCGTGTGTTGACACACTTCTAACCTCCTATCGTAAGCAGGGAAAATGTGTTATGGAAACGTCACGGTTATTTATAGTTCTTTATGTAAATGTATGTAAATGATGTCTGTATAGTGTTGTGATGTCCAAAATAAAAGTGCGATATTAACGCAAATCAATAAACGTGCAATCTTGTATGCTGTAGAATACGCTAATCTGAAACCACTATAATCCTACTAAACGTGTCAATTAGTATAGACACTTTAGAAAGTTAGCTTGCTTTGCACTGGATGTGAAACCTTACAGTAATGGCAAGGATTTTAGTTGACTTGGAAAAAGGAGGAAGTTGACAAAGCGAACGTATTTTTATTTTTTCCCATTTTATGTCTTTTTCTTGCTTCCGTCATTTCCAAGGATGGATTCCTAATTCCCAGCAAGGGCAATAAAGCACCGAGACAGTCACTACGTAAAGTAAATTATTCTTTGTCTTGAATCAAATTTGGTGAATATTTGCTTAGCTTGCGGATTTGCTTGCAAAAAAAGTTGCCGAACCGATGAAAACTTAGTGACAGATTGTTTATTGGGCAAAGATTATGGGTCAATCGAAAGTAGGTAGTGACATTTGCATTTTGTGTCCCATTATACAAAAATACACACAAACATGATACACAAAAGTGATTAGCTATTTCATTGCATCAATTAGCTGATCACTTTTACCTACAGGAATGTCAGGTCTTTTTTTGAATTCTTTTTCTATGTTCATTGGGGATAAATCATTGTTTTCATCAGCCTTGAGAAGTGAGTAAGACTATTAAAAAACCACGGTGTATGTCAATTTATGAAAAAATTGTAGAAGGATGATAGCGCACAAAATTATCTTCTCACGATCTTAAGAACTTACTAGTATAGATTAGAGTTACTGAATAGCGCACTTAAAACTGCTCTTAGCTTCGCAGTTTCCTAGAGTTAATAATAAATTAGTGAATGCTACATTTTTTGCATAAATTTAATCAGTTTTCCTTTGATAAACTAACTACTAAGCGTTTCCTCAAAATTCCGAAGGCGTTTCATATTCCGTAAATTCGCAAGTCTCAGTAGCCTGTCTGTATCCTGCCATAGATTAGCACAACTCGAAATGTTTGGCGCGAAGCCAAACTGCAGTTTTATACAATCAGCCTACTGTGACGTCACTGGGAATGTCTTCAGTCATCGCGGACTCTTGCGCCTTTACACCATAAAACTTGTTACCTTGGGAGAGCCATGCTTCGGCATGAATGTGCCGGTTCGAACCGAAATGACACTACTACTTTACAGAAGACAGTCGTGAAGCAGCTAATCACCTTCCCCTAGATTGGGCCTCCGGTACCCACACTCACGCAGACATAGCGCATGCACTGCTTTCACGCCGGTTTTCTGTGAGGACGTGGTATTACTCAGGTCGAGCCGGCCCATTCATGCCGAAGCTTGGCTCTTCCCACTGTTAATACCTTTTTGACTGATTACCTGGCTCTTTGAATTGGAACACGATTATGCTACCGTTGTAATATGAACCGTAGGGCGACTTTATATACTCGTATAAGTTTATTCTGCAATAATATAAGGTCACAGACTAAGGAGAAGATTAAAAGGTGAATGACTTGAAGATGCTCAACGACAAGTTTTCTTTTTCCAATATGGCGTCGGCCGTCGTCGGAGGCCCGAACAGCAGCGATATCGGAAATAAAACGCTCTCTTTTCTAGCAAAAGACCTCCTTTGACCGACCATTCCCTATTTCCTTAGGATCCCGCAACGCATTACAAATTCTGTATTTTCGCAATTCTCAGTGGCCTGCCACAGATTAGCAGAACTTGAAGCGACTGGCGCTCGGCCAAACTGCAGTTTTATACAATCAGCTCGGCGTGACGTCACTGCGAATGTCCTCAGTCATCGTGGATTGCAGCGCTTTTTGCTACGGCTTCAAGCGCTTAGAGCGTAAAGTATATTGACTTAGAGGGACTTCACTCAAGGCCAGCGATTGCTTTAACAACTACTTTAAAATATTTTTTTATATTGAAGACAATCAAGATGACCTAACTCCGCCTGATGGTAAGCGGCCGTGAGATCCAAATATGAGATTGACAGGCCCAAAAGAACAGACAAAGTGTCCATTGAGTCTGTCACTCTCACCCTGAAGGCCTGATGAGATGCCGTTTCACGCCCCGCCTAAAAACCCCAGGATTTCAGGATTTTGAGGAAATGTATTCTTTACTTAGGCCTTGGACACATGTCTCAAGCATGGCGCCGTCACCGTGCTACGGCACAAGCGCCTCTATCTGTCCCATGGGGCAACCATCATACCAAAATGAATAGTTTTTGTTTTGATATGGACCTCGAAAGACGCATTATATAACAGCAAAACACAAACTAGCGAACGGTGCGCCGGCACGGCATGTCTTGTCATATGCACAGGCGCTGTAGCGGGCGCGGGAGCCGCAAATGTGTCCACGGCCTTAGCCTGTCTACAATAATAAAAAAGCTAAACTAACAGAATCATAAATTAAAATTGTAATACAGGAAAATAATCTAAGATGTTGACCTAATGCTTACGCGTCAAATTCCATAAGGCGTGAAAAAATAGCTTCGTATTCGTCGCTTCTGGAGAAAGCTTTCTTAGTGTAATATTTAGTGGGGGCTCGTGATGAAAACTTGACATTGATATTATCTGACGTCATCAATAGCTATTTCCACTTTAACAAATTAACAGAAAGCCGATATCCACTTCACAACCAAGGAAACGAGGAAAGTGGAAAAATAATCAGAATGGACGAATGGAATCATTCCGATAGACTGAGCTGAGAGGCGGATAGAAAAATGAAGACAGATTTCATTACCGCCCGTTGAATTCGAGAAGATTTTTATTGTTTCCCATCCCGCAACAGAATCCAATAAATTGACCCGAAATTATTTTATGTAGGGCTGTCAATATTGCATTTATTATATTCCATTAGCATTCGACCTTTAAAAAGTTCGGTACAGTGTTTGCTCGGTCTACTATTTGGTTCGTTTTGTTTACCTACACCGCGTGAATTGACCTGACTCCGTATTAAGTAGCTTAAGCACTTGTGTTACAGATATCAGACAACAGAGAAAACACAAATATAATACTTAAATACATAATACAACACCGAGACACTGAACAAACACACTTTCAAAATCAAAAATTGATTATTCAGTTTAAGTCTGTTACAGACCATTTATGAATGTAAAATTTTGAGATTTACTTCTGTTTCGGAAAGTCAATTTCTACCAAGAAGAACCAGCAAGAAATTCATGTAGAAACAAATAAAATTAAAATGTTCAAGTGTTCATCACATGAATGTTTATATTTATAAATTATAGGTATGTACACGTCACAACCATCATAAATTAAAAGCGTGCTTGCTTTTCTTGTAAAGAGCATCATATAAAATTAAAATAGCCTAAAAAGCTGATTTTTCCTCTAAGGGTGGTTTTGAGTTCAAAAAACTCAACATACAAGTAGAAATACCATTTAGAAAGTAACATTCGTCCATTGCATAAAGGCTTAATGCACGATTAATCCGAAAGGTACGCTATAACTATAAGTACCTATGTAGATACGACCTAACCACGCCAGTAGCCGTCAGGATGATTTGGATAGTGACAGCAGGGTTTAACAGCCCATACGATATAAAGTTATCATGTCTCCGCTCTGACAGCCCTTATTTGACTGAGTGAATGAACGGAAATTCGAACGAACGAACGGACCGGCGAGGGTTTAAAACAAATCACCCTGATTAAGGCAGACTCGAGCATCGCGAATTCGACGTCGATTTACAAAATGGCTGGCAGTATTTCAAAAAGAATCAACACCAATGAATAAATTGATTGGGGATGTGAGGGATCTACCCATATACCTACGTATAGTACCTATTGGTTGTTTCGGGCTTCCATTCTTTTTGAAACGGTTTGTAAGCGTTAATGGGATATGGAGATTGAGAAACCCCCTATGGATTATTCCGTTATCACACACAATCCACCTTTGCTATGCCAGTCGATTTGAATTGAAGTTAATTGGTAGCTGATCGTGAATAGATACGAGTTAACGTCATTCGTGCCCAAAAAATAATTAAAAAACCCTAAATAAATAACGTCTAGCTAAGACAGCGCCTACGATAAAATGGTGAAATATGACAAATACGAGTATAGATCCGTAGAGTAAAGTATATGATGTATAGATCCCTGAAAACAAAGGTTGAACATATTGTGAGGTTTTGTGCATGGGAAAGCGTCGCTTAGGCATGAATAGGCCAGCTCAACCGGAGTGATACCACGGCCTCACAGACTGGCGTGAAGCAGCGCCTGCCCTGTATTTCGTCAAGTGAGTGAGAGTACTGGAAGCCCAATTGGAGGAAAGAGGGTTAAAGGTTTGCAGCGCAATTGTGACTCTACTGATGTTGCAGGTGTCTATGGGCGACGGCAATAGGTTCCATCAGGTGATCAGTCTACTCGTTGGCCACATAAAGCAAACAAACACCTTTCATAAGCGCAATCGGAGCAGCTTATGGAATTGCTGTCCAAGCTTAAGGCACAAAATATAAAGGACACAGAAAGTAGATTGCCCACTAAGAGCTAAAAACATGACATGTACGCATGCGCACTAACCGGCAAATACGCCTTTTCGACCACATTAATCCTAACTTATGACATAAGATTGTCTAACTGTCGAGGTCTGTGGTAGAGGTCGCGGGCAACAACCCTAGCATATGTCAACGAACTCTTCTAAATTCAAAATTAAGGCTGATTCTCCTTTCTGTGTCCTTTATATTTATGGTGTCATAAGCTTGGACAGTAATTTGGATCAGTCATGTCCACATTTGTGATCCAACATTACCAACCACAGGCCATAGCTATGATCCCCGTGATTACGAGTGGCCATTCAATTAATTACCTCGATCACGTCCCGTGTTTGCGGAGCGATTCATAACCACTCGCTTTTTAATTTCGGCGGCTTCTCCGCGCATAATAATTACGCAGAGCTTTTCCACGCCGTTATTGCTTTTTAGGGTTCCATGGGGTACTGTCCATGGAGCGTAGCATCATCGAATATTCGACATTATAGGTGTATTATTTTCATTATAGGCTCGACCGGAGTGATACCACTGCCTCACAGAAAACCGGCGTGAAGCAGCCCCTGTGCTGTGTTTCGCCGAGTGAGTGAGGGTACCGGAGGCCCACTCGGGGGGGGAAGGGGATAAAAGGTTGGCAGCGCATTTGTAACTCCATTGGTGTTGCAAGTGTCCATGGGCGGCGGCAATTGCTTACCATCAGGTGATCCGCCTGCTCGCCTGCTACCTATCACATAAAAAAAAAAATTTTTTGTTTTAGCAATTCGTTGCAATTTATTCATAAGTAAATAATGCATTTAAAAATTTCCGGGGGACATGGTAGTGCCCCCGCCAAGTCGAGCAAAAAAGTGGCACGGACGTACCATCCTTTTCTCGATTTGATTTTCATCAAATGAACCCTTTGAATTTTTTTAAATTGCATTATTTACTTTGTTTAATTAATTAAAGTGTAGTGGATCGCCTCTGTGCGTTAGTAATACAGCTACATCTAGCATATATGTATAAGGATATGAATGGGTGCCCCAGAATGTGGAATGTCCCCACGGCAGATCGAGGCGACTAACGTTATGAGCTCGACTCGTTACAAAAAGACTGGGATCTCAGTTCTGGACCAAAGTAGGCGGAAAAAGAGGAGGACTTTGCCCCGCAGTGGGACATTACGGGCTCTTAATAATGAAAATAATTGGCGAACATGGTAACATCCTTGTTATGGTATGTCATGTGAACAAAAATTCGTCAATTCCAATTTTTATAACATATCATCACGATAATACAAACGCAGAACCCTTGCGATACGATTTCGATTACTCCTGTCCAGTTTCCATATTTTTATTTTATTCATGCACAGGATGAATCGTATGAATAGCCCCGGATTGCGGCTCCACAGAGCTCATTTATGCATGTTTGAATATGAACTTTAACAAATTTGTGGAAATAAGGTTGGTTATCCAATGACTGATGGCGGTGTAATCATTCAAACTCAATGCGTGACTAAATGATAAACACCAGTAACGAGCACAGCAGCTTCACTGGGATCCAGAGTTACGTTCTGCGATCGTCAACTATTGTTAGATAGTAAAAGAATAAGATACTATAAATAATAATAAGCTGTTGAGTTGTGACATGGATCTCACAACTTTTTACGGTAGAACAACTGAATTGCGAGACGGCCTCGATGGCGAAGTGCCTAAGGTTCACCCGAAGCGCGAAAGGTCCCGGGTTCGATTCCCGGTCAAGTCAATTTAGAAAACTAAATTTGTATGTTTTTTTGGGTCTGGGTATTCTGGGTTGACGCCCCCAGTTAATTATTGTTATCTGGTACTCATAGTTTAGAATTTTGATGATCAAATTCTAAGGCACCTTTTTTAAAAACAAAACAGTAGGTAATATTATTCTATCGAGATCACTACCTACTTATATATACCTCATTACTGAGTATCCATACTATGCTAAACATATTAAAACACCTCCATTAGTACAAGTGCTTCCAGTCCTCGACAACCCCTATGAGATCGGACTTAATTGAGATACTCCAGCCGATATTGGACCTCAAGGTACACAATAATACACAATGCAAACACAATGCCCCTGCATAATGGATAGACGGAGACGACCAGGTCTTAATGACCTCAGACGGTGGCGGGATTACAGGTACCAGCCCCTGAGAGCCGCTACACCTAGGTAAGGATAGGAGCTTAGTCTAGGACGACAGCGGGACGTATTACACGCGATACAATTATTTACTGCTTCCTACTACTTACTCACTCACAGTCGCTTGTGCTGTGGTGTTTCACGCCCCATTTGGGGAGAAGTGACATTGAGGGCTAAAGACACAGACTTTGTAGGGAGTGAAGAAACGCACCGGGGAAAGAGCCCTTAGCAAGTACCTGGTGAGCGTCTCCCAAGATTCGGTCCGTATGCCGAGACGGTAGGAAGGACCATGGGCTGGTGGAGGGACCTACTTACTCACTCCGATGGCTCAACGTCCCAAAATGTATCTTGGCCTAAGATATAAAGAGCCATTCTCACGGCAAAAATGACTTAACTCGCTGATGAAGCAACTTAACTCGCTACTGTACTTATTGAAGTGTAAATCGCTCTTTAGACCCCTTCACTGATCTCGATCACTCCCGGTTTTTTAATGTGGTAGGTGGCAGACAAGCAGAGGGATCACCTGATGGTAAGCGATTGCTCCCGGCCATAGACACCTGCAACACCAGTTAGAATCACAGGTGCGCTGCCACGCTAGTCACTAGCTATGACTTAGGGACCTACAAGAGAAGTAAACGCCGGCAACGCATCAGCGATCTCGTAGATGTTCATGGGCAGCGGTGATTACTCACCAGCAGGTGACCCGCTTGCCGCCTCTATTATATTATGAAAACAATACATATTTAGATTAACTATCAAATATATTGTTAAAGTATGCACGAACTAAATACATGCTATTGTTACTGATATCCGGACTTTCATGTGGCGTCTGCGCAACGCCACAACTTATATTTACGGTCACTTTAGCTCATAGTTATACTCCCAAAGCACACTGATCGTATGGATACGAGCTCCGCTTATCACCGCCGCCGCAGCCTGCCACGATGCATTATCCGTTGAACCACCTCACAGAATTGCTTCCATTTATCCTGAATGTCTAATTTGGGGCACAATTCCGATAATTTTAATGCCGTACTGCAACTAAGTGTTTCTTGGTAGTTCTCCGTATTTAAGCGCATATCTTGAAGCTTTATGTTCATACTAGTGGCCCGCCCTTACTTCGTTTCGGGACATTTGTTCCGCACTCTACCAATAGGTGGCGCTGGGCGTCGATTGCATCGCGCTAGTGTTTCGTTTATGGTTAGTCGTTGTCTAATTGTCTATTGAATATTTGAATTTACCTCTTCATAAATAGTATAGAAGAGGATAAATGGATACCATGTGAAGAGGAACCGTGCGAAGAGGAGAAGTTGTAGCAGAAAAATTGGGACAAAACGCTACGCTTGTCAACCCGCTAATCATCCTCTTTCTTGCCCTGTGTCCTGGTTACCTAGGGTCGGTACAGTATGTTTTCCCTCAATTCCTTCTTGTCATTCCATCTTTAATGTCGCAATAAAATACCCCACGGAAACGGCATACCTATCTAGGCAATTTCAAATAGTGTTAACTGGTAATCTGATAAGTTAAGCAATCTTTTTGCTATCGTCCCCTGTACCCATTCAGAGGTTGGCAGCCCTGATAATTCAGCGTTGTATTACACACTTTGGGAACGCTTGGTATACGGCACTTAGTACATTAAACCTACAATTTGTGCTTGTAAAATAAATTTAGGAGATGACAGCATTATTTGTCGTCTCAAAGAAATAATTTCGTTCCATAATGTAATGGAGATAGCGTGTTATTTATACGTTTTTCGTATTTATCTC
Organism: Cnaphalocrocis medinalis; assembly: GCA_014851415.1. NCBI lineage: Eukaryota > Metazoa > Arthropoda > Insecta > Lepidoptera > Crambidae > Cnaphalocrocis > Cnaphalocrocis medinalis. Next base: position 14,493,527 of record CM026293.1, read on the forward strand.
CAACACATATGAGATCCTTTAATTTGGGAGTGAAGTAACTCAAACGTACCTGTTTGATGCCCCGCCCTCACTTCGTATAGAGACTTCATTAATTTCAAATTGTACTAATAGATGGCGCTTGGCGACGACTACATCGCGCAAGTGGTTCGCCTTTTTGCGTTACTTGCCTCATTATTGTCGATAGATTTCTTTATAAATAGTATAGAATTATACATTTCTATTCATACTATTTATAAAAATATATATCATGACTCAATTCCGTACCAAGTAGCATAAGCACTTTGTGTTGCAGATATCAGACAATAGAGGAAACACAAATTACTTAAATACGTATTATACCTAGACATTGAATTAACACAAGTGTTCATCATATTAATGTTTCTCCAGGGTGGGGTTCAAACCTAAGACCTTTGGCGTAAGAGGAAGGGTCACTACGAAATGTGCCCTCCGGCCAGTCTCTAAACAGGCCATTATTGTTTGCTGACTCACTGATTATAATGTAAGGCCTTTTTATAGAGAGATTTTAGCAAATTAGATACGCCGCGCTTTACGTAATTAATAAATTTTTAGGAGCTGATTCAAAAAATAATGAATTATCGGTTACTTCAAAGATTTTTTTATCTTTTCGTTTTTTCCGCGGTTTCTTTTTTTTTCCTAGAAGTTCGTATAAACACTTAAGCCGAGTGTGTAGGTAATATTTTTGTTACGTTCTTTTTCCCTTTCTTTAACATACTGAACACAATGAAAACCATTTTTTTGTCCCCATTTTAAACGGCTGCCTAAATCGCCGCCCCTTGTTCGTACTGATAACGAATTCTTACAAAAGAGCGAAAAGAAAGTCTAGTGTGAGTGACTCGCACACTGAGGGTTCCGTACCAACTTGTAGGAACGAGTGTGTTATTAAGTACATGTTCAGCACAGGAATTATTCCGAAGAAAAACGAAGTAGGTACCGTTTGGCAAACCTACTCGTATAATATGGGCAACTTAAAGTTTGCGTCAACTCACAATATCATTGGCGGCGCTAATTTCGTCGCGCTGTCGCAATCATAATTGATTTTCTATCGTGTCTGCTGTGTGGACCTTACAACGATAAAGAAAAGTTTACAATTTTAGATTAGATTATACACTAGATAGCTGATAGACTTATATGATTAAATTAATTAGCTTTTGTTTTATTTACTACTCGCACAAATATTAAATTTTCTGTTCATAAGGTTAATCCGGCTCGCACTAAAGCCAATTTTTCATCTTATTTATACTTATTCCTATCTGATTTTATTGCGTAGGTATATTGTGCACCTACAAAAAATGACACGGTGACGTTTTCTATGCGGGGAGTGTAAGGCGCGCGGGTGAAATATGATATTTTTCTCTCCTTATACGCGCTCTTAAATTCTTGGACAAACAAAGCGCCGTTTTTATTATTACATTTTCAAGTCATGAACCCTAAAAACATACAAAACAGCTTCCCTTGTATCGTATCTGGAAAAACACTTTGGGACAAATAATCACTGGGGCTTTCCGAGTAAATGGTATTGGAATAATGAAGTCCGCTAAAGCGTCGAAGAATTGGATTAAGTAATCAATTCCTTCATTCGAAGTAATATAGAGAAGGAATGAAAGCGAAACATCCAGTGGGGTGATACTAATTGGAAAGCTATGTTTGGATATGGGGTGTGATAAATAAATGTGGGATGTGGTGTGCTCTATAAATATTTGCTAGGAAATGAGCTCATATATCACTCAGTTTATGGTTAAAAGTCTGAAGTCATGGTTTACGTATTTTTTTACTCTCTTGACGTGAATATTATAAAAGTATTATTAGATATAGTAATTACATATAAGACTTATTTAACATCTTTTTACCCGTGTTTTTCGACTGTGGTTTTATATCGCCATGATTACCTGAAACAAATAACATAACCAATTCAATTCAAATCAATCAGGTAGTGAGAATACAGTGAAGTGGATAGTCAGCAACAAGAGTATATTATAGCAGCAGCTACGAGTATATGCTGCATTTTAACACAAATATAAGGCATATTGCATTTTGAGTGAACCTCTGTAGGTACAGGCAGGTGTCACTTTATAGTCCCGTAGTATCTTCTCCTTAGTCTGTGGTCTTTCCCAATTTTCCCTGTATTCGCCCTTGTTTATTTTTCTATTGTTATTCGTTGTAAGTCGCGATTTCCTTATATCCTTCCAAAACATTGCAAATTAATAATATAATATATAATAATATTTCACTACATCACATACATTGATCTGACTCTGAGATAGGTAGCTGAAGCACCTGTGTTACAGATATCAGAACCAACAGTGGGATTACAAATATATACATAGGTATAATACTTTTCTTTTGTAAATACATACTTATAATACATAGAAAACACCCAGACCAATACAAACAGACATGTTCATGCACACAAATGTTTGTACTGTGCGGGGATCGAAACCCGCAACCCTTTGGTCCAGACGCAGCATTCACTACCACTGAACCAACCGGGTCGCAAATTATACCTAAATACTTGAATTTTTAACACTTTTGGCGTTATATAACCCGTTCAAAGAAAACTTAGAACCACAAGGCCTAAAAGACCCTTATAGCCCAATAAAAATATATCGGCTACCGAATGTTCGGAATTGTTGAAGCCGCATGTGCGGAGCGTTTTCTAGTGCTCTTAACAGGATTGGTCTGAGCAAAAGCGTTTTAGCTACAATTATCCTCCGAAGGTCAGACTGGCTCCGAAGTTACGAGAAGGATAAAAACGCAGTATAAGATACCCCAGTAGCAGAATATAGAATGTCCCGATGACACCTTGAAAATTCGGAAGCCTGCCAAAGTCGACGTCTGAACAGATGAGCAGACGAATAGAAAAAGATAGATAGATAACGTTTATTGGTCACAAAAGCAAAAGAAATAACAAAATAATTTGCAGTATAAGTAGCGTACATTTTGCAGCCAACCTGGCATAACCTCAGCATTTCACCCTGATGGTAAGCGATTGCCGCTGCCCTTAGACACCTGCAACGCCAGGAGAGTTACAAGTGCGCTGCCAAACTTTAACCTTCTTTCCCCCCAAATTGGGTCTCCCCACCGGTACCCTCACTCATTCCACGCAACACGGCGCACGCGCTGCTTAAATTCCATGTCTGGAATGCTGTGTATCACTCCGGTCGTGCCGGCCATTCATGCCGAAGCGTGGCTCCCCCACGGTTACATCAGCGGTTGATATGGCCATCCACACGCCACTTTCAGCTTGCTAATCCAGTGAGCTAAGTCGATCGAAGACTTATGTTCTCTGCTAGAAATGTAACGTCATGGACATTTAAGTAGATATAGTCCGAGGCAAGAAAGTGTAGTTATGACCTTGAGTGCGCAGAAACCAATTTTGATAGAAAGTCTTACCTTTTACAAGTGCGCAAAATAACGGTCATCGCTATACTTTCGTAGCCTCCAGCTATACTCTAAGTTGATCGTCTGTTAACATTTACACTGTGTTAAAATAATAAAATAGAATAGCACGGAACTGCCGTCCGGATTATCCGGAAAGATGGTCAAAGTAACGATTACGGAAACGTCACGGAAAGGCAGAAAGCGCCTTTTGTTTCGATTTACGGCTGCGTTGCTACATTTGTCGTTATTGGTAATTATTTTTTTGCCTTTATTCCCATTGTGGCTTTTGTTACTTTGTCCTTGTAAAATTCTGGAAGTTGTGATAAATGGGTCACACACTTTTTTATACCTGCGTCCTAGATTCCTTTGGCGGTCTGTAATAAACGCCATTTAGATTTGATGATTTTAAATCGACGAATAAAAAGGAGGAGGTTCAATTCGACACATATATTATGTCGTCGTGAAATAGTCCGAATCGTTAGTTGATTTGTTTTTTTATATGATTAGTGGCATACCAGCAGACGGATCACCTGATGGTAAGCAAATGCCGACGCTCAACACCCGCAACATCAGGGAATTGTTACTAATCTTAGTTAATTGTTGATTAAGTGTTGTGTTTCGTCGAGTGAGTGGACTAATTGGCAGGGGGCCTAATTGGGATAAAAGGTTGGCATCGCACTTGTGACTCTACTGGTGTTGCGGGTGTCTATGGGCGGCGGCAATCGCTTACCACTAGGTGATCTGTCTGTTCGTCTGTCATCTATCACAAAAAAAAGATAGTGACGTGTAATGTTCTCATCCCACTGAGTGGTTTTAAGTAAATAGTTATAACACGTCTAATGTAGTTTATAAATACATTTTGATCAATCTATCTATCTTCTAATCTATACTATTTATAAAGAGAAAACTTCTATGGACAACGACAAGGCTTATAGGTAAACCGAAAAAACGAAACGCTTGCGCGATGTAATTGGATACAGCGCCATCTATTGGTCATTTCTGAATTACGGTCCCGAAGCGAAGTGAGGGCGGGCCACTAGTAAAGCAATAAAGGGGCGAATTCCACTGTGACTGTAATTTGTTAAATTACAATAGCGCGTCTGCCTACTTCTGAAATCAATGAAAGTTAACCAACTAACCATGCAGTCCCTGAAGAGCAATAGGGTTGTGCATTTTAATATTAATTAATGTTTGCATCACTAAGTGTAGCAGTGGAGTGCTGGCTCTCGCGTACTAAAATTCAGTCGTGGATTCCAGTCCCTCGGGAGACACACCACTTTGTCTGAGTGGCTCCAGTTTAGGGCATTGCAGGCTTGAATAAACCGATTGTCCGTGGCTTAGAAGACACGAAAACTATTTGCGGTTACTGTTTTTGTTTGTTTTTTTTTACTTATGGCAGTCGAGCAAGCGAATCACCTGATCGTAAAAGCGATTGCTGCTGGTCATGGACACTGCCGCACTGCCAATATTTTCCCCTTTACCCCGAATTGGGCTTCTACACCACACAGTAGTACTAGTATTGACTTCTGATCGTCAAGTATCCTAGTAGCAGCTGAATCAATTAAATGATATTGTTACAACGAAACCCTTTATTGACATCGTTATTATTGCGAGATTTTTTTGAGAAAGCATAAACCGTGGAAATTATAGTTCTTATGTAATTTGCACTCATCCATGCACACAGATTTAGGTTATAATGGGTCGGGGTTTTATTGGAAAGAGTGACAATCAAATAAACTGGTATCTGGATGATGAGTGATCATAGCTATGCAACTATCTATCTACTATTCTATTTATAGAGATAAATTCTAGAGATACCAGCAAACCTTATTTACAAACTGAAAAGGCAAAACACTCGCGCGATGTAATTAACGCCCAGCGCCATCTATTGGTAGGCATTAGAACTACTTTCTCGAATCGAAGTGAGGGCGGGCCACTAGTTACAGATAAAATTAAAAGAGAAAGTCTGCGAATTTACCACCACCATTAATAAAAATGTATGAGGTAGGCAAACCAACTTCGATACCTTTGGGAGAATTGGCCACGAGGCTTCATTAGAGAAACTAATTAGTTAAGTTGTACAAAATGAAAAACTTTCTAGACTACACAATCACCTTAATAGATAGCAGTACCTATGTGGTTTCAAATTTTGGAATTTAACTAAAATGTAAAACGTGACTTTAAATTTCAACTAAATAACATTATGAAATGGAGAAGCTAATTAAGTTTATTTGAAGTAATCTATTATTACTTATAAAGATAACTTCTATAGCTAACAACAAGGCTTATAGGTAATCTGAAAAGACGAAACACTTGCGCAATGTAATCGACACTCAGCCCCATCTGTTGGTATTGTTTAGAACTTATTGGAAAATTAAGCCTCGAAACCAAGCGAGGGATAGAGCGAGGGCGAGCCACTAGTATTCAATTAAAGATAATGTTATCTTCTATTATCAAGAAAACTAATGTGCGTATGGCGAATAGGTACTGTATTTTCCAAAACACTTTCATGCAAATAAAAACTATAAATATCTATTTAAAACAGTAAAAAAACATGTAAAACATAAAAATACAAAAGGAGGCTGGCTAGCCGTAGATCCTCGAAATTACTAGCTACCATTAAGCGTTTTATAGACCTTCGATTCTGTCATGGCTATTCTTTCCTCAAATCGCAGGTTTTAAGACTCTATCAGGTCAGAGCAAGTTGTTCACGTGACAACTCACGCGATGTATTGCGTATTGTTAATAAAAACTTAACGATTCTTATTTTAATATCACGTTGTGGCTTTTCACTTTTCAAAAAAGTACCAAATTTGTTCACTAAAACCACTAAATACTAGTTTAAAACCTTCGAATTGCATCAGCCGATCCGATTTGTCTCACTACCCACAAAATCCGACCTCTTAATCTTCTTAATCGTGTTTTTATCAAAGAGATCCCCAGATGACAAAGTCTTTATTCTCATTGAAATGTCGGGTTCCCGCTCGCATTTACACAAAACATTTGTATCAATTATGAACTTCGTTCCCTCGGCGGCCATTGGGCCACAAATTGGGCTATGTATCTGTTTCGATCATTACCGCACTTGTCAAATGTCTTTACACTGGAGAAGTGCTCTAATCCAAGGGGATTTCAGACCCTTTTGGGGGTGATTTAGATTTTCGAAGGAATGATTAATTTTTGTTTAGGTATACTGCAGGCCAACGCTTGACACACCTAATGGAAAGTGACGAGTTCAATGTTAAAGTGTTTGAATTATGTTATTTGCATTGGGGCAATTTTTTCCAGAAAGCTGTAATTGAACAGACAAGGGCATACAATTCTTCCTATCAATTACGTAATTACATTAATTAATCATTCCAGCTTTGTACGGGGAGTTGAGTGGCAGACAACACTTTTTTTTACATTGAAGACAGTCAAGATGACCTCACTCCGCCTGATGATAAGCGGCCGTGAGATACAAATATGAGGTGGACACATAAGGACAAACAAAGAACCATTTACTTTTTATAAAATATTTTTTTTCCATTTCTGGCAGATGGCGATCTTGTACCCCCGTACCTAGGAAAGCACGTTTAACAGTTGGTCCTGCAGATCCCTCTACGGTCGTATCAATCTGGTGCTAGTAGAAATACTTATCCATCGTATTTTGACTAAACATCAGAATGATGTTCGGTCGAAATATGGTAATATGCATGCTACACATGCATGCGTATGTACAGTGATTTCGGCGAGTTTCGGAGCAATGACAGAGACAGTCGTGTGGGAGAGACACGATACTACAATAACGAAGTTTTCAGTATCAATATGAACGAGAAAATAATAAACATGGCCACAAAATTTTTATTTGGCCACGCGCCCAAACTTCTAATTTATAACTAGCATCGGGAAAATTACTTAGCCTTTAATTAACTGATTCATCTTCTTTACAAACGGCCACTAAAAATGTTAAAGAAAGCATCAAATGAATATCCACAATTAATTTAACTTGTCCTTCTGATTTATATACTGCAAACTAATTTACTAACTCAGCCACGGAATTTGTAACTCATCACCATATTAAGTTTTACAGCTTCAATACAATGTCCACAAAAATAATACATTCCAGCTTCAATACTCAACATCAAAATATTATAAGTTAACATCTAAAAATATACTTCATATTCTTTTATTGAGAAAATAGCCACTGTACCTACGATTTGGCGCCAGTGCGTGACAGCAACCGGCAAGCATCTGATCGGCCTAGCAATCAGACTGAAATTCGTAATGGCGCCATTGGAGGTAAAAGCACAGTGCTTGGACTGAAAAAAAAGCGTGGAAGGCCAACTTAAGCGCGAGCGCCATTAATTAGCCAGTAATACATATTTTCTTTTTCTTATAATTTCTGAATTACATACATATACGTGCTAATTTAAATTTATTACTTACTAAAAACGATACCAATAAAATTGATTATTTTAATTGTGAGGATTATGAGATATATTTCAAAATCCAGCTATGAAAACATAAAGGAATCCATTAACAATTTTCTGAAATGCGTAATAATATTTTTTACACGCGCCAAACATCAATAATTTTGCAATAAAAATCATTGTGATTTGTGGGAAGAAATTATTAAAAAAAAAAACATTTTGTTTTCATAGCGTGATTGTTTTTTAAATGTTTCTCATAATCCTCACAATTAATATAAAATAATTGGCGGCTAGTATCGTCGCGTTGTGCCTTAAATAATTCATGTGTAATAATAATAGTGGCTTTAATATAATATTCGATGACAATTTAGGTAAATTTAACGAACGATTAAATGTAGGATGAGTTACATTTTATTCATACTAAATTATGAAATTAGAAGCTAATATCATTATTATTTTGGTGTCATATATTAATAATTTAGAAGGTTGCTATTTGAATGCATACCACAAATTTAGATGCTAAAAAATAACTGCCATGCTGAGTTATATTTACAGTGGCTTACATAAAAGATATCTAGTGGCTGATATGCTATTATTCAGACGCGCATTGGTTGTGGCTGACTTAGTAATTTAGAAGCTAACATATATTTTCTGAGGCGAAAAATGCTATTAAAAAGAAGCTCGTTTAAATAGTACCCAATATGAACTATAGCCGTTATTCTGTTTTATTCTACGTGCTGAAGGCCTCTATTTATCGTACCCACGTGTCCACTAAGTGGGGTCTCTCAGGGCCGAGCCTCTTCAAAACGTTGAAGGTTTACTTCGTCAGAACAAGAGTTTGCTTAGGCGAGTTGGTGGCACGTGTAAGTGAATAATATATAGATATAAAAGGAACACACAATAGGAACATTTTTTTTTGTGGTAGCCACTCTATTTTGCTCACTCCATCAGTTCGTAGGGATATGGCTAGCCCACATCAGGTTCAGTATCTACCTAAGTATATTGATCCAGTGTGAATGTATGAGTAGACTTGGTACTAAGTGGCTGTAGCACTTGAGTTACAGTGTCCGACATTAAGTATACAAATAAAACAGACACAAGTTTTCATACACGAATGTTTTTTGTTTTTTTTTATGTGATAGGTAGCAGGCGAGCAGGCGGATCACCTGATGGTGAGCAATTGCCGCCGCCCATGGACACTTGCAACACCAGTGGAGTTACAAGTGCGCTGCCGACCTTTTATCCCCTTCCCCCCCGAGTGGGCCTCCGGTACCCTCACACACTCGGCGAAACACAGCACAGGGGCTGCTTCACGCCAGTTTTCTGTGAGGCAGTGGTATCACTCCGGTCGAGCCGGCCCATTAAACGTGGCTCTCCCACATGTTTGTCGAGGCAACTAGATTTTTTTCAATCTGCGACTCCCTCTTCCTACTCGGTCTTAGGGTAGGGATCAAAACCACGACCTTTGGCGTATAAGGCAGTATCACTAAGAAATGCTTCATTGGCCAGTAAACATTATTACGCTTTAACTAAGTGAGAACCTTAACCACTGCTCAGCGATTCGAGTCGCTACACCAGCGTCATATCGACGTATACACCTAATTTGTCGCTTGTTCCGTCTGAATGGCTCGTTGCTGGGACAGGAGTTGCCGGCCGACTAACCCCGTAGCTGTTGTTTCTCACCATTTATTAACTTAAATGTGATTGATATAAAATCTTTTTTTAATGTGATTGGTGGCAGAAAAGCAGACGGATCACCTGATAGTAAGTGTGTAGTGGTAAGCGATTGCTTCACTCACTCGGCGAAACACAGCAGAAACTGCTTCACGCCTATCTTCTGTAAGGCCATGGTATCACTGAGATCTGGCTGGCCCATTCATGCCGAAGCGTGGCACCACAATGGTGCTTACGCTGTCAATTTGGAATAAAGTCAACGTATGTGCCGTTGCTTGATATTTATTTATTTTTTGGAATAATCTTCTAGCTAGAGTTCAGAAAACTATATGGCCATTACGGAAAAATACGTCAATTTGAACGACAAAGCCGATCTAGGAAAGAGCCCAATACCCTGTATCTAAAGGCGGACATACACGGCCTGAAATCGGAAAGGTTTTTCCAATTCCAAATTCCCTTTCAGGATTCTAGACTAGCCCAACAAAATCAACGGTCTTTCTACTACCTACAGTGATATTCCACGGTTCAAAATTCCAAGTTTGGCTATCGTTTTGGAATAAAAACTAAAAGTGTTTACGGAAGCGTTTTTGGGAATTTTGAAAGAGAATTTCGGATAGGAGAAGCGAATTTGGAACTGAGATAGGAATTGCCCTCGTATGTGGCCATCTTTAGACTTGTATTACGGTGCTGGGAAATTGGCGTGCCCTGAGGCTCTGCTACTAGGGTTGATGACAGAGATGCGGATATAAGTTTACTATCATAACATATGGAAAGATTACTGTCGTGCCACTGGCGATGAATATTTAGTACGAGTATATCTTGGGGAGTGAGAAAATGGAAAATTCTATATCTCCCGCTACGCAACGGTAACGGTAAGAAAGGTAAAATTCTTACCTTCAAAGCTCTACCACAAAATACATATTGACACAGAAGGCTGACTGCCCACTAAGAGCTAAAAATATGTCATGTACTCACGCATGCGCACTAACGGGCAAAAACGCCTTTTCAACCACATTAATCCTAACTTATGACATAAGATTGTCAAACTGTTGAGGTCTATGGTAGAGGCCGCGCACTCTTGTACTCATGCCGGGCAACAACCCTAGCATATGTCAACGAACTCTTCTAAATTCGAAATCAGGTCAAAGTCTAACTTCTGTGTGTAATTATTTTGTGGCTCTACTATGAACTGCCCTCCACTTATGTGGGACAGTTCCCTGACAATTTTTTTTGGATGTTTGCGAAAGTCTATTTCGGATCTCAATAGTATAAAGTAGAACTCGTATAAGATCAATCGTATGTCTGTCTGACATGAACAAATCTTATACCTTTACAAACCGAAAACGCAAAAATATATCGCGATGTTATCGACGCCTAGCGCCATCTATTGGTGCAGAGTGGAAATTTTTACTGATTTTCTGTGACGAGGTGAGAGCGGGCCAATACAAAATCTATTATCTTATCTATAATTTATTAAGAAGTTAGTTCTGAGAAAAACGATAAGGCTTGTATGTAACCTGAAAAGTCAAAACACTTGCGCGATGTAATCGATACTCAGCGCCATCTATTGGCTATGTTTGGTTATATCTCGACGCGAAGTGAGGGCGTGTCACTAGGATTTAGTAAAAAAGTGCTTGTATCACAGCCCTATCGCAACAAGTATTGGAAGACTGGGCGTCTTAGACCCGGCAGCAGATCTTGGTTTTTGCGGCTGGAATTTTGTCTGCGCGGTTTCCAGCTCTGATTGAGTTTTATACGATGCACTTACGTTTCTACCGGAAAATTCGGATCCGGAGATAAAAACCTGATTGAACATCGAACTTTTGGATGTTAAAATAATATAGGTATGAGGCATTGGCTGATATCATACTTACCTATAACAGATTTAGCATACAATTTTGGAGTTCAACATTTGAGTTTCCTCATAATACGAGTATGTATCTTCTGATGTCTTTCGGATAGGGAATTCTCCCTATTGGTTTCGGTATGTAAGTACATATTTTTTGTGACTGATATGAATACTACCTAATAATAATGGGGCAAATGTAGTGTTTCATGAATGGGCCAGCTTGACCGGAGTGATACTACGGCCTCACTGAAGACCGGCGTGTAGGACTGACTCTACTAGTGTTGCAGGTGTCTAAGGGTGGCGGCGATTGCTTACTATCAGGTGATCTGTCTCATCTGCTACAAATCACATAAACTAGCAATATACTAAACAATGTACTGACCACATGTCCATGCCGCCATGACAGCCCTATAGCTTTATACATATAATGGAAATTCCTCGTCAAAATCGCTTTTAAATCCATTACAAAATAAAGCCCGCCTCAGTTTACAATTAAATTCCTAAAGTGCCGGCAGATTATTACACCATTAAAGTATTTAATTAGGTGTCTATAAAGGAATATATTCATCATTTTATTCTGTTGTTGAGAGAAATTCTATCGAGATTTATTTGGTATTTAATTTGTTGAGTAATGTTTTGTAATGAATTAGGTGATTATATAACTTACTGTTTTTCTTTCATCTTGTCATATAGCAAGCCCTCCACAAGGTGCCACGATTAGGTGTAGGGGGCGGCAAGTGAACGATCTGTGTGGCCCACTAGACACTAAAATGCAGTAACCCCAAAATTACGATTGCGAACAAACGCCATTATTAATACTCTCGGCGTCAAAAAAATCGCACATCTGCGTAGTTTTCATACTAACGCGCTCATATCACAGCTTCGTATATTAAAAAGTAAAACATTTTATTACAATATTTTTAAGGTAACATTACCAATATATGCTCGTTTTTTAATCCAACATTTTCATCATCCATGGAATTTACTTGATTCGTCCAAAAAAATTAAAAAGTAAATCAGTTTTTCAGCTCCATAGAACATTGTATGGGACAAGAACATTGATTTACTTTTTTATGTTTTTGAGAAAATTAGGAAGCTTTCACGACTAATTAAGAAGCATGATTAACAGACCAGCATATAAAAACCATGTTACGTAAATAATATTGCAATCAAATGTTTTACTTTTTTATATACGAAGCCGTGATATGAGCGCGTTAGTATGAAAACTACGCAGATGTGCGATTTTTTTGACGCCGAGATTATTGGTTTTGCAGTAAGAGTAAAACGGTTAAAAAATGCCAGCAACGTCCGAGAAAAAAATCTGCAGAAACCTTATGAAGTCTGCTTTCCGAATCTAATGAAACGTAAAATCATCCAAGAGCTATACTGCACTTTAGTGTCTGGTGGGTACATTAGGGGCGATCTTCCAACAGTGGACGTTTATTGGCTGAAATGATGAATCTACTTAACTTATTATGGCTCTCGTAGCGTCTGTTCATGCGTTTCCTCAGTCTCTCAGATTTCAATACAAACAGATAAAATCAGAAGCGTGAGCATTTTGCGAGTTTCCAAATCTGGCCTGGTCCCGGGTGTCTGCGAGTGACTAGACTAACCACGTATCTGGACGAAACCCGGATTTCGATAAGCTCTTAGTCCTCCGGTATAAAATCAAAAATGTACACGCTTGGTAGACTGAGTATCCATACTAAATTATTATAAATGGGAAAGTGTGTCTGTCTATCTGTGTCGGTCCGTCTGTCTGTATGTTTGTCTTTCTTTCACGGCAAAACAGAGCGACTAATTGACGTGATTTTTTCACGTGACTTTTGTCCCTTTCTAACTCCCCATTTTAAGGAAGTGGGGGGTGCGAGCGAATATAAATAAATTATTTTTATGGGAATAACTGTCACGCGATTGCTAAATTAATCTTCGGCATCGGGCGCAAGCGGTCCTCACTTTACTTCTGTCCAAATCAAATATTTAGTCTCGATTTTCCGTTAAAGTGTTGGCCCCTCTACCCGGTAGGCGCGCGCCCAAATCCGAAACGATCGTCTTCGTTACTCACATCTCTGAATTGTTAACATTTCCGCGACGACGCCGAGCCCGCCGATTTCCCACGCGACCTCTTGTAATTGAACGCCGTTCTCGCAGGCTTTTTATAAGGCGGTGTAATCTCTCAGCGACGGTGAATTCTCATTCCAGCATTGCCCGTGATGTGTTTGCTTTAGTACTCTTCTGTTTGATGCGGGAAAGAGACCTGACTTACAATTATAGTAGTGGATTTACTAAGGGCAGATCTACTACTGATGCAGGAGTTGCACTCATCAAGCACATTTTTGATGCATGGCAAAATAAGCAAGATGCTGTAGGTATATTTTGCGACCTTTCTAAAGCATTTGACTGCGTTAATCACCAAACATTATTAATGAAGCTACAGCATTACGGTCTCACAGACAGCTCTTTGAGCTTAATACGGTCATACCTAAGTGATAGAATTCAAAAAGTCATGTTAATGGAATTGACTCTTCCGGTGCCCTCTACACATGGGAGTGCCCCAGGGCTCGATATTAGGGCCCTTACTGTTTATTATATATGTAAATGACCTTCCTTACCTTACTAAAGACTTGTGTGACATAGTATTATTTGCAGATGATACTTCTTTAATTTTTAAAACTAATAGACAGAAAGATAACTTTGACGATGTAAATAATGCTCTCACCCAAGTGCTAAATTGGTTCACTGTAAACATTTGCTTCTAAACGCTAAAAAAACTAAATGTGTTAAATTTACATTGCCCAACGTAAGACAGGTCAACACTAGGATCAACATGAACAATGAAGATGTTGAAGTTATTAATTCTACCGTATTTCTGGGCATTAGGTTAGATTCAAAATTACAATGGGGCCCTCATATTGCAGCTCTGGCTGGAAGACTCAGTTCAGCTGCATATGCAGTCAGAAAAATAAGACAACTGACCGATATTGAAGCAGCAAGACTTGTATATTTTAGTTATTTCCATAGCGTCATGTCTTATGGTCTACTCTTGTGGGGGAACTGCGGCTGACATTCAAGCCATATTTGTGCTACAGAAGCGAGCCGTCAGAGCCATATACGGACTTAGACCACGAGACTCGCTTAGAAATTTGTTCAAAGAAATCAACATCTTAACATTAGCATCACAGTATATTTTTGGACTGTATAATGTATGTTTATAAAAATCTCAATTTATTACCGAAGAAATCTGATAAGCATAGCCTAAACACCAGAAATAAACACAAACTTGCTGTTCCAAATCTCAGACTTCATAAAATTGGTAATTCATTTGTCGGAATGAGCATTAAAATTTTTAACAAATTACCACAAAACCTTGTTGATTTACCCATATAAGTATAATTTAAATCTAAAGTTAAATCATATTGATGGCAAATGCCTATTATACAATTGAAGAATACCTAAATGACAAGAATTTGTGGAAATGATAAACTGTTCACCTACACAGTGTTATGTATTATGAAATTTAAATTTTATTTAATTCTTTAAAAATTTTATGATAACAAATTTGAAAAGATTAAGTTCTACTGAGTTTCTTGCTGATTCTTCTCGGTAGAAATTGACCTTCCGAATCAGCAGTAGATTATAAAATTTGACATTCATAAATGTTCTGTAAAGGACTTAAATTGAATAAGTGATTTTGATTTGATTTGATTTGATTTGATTTGAGTCATAGTAACAGTCATCAAGGGACTCCCGCGACCTTCACCAGATCGTCGTTCCACCTGGTGTGAGGCCTGCCACGGCTGCGACCTCCACTCAAGGACCTTTCCACCCCAACGGCCGTCTGTTCTCCTCGCAATGTGCCCTGCCCATTGCCACTTGAGCCACGCAATTCTTTGGGCTATGACCGTGACCTCAGATCTCCTGCGGATCTCATCATTTTTGCGGGAGTCCCTTGGATGCGGGTGGCACAAGACCGATCTGTGTGGAGAACTTTGGGGGATGCCTATGTCTAGCAGTGGACGTCTATTGGCTGAAATGATGAACAGTAATCAACAGCTTTTGTTGGTGATCGTCAAGAAAAGGGCTTTTTTCATTCTTAGCTCATGTGTAATACTACCATAACATAACTGTGGGACAGCCACGGTTCGGCATGAATAAGATGCATTATACAAACATTTGTTCCATTATACTCTTAAGAAATTATCTTTTTATGGATCTGTATAAAAGTTTTAGGTAAATATAAAAGATAGTAGATAACTTAACTTAAAGCTTAGAACGCTAGTCATTCTCATGAATATAATATATATCTGCATACGAGATTACTGTAGTTTTCATACTGATTTAAATTTATTAATAACGTTTAATAACATAACGAACCTAAGCTTTGGTTTTGACAAGAAAATAATGACATTACTAGCTATAACGAATAATTACTTTTCAAAAGTATCCTAGAATACCATATTAAAAATATAGTTCAAGCAAACAAAACCGCAAATATCAATCCCATTTTAAATTAATTAACAACTTCCCGCAATAAGTTAAACGTTAAAGCGAATTCCAGAATTAAAAAGCAAACATAGTTACAGTGAAAATGGAATATTCCAATATGGAATTGTTTATTGTGTCGGCGTGGAACGCCGCCGCGGGAAATGGGAAACCGTTGTTTACTAGATTCGTTTTCAATCGGCGCGAGAGTCGGGACCAATCCGAACTTGCCCGTTTGCAAGGAACAATATCTGGTTATATTTCTCTGATCGAGTAAACCTTGGTACGGATTAAAATTGTTCGCAGTTTTGTTAGACAGCGAGAAATTTAATTAAAGAAACTAGCTGCTTTTCTTTTGTTTTGTTGTGGGGAGATCAGACTACAATGAAATATGTTGCTTGCGTTTATGCTGACTTCTTTTATGTGTAATGTGATAGTGTCTGAACGGGATGGTCA
This sequence comes from Cnaphalocrocis medinalis, assembly GCA_014851415.1. Classification (NCBI taxonomy): domain Eukaryota; kingdom Metazoa; phylum Arthropoda; class Insecta; order Lepidoptera; family Crambidae; genus Cnaphalocrocis; species Cnaphalocrocis medinalis. The sequence continues at coordinate 14,509,799 of CM026293.1, forward strand.
TATTAAAAATATAAAACTCGCGATATATAAAGTTGTACTTTCCGACTACGTGATTTAAGTTAGCAAAAATTTTTTTTGCAACAAAAATAATTACAAATATAAGTTAGTAAACAATAACGTATTAGTTTCGAAAACGGTCATTAACACCCACCTCCAGATAGGAAGACAGCGTTCCTTACAAATTAATTCAAAGAAAGGACTCCTAATATTACAATTACAAGTTATTGATTACTACGAGACTTATACGTATTTTATTTGTCACCCTTACACTTATGGATAAAAGTAGCCTAGTGTCCTTTGTAGTGTCTAGTATAGTACACGAAATTCATTTAAATTTACGTTGATATTTTGGCGTCAAAAAAGTGAGGAGACAATCATCTGTATGTATATGTTATTACATAATGTATGTACTACTGCGACTAACGCCGTTGCAGTAGTGTTTTGCTTGTGACATGGTGCTGTAGCGTTTATGTAAGTATAAAATTTATGAACGTGTTTGTGTGTAAGTTAATTCCATGATGTCCTCATAGTGAGTTTCATGTTTTTACCAACTCGAAAACCAATCTAAATAAAATATATGTAGGTACATATTCGCTTTTGAGATCTTGATCAGTAAGCCCGATTCGTCAAATGGCACCCCTACAGTACATACCGCGGTAATGGAAATTCCTCGTCGAGATCGCTTTCGAATTCATTACAAACGAGGCCTCCGAGGCTTACAATTAAATCTCTAGAATGCCTTTACGTCCTAATAAAGGATTTGGCATAAATATTTTTAGATTTTATTTTTAAACAAGGTTTTAATAAAGGGAACATTACATGTACCCGTGAGAGAGCCACGCTTCCAGGCTTCGAGGTGATACCACGGTTTCACAGAAGACCGCTTAATTGTGGGAGAGCCATGCTTCGGCATGAATGGGCCGGCTCGACCGGAGTGATACCACTGCCTCACAGAAAACCGGCGTGAAGCAGCTCCTGTGCTGTGTTTCGCCGAGTGAGTGAGGGTACAGGAGGCCCATCGGGGGGGAAGGGGATAAAGGTTAGCAGCGCACTTGTTGCATGTGTTCATGGGCGGCGGCAATTGCTTACCATCAGGTGATCCGCCTGCTCATCTGCTACCTATCACATAAAAAAGAAAAAAAAAAGACCAGCGTGAATTAGCGCCTGCTTTGTTTCGTCGAGTGAGTGAGGGTACCGAGGGCCCAATTAGGGGGAAAGGGGGTTAACGCACTTGTGACTCTTCTGGTGTTGCTATGTCTATGTGCGGCATCAGGTGATCCGTCTGCTCATCTATCACCTACGACATAAAAAAGTAGTCTATTTTATTACACAAAAGTAATAAATACTATGACTATAACTGTTCTGTTTGGAAAATCACATATTATTGTATTCAATAATTGGAGACAAAATCAGGTCACACAGTTACACAGGTAGCGACTCAAAAGTGACGTTCAAAATACGAAAATAGAATTTTCTGAGGACCTACTATGGTATGGTATGGTACCTTTGTAAACGAGCAGTTTTCCTAGCGGAGATCCAGTCAGAAAGTGGAAGGCTCATTTCCTGCCCTGTCTGGAGTTTTATCGGAACGTCAACTTTGAATATCGCCTTCCGTAATATTATTCATTAGAGGAGGGAAATTAGAAAATATTTTTGTGGAACATACAAAGTGATAAAAGGTAGATCGACGATTTGGTTAAATATCGCGGGAATTCCTAGGATGCGGGCGGCACAAGACCGATCTGTGTAAGAGAACTTTGGGAGAGGCCTATGTCTAGCAGTGGACGAGCAAAAAGTACCTATTTACCTATGTTTCGAATTTATCGCGCATATGTAGCTCGTGTTTGTGATCACCAATCCGTATCCGCGACAAGTGTGGTGATGAAGCATAATCCCATCATAGTAGCGATTTTATGATGGAGGTCTTTGCCCTGCAGTGGGACAGTAGTATATAGGCTGATACGTTTTTCATGGCATCTTATTAATTTTTAAATTCATAATAATAAAAATAAAAAGCTGGCGCTTCTAAGCTCTCTTGAAAATGTTTGAAAATATAGTTTTTTTCAAAGGCAAACTATATTTAGTCGTTAATAAGTTAGCAAAGTCCCAACCTACTTTTAGTAAATTAAGTTAGAGGTTATAAACAAACCTGTATGTATCTAGAGATGACGTAGAGGTAATAAAATAACCCGAGGTGTAAACACCACGCTAAAAGTCATGCCTCCGTCTTTTACACAGAACAAACCGCTATCAAAGGAAGAAAATTTTACCACAAACTGGCTTAACGCTAAGTGGTGGTAGCCCACTAAAGAAAGCCGAGTAAAAGATGAGAGCTATGAAAGCTCTCAGCGTATAAAGCTTCAGTATTAGTAATAGGTTTGCTTTTTACCCCGGTCTCGTGTTGGTGCATAACTGCATAATGCATAGTGTTATCCCGTGAGGGATCGGAGGGCGTGAGTGACATTATAATAAGTGCAGGTAACGTTAAGCGTCTTAACCCTGGCTTGCTAGCAAGTGACATGTGAGCCAATTATCTTACCAAGTGCAAAAGGCGTGAGGTAAATAATGGAGCAAGAAATCAAAAGCAACTTGAGAGTATACGCACCATTGACTCTTCAACAAAGAGGCCTTTCCATGGGACAGGATTCGACAAGAATTGGCCGGCTCGACCGGAGTGATACCACTGTCTCACAGAAGACCGGAGTGAAGCAGCGACGGCGCTGTGTTTCGCCGAGTGAGGGTACCGGAGGCCCAATGTGGGGATGGGGGTTAAAGTTTGGCAGTGCTCTTGTGACTCTACTGGTGTTGCAGGTGTCTATGGCCGGCGGTATTGGGTATTTGACTAATCTCGATATAGTAAAAAATATTGATACTCTATCAAAATATTGGTAAATAAGAACCAATGGCCAACATGATACCGGATGCCCAATCGGCAATCGTTTACAATCAGGTGATCTGTCTGCACGTCTGCCACATGTCGCATAGTAGAAGTGATGCAGCCATTAGTAGCCATTAGTTAGTATAGTAGCCATCTTGGTTATTTCTGCTTGTTGTGCAAACGCAGCCAAAAGCTGCCAGACTTGCAGCTCAGTAGATGATGCGCAAAACAGAAGCAAAATGTAATTGCGTCTAGCAGCTGATGATGTACGTACAACCACACATCAAATTATACAAAACTGTCAAATTCCTTCAATCAACTCTCATCTTACTCTCAAAGAAATTAGGTTGAATATCAATTGAGGAAAGACAGGTTGTGATAACCTAATGTGTGGCTGTCTATACCGTCGTGAACGAGTCGGAATCACGTACCATGATTGCAAGCTTCATCTCTGATGCGAAGCCCCAGGCGTCAAGCAAATAAAACTCAGACGGTTAACTGCAAACAGGGGAGCCTCAGTGTAACAGCCAGTTAGGAAAGCTATTACGCGACAAGTGGGGCCCTTTGATGTTGGCCGCGCCCGGAGCGCCGCGGCGAGGGTCCCCGACATGGGATGCACAAGTGACGGACAAATCTGTTTACTATCAGATCCGAAGTTGTTGGCCTTTCCGGATCAATGAGATATCTTCATGTTAAACAGTTTGAATTTTGTTATTTCATTTATAAATTAACTACCTACTTAATTTTACCGGAGTAACAGAACCGGACACATAGGTACTCGTACAATGTTTTTTTATGTGATAGGTAGCAGACTTGCTAATGCTGCCAGCCAGTAGTCAAAAGTGCGTTACCTCACTCCGCCTGATGGTAAGCGGCTGTGAGATCCAAATATGAGGTTGACAAGCACCTGTTTGTGATATCTCTAACTGTATATTGCTAAACTTGACCTTATAGTCGCCCTACGCAGTTACGGTCATTTGGCTTTTTCCTTCCAAGTTTTAGTATTTCAGTTTAAAAAAATGTTGTACAACGCCCAGTCTCTTGACGACTCTCGTAGAACGACTACACTAATAAAAATATTGATCCAATCGTGTCTTAAAAAAATCAAATCAAAGCATTTCTCATCAAACACTTTACTTAATAACGGTTGAACTTTTCAACATTCAACAAATCTCTCATATTTTCCAAGTCGAGTTCAAACACAATTGAATGGTGTTCGGCGCAATCCAACATCCTCATTGCAATATCCTGTCTCCAGGCGGTCGGAATATAAACGAATGATAATCGAGTGGCATCGAGTCCCGATTGCCCCGAGAACACTCGGTCGATCAAACGGAGAGCAGCAGGTTGCATAATGCACTCCGATTCTTGAGTTGGCTTGTTAAAGAAAATAGTGACAGTTTTCATTCAATTGTACATAGATAAGGAATTTTGATAATATTTTTTTATAGTTTGGCCTATTCTGCCCCACTTCTGGGCAAATTCCTATACCGCTCTCTATTTATTGCCATATGTGGGCAATCGCGGGCAAAGCGGTTGAAGTCATCAGATCATCATTTTTTGGGCCAACTTCACCAAATTTCCACCAAATTGCTATCCGCAGGACTCCGACAGCGGGGATAAAGTTATACGCTGTAAAATTTTCCACGAGTAGGTACCACGAGTAAGCCCCCTTAGCATGGTAGATCATCAAAATAAGCGAAATGAAAATCAGCCGTTCCATACATTATTAACCTGGTGAATATTCTTTTTTTTTGTATAGATCACTTATGTTCACAGATACACCCTGTATAGATACACAAATTATCAAGGCTTACATGGTATGTAGCTGAAATTCTAAAGCGCTTGCGTCGAATGTAACATGTTTACTTTATTTTCTGCTGAAATAAGTTAGCTTCTCAAACCGAATGTGAAATGAGGTTTCAAACTTGCACAAAAAGGGTTTTCTCATTTTTGTTAGCTTTTAATTTGTTCTTTGATTTTTTTGATTGCTAAAAGTGGCCAATTTTCGCAAAATTATGAAAATTGGCCACTTTTAGCAATAATGAAAATGATTGTGATTTGTAGAAAGAAATTACTATATAAGTGTGCCCCAAAAAATTGTAAATACTTTCCTTTATGTTTTCATACCTGGTTTTTTTTAATAAGTATATCTCCTCACAATTACTATTAAATAATAAATCAATTGGCGGCGCTAGTATCGTCGCGGTGTCGCCTTAATTGTCTACATTGTCTTGTGTTGACAGCCTGTTCGTTTGTTTTTTTTCTTGTGTCATTTGTAATGGGGTGTGTTGTGTGTTTCGTAAATAAATTTTCCTTATGTCTAAATATTATAGATAGATAGGTCTAGTCACTGCTTGAGAAATAAATATTTTCCTAGTAAACACCGAACTCCTAGCGCTCTCCGGGAGCCCACTTCGAAAATTCACAAGTAATAGAAATGGAGATTTCCAGTTTTTCTAAAGCTTCTCGACTAAATCTCCTAGTAGAGACGTTTCGTTTTAAAGTACACTGGCGGACATATCATTGATATTTACAAAAAAAAAAAACAAATTTGGATACTGACTTTTTAATCAATTTTATTCATTTAGCTTTGATTTTATAATTACATATCATATATTATTCAGACAAATTTTTAAGTTGCAGTTAATGTTTAAGCAAATTTGAATAAAACACAAATAATATTATCTTTATTCAAAATGTTGACACCAGTATTGTCCCTAGTTTCGTGTTTCGTGCTCTGGATAATCCTCGTAATTTCAGGGAAAATCTATCTATCATCATCACGTTACCTCCTATCTTTTGTATCAATCGGTTGATTATTTTTTTCGTCTAACACAATGTGTTTCCTGCCTGAATTGTTTTAAGACGTGGGAAGAAACTTGCGTAGTATATTATTAGATATACACGAATATATGTACGTACAGCCATGTGAGGTATCTATTCCATACTTTACTTAGGCACTCGGTGCACATAGAATGACTCAAATAGGTATTAAATGCAAGAAGTCTTATTCCTAGAATCACAGAAACATGGTTCTGACTGTTAGATGTCGCATAACATCATTTGAAAAATCAGATGCAAATTGCACCTGCCGGTACACGAGCGTATTTGTGATACAGCACATTTCAGCTCATACATTTCCCCGACAACGATTCCATCTTTTCCGGACTCAACACTCCCTTGTACCCATATTTCCCTGGCCGCCAGTGCAGGGGAAGTTTATCCCCTGTCCGAGTGCAGGTTGAATTGAGATGCAGCATGCATTATTCACCTGGCTACCCCCATCTGTACCCTCTTAAGCCAGTTTACAAAGTTCGCGTTACCTGCACATATCTTGGAGTATTCCCTGCATCGAGTTTGAAAGTGTCAGTGTTAAGATCAGTTTAGAGATAGCTTTGTTTTCGGTATTAGGGGATTGCTTTGGAGGACTGTGAAGTTTTAAATGGAGTTTTGTATAGAGGGGACGCAGGTTTCAATAATTTAAAAAGGCTACAAACTAGAAAACTTATTAAAAAAATACATATAGAAAAAGTGTGTAACTTTTGATGTCCTAGCAGAAGTAAGTACTGCAACACCAAATAGCTACACCCACGATATAAATACTCTCTAGTAAGGACCTATGGGTTAGGTCTCCTCTATCTCTCTATATTTTAAGTTCATATTAATGTAACAAAATTATGTAAATAAAGAATTATCGTACGGCCCTATGGCCCATTTTGTAGCGACCCTGCCTCATAGGCCAAAGGTCATGAGTTCAAATCTCATCCCCGACAACCATTTACATACATAGGTATCCTGTTGGAGTTTAATATTTGAATACTTTATTTAGAAATTAGGACAAACAGAGACCACCATATCGTTATACAACGAAAAGTTTCGATATCAGACGTTACCAATACCACAAAAGCTAATCAGTTTGCTAAAACAAAACTGCCTAGAACATTTACAAACAACAATATCTACATATCATTCAAACCGAAAAGCGATGTAAGCATGTTCACAGTATTTTGTTTGATTTGAAAGGAAATCGTCCTCTTGGCTAGAGGCCAACCAAGCCGGTATCGCTGATAACCCGACAACACAGCTCCTGACAAGGCCGACACGCCTTCGAACAAATATAACCAACAGAAAAATCTGCAGCGAGCAGAGAAAAGTTATCGTGGCGATATCCGCGGATATTAAGCAGGTCAAAATATTTATAATGATTTGAGCTTCCTTTTTACCCTTAGGGTAGTATTTAGGCCCTGATAACCCGACAGACGACTGAGGGGTCTATGCCTAGAGTTAAATGACGTCTTTGCTGCCGTGGAACAATGTGGCACGTCCTTTTAACTCAGTATCTAACTGGTCACTAGCACCATCGGGCTTACCTCTACAGGTTTAAAATAACAGAGACGGACGTGTCCCTGTTACGACATCTCCGTGCAGACAATCGATCATCTCATAAGTCAGTGCCCCAGATTCGCAAGAAGTCGGTTCTATCATCAGAAATATTCCTGACAAGGCCGATACGCTATCTTCTTTATTCTGTGCTGAAAAGCCTTCGACCAAAAATAACCAACAGAAACCGGCCAGGAAACTTGTTTAGCGTTGAATGAAGCCAATAGCAAACCAATTTGCAATGAAAAGAAATCAATAGGCTCGCAATTGCAGCATCTATTTTATAGAATACTAAAAGCGCCTTGGCGTTTCCTACGCAGATGTAGTAACTCAGTTTCTCTAGCTTTTAATCTCATCAAGACCTATTCATCGGCTAAACTATAAACGTTAAACCTAATAACTAAGTTGCTTTTACAGTAACCCTAGTTTAAACCTAAGACTGGGTCCGACTAAAACACATACATACATAATGTATTGCAACTCAAGCTCGGTGTTTGTGAGAGTTGCGTTAATTACTAGTGGTCTATTAGTCCGCCTGACCTTCCACGTAGGGATGGGCAAATTGGTCCATCGATCCGAGGGCGAAAGCCACGAATCGATTCTGGATCAGATTAAAAGCAATCGATATGATATTCGGGAAATCAAATTTTCAGATTCAAAGCATTTTATTTGCATAGAATAGGTTGGTATAGTAATCGATTTGGATTAGCTACCAATCTATAGTATAAAAATTATAAATCTACCAAAAACTACTAGAATTAACGTAGTTCAATATTGCAAATACTTGCGCGATGTAATCAATGCCCAGCGCCTTCTATGGGTATAGTTTGAAACCATTACAGAAAAATAACCGAGTTTCGCAAATGTCAAGATGCTTGCCGATCTCATTTGGTAACACGATTCTGTACGAAATGCTCCATGTTTTCGGTCTAGAATATGACACGTCACCGTATAATACACAAGTGGACAGAGAGGCAGTTTTTTTAGCAATATTGTTTCATTTCGCATGTGTGGATAAATAAAATGTCCTATTTTAATCTTTCAAGTAGAAGGATATCTAATAAATTGACATATAATACTCACCAATATCAGAAATGCGAGAGGTATCGACTTTCTAAAAGATACATGGGCGCATCCCTAGTTTCACTGACCTTCCACGAGTAACGAGCTCCCAGCCGATTGGGAAACCGCAGGCCTGGTCAGCTAGCCTCCACTAATTACAGCCTTATATCAACGGCCTTAGGGTACATAATTAAAATGTGATGCGAGCTTCGAGATACATCGAAGGTTAAAAAGTTTCTTTTGCTACTAATTAGTTAATGGCGCGTTGAGAATAAGTCGCGGGATGGAGTTTTAGGACGGACTTATTTTTATTAGTTAATTAGATTAATTTAACAAATCTTCAGTTGCTGATTTGAATTTGATTTCAATCAGATCGGGGGGAAAGGGGGTATAAAGGTTAGCAGCACACTTGGTGTTGCGGGTGTCTATGGGCGGCAGCAATCATTTACCATCAGGTGATCCGTCTGCTCATCTACCACTTGTTGACTTGTAAAGTCATTTGCTGCGAATGCGCCTGTCTTTCGCCAGTTCGTAGCATACTCCGCTACGGAATGCTACGAAAGACAACTACGCTACGTTCGTAGCACGTGGTAGTTATCTTAGGTACTTGCTACGAGTATGCTGTTGCAACTTTTTAGTATTTTGAATTTGAAAAACTAGTTGTAGTTTCTTTCTAATCTATATGTAGCATTATCTTTAAGACAACGCTTTAAGGTAAACCAAATGTAGGTAGTGTGGACACCCAGCGTCATCTATTGGCACCGTTTGAAACGAATGTCCTGAAACAAAAGGAGGGCAAACCACAAGTTTATTACGGAAAAGAAATCATTTTTTATAATAGGTAACACGGAACGATATTTACATTTATTTCACTTTCTTACATTCATGCCTTAAGACAATGAAGTCAGTGGCCTGTACCTTAAGGCATACAATGTCAGCTCGGAATAGTTCCCCTAAGGCCTGATTGGGACTGTTTGCATGAGCACGATTCAATTGTGAACCTTATACCTATTGATTCAAAGGCTTGTTAACCAACTCAAGCGCGAATGCAATTGGGCTTCAGTTTCTAGCCGAACTCGACTGTGTGATTGTTAACATGAGCTGTATGGGTTTGTTTAGAAATGGACTCCTGGTTATGACTGTCTCGATGTCGCAGTGGGTAGTGGGTTGCACTTCAAAGTGACGGCTGCGCTTGGGTTTGATTCCCGGGACGGGCCAAAAATTTGTACCTGAGTTTTTCAGTTTGAAAATTTTCAGTGTCAGCCCGAAGTCTGCAAGTTGGTGGTCTTGTACCTCCGGGCCTCGGAAATCACGGTCCTGTACCCAATCTCTCTTCAACTGTGTCAGATTGGTGTCATAAGCTATGTTCGAAATATTCGACACATATTTTTTGGTCGACCCAAGAATCGAGCACAGGACCCTGAAGGTGAGAACGAGAATGCCCTTTTGGTCTAGTGCAGTGGTTCTTAACCGGTGGTCCGCGGACCACTGGGTCCCTGGAGGCATTCCAAGTGGTCCGCGAAGACATCGTAATAAACAAGTGACGTGACGTGATGAGTCGAGTCAACACAACGCAAACGGCGCCGCGACGCATGTCCGAAGTGTGTGGTCCCTGACACGACAGAATTTTGGTAAAATGGTCCCTCATGACTTAAAGGTTAAGAACCACTGGTCTAGTGTTTTGAATAACGGACCGTACGTTATTCAAAACACTAGACCCGTGGCCGTCAAACTGCGGCCCGCGATATAGTAGATTTATTTAATTACTAGTCAACTACATATTCGTACTTATCAGAAATCAGTTTAGTGGTTTTTGAGTAGAAAAGTAATAGACATACATTTTCGCATTTATATCAATAGTGTGGACTACTATGGATAAGTACCTTGCAAGAGCTCTTGAAACGCATATACTGCGGCCCGGGCCCTGATGTTCATATTGATATGTGGCCCTTGAAGAGTAAAGTGTGACGACCGCTGCACTAGACCAACAGGGCGTTCTCAAGAAAGAAGTTAAAAATATGTAACGAGTTTAGGATGGCTTATAAGCCGTACTCGCCCTAAAACTACGTCGGCGATTACTCCCGTATAATGGCCATTGAAAGGGGTATCCAAAATACATTATGAGCACTTCCAAAAAGATTTCTTTGTTTCCCCCATCCGTATATCCGTTATCCGGAACATTAGGGGCGTATATGCTAATTCCGGGTTCCGGCCGGCTAATGTCCGGATTGTTAACATCATGAGGTTAATATTGCTTGGGGAGGATCATATCAGTGTTATCTTTGCTATAACCTACGTCTATAGGTTGTAAAGGCCATTATAGCTGTTGGTCCGGATCCCAGGAGACCGCTGGAATATGTAGTTAATGGTCAGAAATTATGTGAATAGTTCATTCATGTGAGATAATCCCAAGACTGGAATTGGGCTGTAAAATATGTTTTTAAACTTTCGCGTTGTGATATACAAATACTTGATATAAACTGGACTAAGCGCGAGGATGTTAAAATATAATTACACTAGTACTCAATTCGTTTAGGGACCTAACTAAGATCAATAGATGGCACTAGGAGACAATTACATCACACATGTGTTTCGCTGTTTCGGTTTACTATAACTATAAGCCTTGACGTTGACTGTAAATAATATCACTTATTGTTTGACGTTTCAACTGCGTTACAACAACCGTCGTCACAAGCAAGTAAGCATGCAAGTAATGTACCTCTACTTATATTGAAACATCTCCGCGTTTGATTCCATTTATACTTGATATAAATGGAATCAAACGCTGTATTTGGGCTGCAAACCTTTCAAAATTTAAATACGTTAATCACAAACCACTCTAAAGTACACAAAAGTGTTTGTATCTTAACTTAATGCACCGTTTAATATGCATATTGCATCTCAAACTTTCAAGAGCGAAGTTTCGTCGACGGTCATTTAATAGTTCTGTGAAATTGTGCAACTATAAATTAACCAAATCGATGGACTGAGGAGGAACTTGGCGATAAATGTGCCAAACTTGGCTGCAATATCATAACTTTGCTGCACAAACTTTTTAGGAGATAATAAAACTATTAATTTTCTCATTTATGGGTTTTTGGGCTGCGGTTTTGCTGACGGTAGGTAGCGGTAGACTATAATAAGTACAGGTAATTGCGCCAGACAAATGACATTGAATAATTAGTTAGAAGCAAACGATGTCGTTGGTTCTTATAGTCCTCATATTAACAAAATCCTTTATTACATACTTATGGCTTACGGAAATAATTCCAACACTCACACAAGTAATTGTGGGAGAGCCATGCTTCGGCATGAATGGGCCGGCTCGACCGGAGTGATACGACTGCCTCACAGAAAACCGGCGTGAAGCAGCTCCTGTGCTGTGTTTCGTCGTTCGTGAGTGAGGGTACCGGAGGCCCATCGGGAGGGAAGGGGATAAAAGGTTGGCAGCGCACTTGTAACTCCACTGGTGTTGCAGGTGTCCATGAGCGGCGGCAATTGCTTACCATCAGGTGATCCACCTGCTCGTCTGCTACCTATTACATAAAAAAAAACCATTAGACCAACAGGGCGTTATTACAACGTTTAATAGCTCGCTAACTGTACAGGTCAAACATTATTCAAAATATATATTAATCTTAACATTCAACCCACGCACATAAAGGCCATATTTGAATTAAATTATACCAGTAAATACTTAGTACTATCATCGCTGTACAGCACAGACGTACCACGAAATTTTCACCGAATTCATATTAACGGTAGACCCTAACTAGAATTACGTTTGCTGTATATTCCAGTTCTTAGAACTAAATTATTTTGTACCCTCATTTCAACATAGCCTTAATTGGTGAGGAAGCCTTTTATGATAATTAAAATTAAATGAAACGTTTATCTAGGTTAGTAATAGAATAATTTCTGTAAATGTTGTGGGAAAATACCTATTTTTCAATTGGCATCAATTGGAAATATATTACGTCGTCGAACTTCAGGCTATAATGACTGGCAACAAGTAGTGCGGGATCGACCGAAGTGTCGTTCTCTTGTTTCGGAGGCCAAGACTCGTTTCGGGTTGCTGAGCTAGTGGTGTAAGTATCTATTGGAATAGCTGGGGCAGACGAAATTTTATTTAAAATTAATTGTAATATTTTAAAATAAAATTGTTAAACAATAAGTCAATAAGTCTCGATAGTGTATTGACAATTAAATACCTATCGATAGTTCAGAACCAGACAAAACTAACCAAAAACGATTGGTAAGTAGGCAACACAATTCTCTACTGAAAGCGTTTGAAAAAGGGATATCAACTTAGTAGTTTTATAGCTTTCGATAGGTATTTTTAATCTCCAACGTGCCGTCGACCCTACTCCATGGTAGTGGTTGTAAATTCCGATAGGTAATACCAAATAGCGCTCGTTTGGAGTCCTCATAGGTGGCGACACTTTAAATGCGTTCACGCTTTATTTAGCTAGGGTTTATGTGAGCGAATGCCTTCAGTTAATTAATAAATCTTAGCATTGTATTCCGTTTCTCCATTAAGAAATTGTTAGGTAGTTATATTTTCAGAATTTTCGGCTGAATAGTATCCAGAAGAAAACAATTCACGCGATACAAGAAGATTGAATACCTTCTTGTATCACCTAAACTGTTTGTAAAATGTCCGAACTATTAATCATATTTTTTCAGCCAGAGTGTGACTCAAAACGATTTTATTTTTGGTTCAATAATTTAATGAGGTAAAGCATTAGAGCGATGACTTTCCACGTCGTGATGGATGATCAGTCACATATTTGAGGTGGAACGATTTTACTGATATTAGAGTTGAGTTATATGAAAAAGTAAAGGTCCAATATTATCTTTCAGTTAGCGCAGAATAAAAAGATATACCTACTACTAATGACAACCCTAACGTACATTTGGTAATTAAACCGATATACAGTCAGTATAAAACCTCGGTGGCGCGGTGGGTAGTTGGTCACACTTTCAAGCGAAGGCTGCGCTTAGTTTCCCGGGTTCGATCCCAAAAAAAATTGGGACAAAAATTTGTACCTGAACTACCTGAGTTTTTTTGTTTAGAAAATGTTTGTGTCAGGCCGGAGTTTGGAAGCTGGTGATCTTATACTCCCGTGCCTCGGGAAGGACTTTAAGCCTACGTCCAATCTCTCATCGGTCGTGTCACATTGGTGTCTTATCGAATTAAGAGGGCACACACTTGACCACAATAATCTTGGGTACGTGGCGGTTCGTTGAGATTGACCGCCGTAGCCGAATATCGGTTGGAGCATTTATTTATACAGAGTCATTATATGGTAGTAGGCAGCGCAGAAGTAGTAAAAGGCTCTCAATCACACACAGTCATTATCTTCTTCTCTAAGTGCAATCTTCTAACGAAGGTTGGCGATCATGATGGCGACTTGAACCCATGACACAGCTGCTTTAAACAGAGAACGTGTGCTTTTATTATATCACTGGCGCCAAGATTTTTTATTTTATTAAGCCAAGAAGTTCTTTTTCTGCCTTCTTCCTTCTACACACGTTATATCGGACCCTGAACTGTAGTTGAAGTTTTTTAATATTTTCCAAAAAGTTTAGTTTTAATCCTATGGTGACAGTCGATAAATTGGGCTTTCGACTGGCGGCGGCGTGCCAAGTCGCATTGTAGCCAAGTTCGGCGCGTTTATTGCCAAGTGGTACAAGTTTGACGGCTCGCTTTAGTCTGTCTATGTAGAGTGGATATCGTTAAAACCTATTATTAAATACAAATCCGATGGTAGCTCAGAGGATTTTTTGTTCAACTGTTTTTCTGTTTATAATATCCTTTGCCCTAAGGTTGTCTGGTAGAAATCGCAAGTGATCTGCCAACCCTTAACCCCCTCTCCCCCGATAGGGCCGGTACCCTCACTCATTCGACGATACACGCGCAGGCGATCATTTGTCTTTGGATTTGTCATATCCATCGGCGGTTTTCTACCATTAGCTCGGCGATTACCCCGAGCAGCAAATACTCGTTTAAGTATAAGTAAGCATATTTATGTATGTGTGATTGTAGTATTATACTGAGAACGCAATTACTTACCATAGAACAAAGGTAACCTCCTGTATCAAGTACGAGTAGGTACTTAATAAAATTATAGTCCTCCAACCGATCTTAACGATCCGCCAAGTACGCACGATATAGGTATTATAGTGCTCAAGTGTGCTCGCAAACACAGGTGCCCTCCCTTCCATTACCCCCTTAATTCGATGGGACACCAATGTCACACCATCGAAGAGTTTAATATAATACTATAGTTGCTTACTAAGGGAAACGTTTAGGCATTAAAATAAGTTATGTACCGTCTAAAGATTTAGCTTCTTCGTAGGAGTAGCCACAGGCAAAACCTTATCCCTTAAGCACTCGCATGTCAGCCTAAACTTTGTTTCAAAAGAACAACAACAGCCCCGCCGCCCACAATTCGTAAGTCAAAGGACAAAAAGTAAATGTTAGGTCGGAAAGCAATAAAAGTCCGTATAATTTCCGAGATTTATTCGCCTTCACTTGGAAATCCATTTGTACGTCCCATTAGCCAAATTAAACGAAGGGATTGAAGGAGTTTGAGTCTAATTAGGTGATCAACTTTGGAAGTAGATTAGGAACGATTTGACAAAGACAAAAATGTCACGGTTAGGACTAAAGATGAAAGGTCAAATCAAATGTCTACTAGATCGTTTTCAATACAGGGGGTCTACTCCGCCAAACGATATCGAATTATTCGTAACGATACATCAGTTCATACAAAAACCCTACTCTAACACAGCTTAAAATACGAATAATTGAATTTGACAGTTTCACAAACGTCAAATCGACGAACATTCCGACGACGTCTCTGATGGTATCGTTAAGAGTATCGTCTCGAGATATCGAGATCCACGCCTCGGCACATATGGGCCGGCTGGACTCGAGTCAGCCCATTTATGCCAAAGCGAGGCTCTCCCGCGTTTATATTTATACCTTTTCAAACGCATTCGGTATGGGATTGTGTATCTAGAGATAGATAGACGGGTGAAATTGATGTATGTACTCAAATCGAAGGCAGTACATCAATTTTGTCCGTTCTAGTCGCACGAAGCTTGAGACAAACTGACAGACACAGATGTATGTATCTTATATTA
Organism: Cnaphalocrocis medinalis; assembly: GCA_014851415.1. Classification (NCBI taxonomy): domain Eukaryota; kingdom Metazoa; phylum Arthropoda; class Insecta; order Lepidoptera; family Crambidae; genus Cnaphalocrocis; species Cnaphalocrocis medinalis. Next base: position 14,525,274 of record CM026293.1, read on the forward strand.
ACAGCCCTCTTTGTTTCTGTGTTAGGGGTCAAAAATGTAATTTGATGTCTGGGCTCGGGAGGAAACTCATAAAGTGTTAGTGCAATTTGGTATATCGTACCCTTATCATAACCCTTATCATGTAAATATTATATGAAAGACTAACGTCCTATTCACCCCGATGAAGGTAGGCCTTGACTGTACCCTCGGAGGATGAAATAAATACAAGTAAATATACGAAGGTTTAGAATCGTCCTGCAAATGTACCGCGAAAATAAATATACCTTAAAGCGAAGTTACTTCGGCCGGAAGCGGGTTTTGTCGAGAAGTCGGTCTTCTTGCTAATTTATGCTTCCCAAAAAGCAATTTATGGGTTAAGGGGTGTTCCAACAAGGGAAAGAGGTTGGTATTTGAGCTGGCAATTTTTATAGGAATAATAATGTCTTCGTGTTAACAGTGCGATGGCGTATTTGGTAGAATCTACAATGCACTCCAATGGGAAAACCATTTATTCCCTTTTTTATATGATAGGTGGCAGATGAGCAGACGGATCACCTTTTAGTAAGCGATTGCCGCCGCCTAAAGCCACCTGCAACACCAGTAGGTATAGTTACAAGCGCGCTGCCAAGCTTTAACCCCATTTCCACCGAAATGGGTCTCCGGTACCCTTACTCAATCGACGAAACACAGCGCAGGAGCTGCTTCACTTCGGTCTTTAGTGAGGTCGTGGTATCACTCCAGTGGAGCCAGTTCATTCAAGCCAAAGCGTAGCTCTCCCACGGTTCATGAAATGAGGAACCTTCTCTCTACCTCTTCCTTCTAGGGACCTTCAAAAGAAGTGCGTGCTCCTTTGTAAAAGACCAGCAACGCATCAGCGACCTCTCTGATCTCGCAGATGTTCATAGGCAGCGGCGATTACTTACCAACAGGTGACCGCTTGCTCATTTATCGTCTCTAGTATAAAAAAAACTGTCGTAAAAATAATATGACGCCAGGATTCACATAAAACATGAAGGCCAATATTTTTATAACTTCCGGGTTGTAATGGAAACAGCCTATCAGCGCCAGTGTGGATCGCGACAAACAGACAAAAGCTACGGAAATAGCACCACAATCTGAGTTTATATTGTCCCCTTACTATTTGCTCCAAAGTAGGAGTTATTGTTGTATTAATATATGGATTTGGCGCCAGAACAAAATAGCGCATTCAGTTTGGGAGGATTTTTCGAGATGGTATCTCAGTGAATAAGAATATGATGGGCTTGTCAACGGGAGGTTGCACGTTCAGATCCATGCATATCCACCGTAAAATTTTAGTACTTAGTTTTAATCCCGAAGCCCTTATAATAAGTAATTCAAATAAACACATTATTGCCTGGTGAATATTCTTTTTGTATGAAACAGCTGATTTTTATTTTGCTTATTTTGATGATCTAACATGCTACGAACGCAGCAGCAGCTATGAAAACGTTTCTAAAGCTATCCTCGTAAGTGAAAGTCTCTCACCATTAGGTAATCCGTCTGATCATCTACCACATATCACATAAAAAGCAACATTAAAACTGACTATCAAAACAATTTAAACAAAAGTGTAGTTTGTCCCAAGTTTTCAAATACATATTGAAACTAAAAGAGGCAAGTTAAAGCCACCTGCCAACTCTCAAATTGAAATAGAGATATAATAAGTTCCATGTTACAACATAGCTCGAATGGATAGAGCTGTGTTCTCGATACAATATCGTGATTCTCAAGGGAATATTATGAAATGTTACTCGATCATACAGGAGCGTGACGTTGCGGATACTCCAGGAGGGAGCAGCAGCAAATACCCGCAGTTAGTAATATATGAATAATATTCATAACAATATAATCATAGTAACGGGTTAAACTAAAATAAATCCTCCAACCGATATTCGGATACAGCGGCCTATCTCAAAATCCAAGATATTTATAGTGCTCAAGTGTGTGCGCAAACATAGGTGCATTCTCTATTCGCTTACCCTCTTAATTTCATGAGACACCAGTGTGACACAACCGAATAGAGATTGGATGTAGGAACAACACCTTATCCTGCTTTTGAGGCAAGGGGGTAACCTAAAACTCATTTAAGAACTCAGAAGCAGTGTTACCAAAATGCTGACAATGTGAAGTAGATTTCGATCATTATGTTTCACACAACTGTATGTGTCGTTGGTTGAGTAGCAAGTATGTCAATTCTTTCTTCCTTGGCTAATGGTTGCGAAACTTGGTTGCCAATGCGGTTGGAAGGGAAAAATCTACAACCAATTTTCTTGGCCGAAAAGTTTACAATTTTGGGATGTGCTCTTAGTCTATAGCGTGTAGATGACGTTCACGCTGAATTTGCTAAGATGTTAGTTGGGGCTCACTGGACGTTAATCCAATAATATCGGATGCAATCCATTTGCTTTGCGCTTGAAGGTACACATTCAGGCCAAAATGGGTTGGCAGCGCACTTAGACTCCACTGCCGTTGGAGCCGTAAAGTCCTTGAGTGGAGACCGCGACTCGGCAAGCGTAGTGTTGGACGCCCTGCGACAAGATGGGATGATGACATGCGAAGGCTGGCTGGTGTGGGCTGGATGAGAGTGGCCGAAAATTGAGAGTGGTGGCGTGCATTAGGGGAGACCTATGTCCAGCAGTGGACGAATGTGGGTTGCTGATGATGATGGTGATGAATATTGCGTGTATCTGGGTGACTGCCATAGTGGCGCTTGGTATCCCGGGTTCGATCCCCGGATCGGGCCATAATATGTCCCCGAGTTTTTCTGTTGAGAAAATTCGTAATGTTCGCCAGTTTCGGAAGTTGGCAGTCTTGTACCCCCTCTTGGAAAGCACTTAAAATCTTTGGTCTTGCCGCTGATCTCTCTTCGGTACCTATGTTGAACACTAAATATATCCAACTAAATGTGACTGTTCGGAGATTGACCGCCGTAGTCCAATAAGATGGAGGATATATTATTATTATTTGTATTCGGTGACGGAAATCGCTTACTTACCATCAGGTGAAGCCTGAGCTCGTCTGCAAAATAACACCAGAAATTCTGACATAACAGTCCATAAAACAAGAAAGGCTTACGTTTATAAATGCAGATAGCAGATGTTAATGGTATTTACCTGTAACAAAAATAAAAATACATTATAAAAAATCGCGCCATTATTAATTATCATCAACATAATTTTAACGTTCACTCAATAGAGTGAGTAAGAAATATCTAAGCACCAGGATCTGCTGCTATTCGAGTTTGTTCTACCATTTAAAAATAACTTGCAAAGCACAAGTATACTAATAATTATTACCACATTTTGACTATTCCTCATTCCCATCCAAAACTCGCAATAAAAACCCGTAGTACCGGTCCCATTAGAGGCAGGTACATATCCAGCTCGTCAAAGGGCTGATTGGGGCAGTAACGCTCTAGACTTGTGCAAAACAGTTCACTAACACCATCGGTTCAGCTCCTCTGGGTCTAAAATGTATCGCTCATATAGTTCACTCAAAACAGTAAGTACTGAGTGATTAAGTAAGTTGATGGAGGAAAATAGTTCATATGGGATACGAATAAGTAAATGAAGAACAAACAAGAATAACTAGAAGAAAAGAATGTGAGCTATCGCGAGTGAGAAATCTGCTAGATGGCGTACTGTGAGACTGAGCTCCAACTTCAACGTCATTGGTTGTTTAGTGACATTTTGACATCTCACATCAAAAACAACCATCACCGTGTAGATTGGCTTAAGTTCTACAAAACGCTGTCTAGCGGTTTTGTCACACATGACAGGCCCCACCCTTGCACAAGCGTGGTGATTAAGCCTAATCCCATCATAGTAGCGTTGACTTAATTTCTATGATGCAGGCCTTTGACCTGCAGTGAAACAGTAGGTATATAGGCTGATACATCATTTGACAGCCCCCATTGGCTTGAGTGAACTGTAGTTGAACTACTCACTTAGCAACAACACACAAGTCTGTAATACTCGTGGTACGCGACGAATTTCTCGAAAGCGATTTGTATGTATGAGCCGAGCAAATGATTGATCACTTATCTAACACTTTGGGCGTGGAAGTGTAATGGTAGGAAGGTGAAATAAGTCCTGTAAGAAAATAGCGACAAATGACGTCAGACTTGGAGGAGTGACGATTTGTGAAACATGATTGGATGTATGGGTTTGGCTTGCATTAAAAGTGCTCTGTCATGTTAGGAGTCGACGGATCACATATAATAGACACCTGTAGCCCCCTTTCCCGACTGATTAACTTAAGTAAATTTAAAGTAAATAATAAATAAAATTTTAGGTGTATTTTTAATAAAATAAATAGATATTAAAAGTAAGTAAGCTACCTACTGGTAACTTCACTGACACATTAAAAACGACTGATGTATGAACCTACCTACTTTCTATCTTTTATTTCCTATTTTGGATTTTATTATTAACTTTTAGCCCGCCCACTAGTGTTGGGTCGTCGACGATTTTACAGTCGACGCAACGAGACCGTTTACCGTCGACGATAAACTAGTTTAAAAAACAGTCTAATTTTCGACTAGTTTACGTCGTCGTCGAAAAGACTACTTCATCACATAAACGATTAGTGAACGTGAACGAACGGCCAGACGTTAGCGACACGACAACGGACTCGTCAACCAGTCGACGAATAAACTAGTTTATCTGTGAACTATAAACTAGTTGAATCGTTCACGTACAAAAAACAGTTTAGGTAAACGGTTCGTTCATACAACGCCCACCTCTACCGCCCACACTTTGTTTTGGTGTCTTTAGTTTTACATTGTACCAATAGAGGGCATTGAGCGTCAATTGCATCACTCAAATGTTTTGTTTTTTGGTCTAGGTACCTAGAAGGCTTATGGATATCTGAAAAAAATACTTCTTTATAAATAGTAAAGATATACTCGTACTTAGATGAAACGAGAATAACAATTAAATATCCTTTATTCCCAGCTGTACTATTTTTAATGTTAACGCCGAACTTTTTTATATCTCGGTTGTTATAGTCCGTCCCCCGAGTGCGCAGGCGGTGCATTTTAAACGGAAAACTTAAATACACTACGGAACTTCTTCAACAATAAGTAATGGATACTATTTCAGTTTCGGCGCAGTTTGTACGGTGCAGTTTTTATTTGTTGCACTTTGATGGTTTTTCTGGGGACAAAGTTTCTGATTGTCAAAGCTAGGTAAAGGAACTGTTGGCTGACTATTTGTTCAGTGATTTGGCATTATTTTCACAGGTTACAGTTTATCATCATCATCAGTCTGTCTCAGCCAATGCTGGACATAGGCTTCCCCCAATGTTCGTCATTTCACTCTATCTCCGGGTTGACGCATCCAGTCCATACCAGCGGCTTTTCACAGTTCGTTACTCTATCTAGCCGGAGCCTGTCATACACAAATTTTTGTTCTTAATTGAATTTATTTTCTTAAAATCTATGAGCAAATGCTTTGGCATACGTAGGTGTTTAAAGAGGCTTAATATGTTAAACATGATGTCAGTAATGACGATCAACTAGTTTTACAAACGAACAAAATAAAAAAAAAAACAATGTTTTATAATGCTGCCTTGGTGACTGTTTCCTTTTTGCTTCCCTTTTCCATAAAAAAAACTGTTTGTATTTCTTAAATTAGACGACTATAATAACTGTCATGCTAAATTTTTCGCTCCAGCTATCTTAACCAGCACCATGACAAAGGCTTATTAAATTACCTTCATTTTACACTACAGTTGATTCAACCAATCCAGAACAGTGTTTTAGTGTTGTCCATTCTACTCAATTTGTACTCTAGTTATTAATTAACCGAGGATACTTTGTCTAATGTCACTCAACTTAGGAACAAGGGAAGTCGTCGTAAGGTCTTTAAAAATATTGGTAGCGACGCAAACTTAATGAACTTTAACCCTTTATTACAAAACGAGGGTCAAAGTTAGTATTGGTTTAAAACTGATGCGGTCACTTTTATTTATCACTTTTGTAAAAGTGACAGCATCTTTTTATACCATGAGTAACTTTAGTTTTGAAATAAGAGGGATTATGTATTTCTCTTATGCAAGTTTTTCTTTATTACCGCGAAGACATTTAACATTCATCATTCTCCCAATAATATTAAGTATTGATTTCTTACTTAAAAGATTAAATCATGTAGATGAAGTGACGTGTCTGCACATAACTTTGTTGCGCAAGTGTTTTAAGCTAAGTTTAGGTACATAGGCTACCTAAAGAATCCTTGAGGTAGACTACACGATTCACCTCTATATAAATAGTTCAGAAGATTACTCGAGTCATACGCAAACTTAAAACTGTTCCATTAGTTTGAATAGATTATTATAAGTCTTTTGTAGCTCTAATGACTTTGCAATAGAGTTTATTTTCGAGTGATATAATGAGTCGAGTCACATCCCTACTCTCTGCGTTTTATTCCGCAGACGGTGCAGCATCGTCTAAATTAATATAATAATTTCATTATTTGCTCGCCGTCCCAGTCGACTAGTGTGGGTCGTTCTAGCTCCACGGAGTTTCTTTAATTTTTCTTCCCACAATTTCTTTAACTGTCTTGCCTTAGTATATTTTTGTAGAAAGAGAAAGACCATTCATAAATACAGACTGTTTAGGTGGCTCGGTTGATTATATTAATACTGCTTCTTTTCTTTTAAAATCTTGTTAGATATTTAAAAAGGGAAATAATAATATTATGAGCAGTTAAAAAAATATTTTATGATCAGCAAAATAAGTAAGTCAGCAAATGTTTATTGCTGCTTTAGTAATTGCTGTCTAATTATTTATTTTACTGACCAGGCCAGATTTTGAGTTAAGTAAGATTAGTTTTTTTTTCTGACCTGTTAAATAACATCCTTTTAAAAAGTCTTGGGATGATCATATGTATGAATTAGGTATCTATTTGATAGAGAAATGATTTCGTATTTGGGCTTATTACCTTCATTTGAAAACTGACTGAATCTTGTCTAAATTGATTTAATCGGAAATCGAACCTGGTACAACCCGTGCTTGGATGCAGCACCTAAACTACTGAGTAATCGAGGTCATCCACTTATAGCGGATATAAGGTTGTTATTTTTCCCCGAATTAATCAAACTTAATCTCGCCTCTCGGCGTTGCGCGTGAGTTAATAAAAACAAATGGCACGCGCGTGAGGCTGATTCATCCGCGAAAGAGAGAGCACTCTCTCTCTCTCTCTCGCGGGTTACGCTTGATTTGTGGAGTCTGGCTTCCTCACTTAAGTGACATATTATCGCTCACCACCGAGCTGATGGTAGAGATACGCACGTTGATTTGAAAAATCCAGAGTTTCCTTGGCGTAGCCAGGTTTTAGTTTGGAAGGGAGGGGGGGGGGGGGTCAAGAATATAAAACAAACAAAACTACATACCCTGAGAAGGGGGGAGGGGGTAAACTCGACGACATGTACGACAAACCAAGATAGTACACTGGACCTTGGTCCCCGAGCCAATAACCCCCGGCTCGGCGAAAGATCTTCCCTTTTCGTGGGAAACTTTGCAATCCCCATAACTCCCATCGCTACGCCTATACAGAGGTGCATGCTAGGATTCAAACTCCGTATCCCCGTATGGAAGGTGCGTCCTTATCCACTGAGCTACCATCACTCAAGGTTTTTCTTGCGAAATAAACAAGCTTAATCCGGCTCTCGGCGCTGCGCGGGAGCGTTAATAAAAACAAATGGCGCGAGTGCGTGAGGTCGATTTATCCACGCTGCTCGGCCAAAGGATCCGCCGATGAAGCGAAGTACGGAACCCTTTGAGACCTAAATCATTTTGGGGATCCACATTACTTGTTGTTTGTGGAAGCTTCTTTTTTTACTCTCGCTATCTTAGGAAGCAAATGCATCGATTCTTTCGCAGTTTCGTTATTAAAACCCGCCTGTTAACAATCTGTTTAATAAATAAATAAATAATAATAAATTGAGACAACATCACATACATTGTTCTGGTCCCAAACGAAGGTTTTCCCTTGTGCTATGGAAACCAGAAACAACGAAGGAACCACAAACACCGTATCTGTTTCATCAACAAACATTTGTGTTGGTGCGGGAATCGAACCCGCGACCCTTACGTCTCAACCGGCGCTCAAACCATTTTGCTAAACGGGTCGTCCATATTTACCTATTTCGGCCATATAATGAGAAGGGGTGATGAGAGCGTTGAAAAGCTGATCGTTGTTGGGATACGGAGGGTAAACGAACCCGAGGACAATCCCCAACCAGATGGACCGATCAAGTGGGAGGTGCATCTGAAAATAAGTTTTGCTCGGTCGTCAGAGACGCCATGAATTGGCACCGGTGGAGGCAGATAACACAAGCGAGGTGCAACCCATCCACATTCAATGATGACCACGATCCTCAGTCTTTAGTCAGCGACAGAAAAAAGATCTTAGGAAACAGACGGTTTCGATCCCTTACTTGAGTTTTTCTGTTGAGCATACTCAGAGCTAGCCTAAAGTCTGGACTGGTCTTGTACCCGTGCCTAAAAGTTAAAGCACGTAAGCCGTTGGTCCTCGTTCACCCTGTATCTAGGTTTTCTATGATCGAAGTACAGAAGCGTTAATAAAAACAAATGGCGCAAAGAAGTGCAGACAATTTATACGCATCTCAGGATCCGCCGAGGAAACTCGTATATTTACCAATAAGGTGGAATACAGAATGCGGTAAACTTTGTGACCTAAATAATTTGGTGGATCCACGTAAATTGTGAATCTGAGAGCCTCAAATCAGAGACGATCTGCGCAAGATGGCTGGCGAGAGTTGGATGCGAGTAGCGGAAAATCGAGGAGTGGTGAACATTTGGAGAGGCCTATGTCTAGCAGTGGATTGCGACAGGCTGATAATGATGATGAGTGCCTTAATCGAACCTGATGTTAGACGTTACGACCAAAATCAGAGTTTTGCACCATTTTTTAGGCGCTTTGTCACCCTGGTTTGAATGACAGGTATATTCTCATTCGTTTTTTTTTGGCGACGAAGGGGAAAATGCCGCCGGCTCATAAGGAGCCGACGTCGGCGCCTATGCACGATGGTCGGCGCCGCCTTATGCACAGTGTGGGGCCCTCCTCTGGGTTGGGCGTCTGATCAGCAGAGCTACGTATCGTTTACGTTTCGTTTACGTACTTTGTATCCAAATTAACAAATCCATTATTATTTATGCAAAAACATGTTTTAAAATCCTTATAATAAATCCGCTGGTCGTTTTATACGGATTTTTTTCAGACGTGTCGCTCTGGGTCCAACGGATTTTGTTTGTCAAATGAATCCCCAGGCCCTATGCTTTTTTGTGCTAAAGACGGTACTGGATAAACCTTATAGTGACACACTTTTTGTACCCTACCCTAGTCTGCAAGATTCACGGTCGTAAAACCGAGACGGGGTATGAACCGCAAGGGACAAAGTAGACAATATTTTCATCCGCCCTTATGCAAATATGCTAAGATCTGTTTGGATTTAATAAAATATCTGAGCGGTTTTTGTCGTGCGTAGATAAGATTCTAAAAATACAGGGTTACTCTTAAACCTTGAACTAAATTTTGGCAAAAAGTTCCGATGTAACTGAATAGTGGGCCACGCTTCGGTATGAATGGGTCAGCCCGACCAGAGTGATGCCAAGGCCACACAGAAGACTGGCGTGAGACAGCGCCTGCTGTGTTTTGACGAGTGAGTGTGGGTACCGGAGGCCCAATTGGAAGGAGAGAGCGTTAAATGTCGGCAGCGCACTTGTGAGTCCATTGGTGTGTTGTAGTGTCTATGAGCCGTGGCAATCGCTTACCATCAACTGATCTGTCTGCTAGTCTGCCACATATCACATAAAAAAGGCTGCTATAGCCATACTTGTCGGGATCTTTTAAAGTTACTTCTCTGGGCTGAAGTCACAGGTGGACAAGAAAGAAATCAAGTTATGTTTTTATCCCAAACACAAATCCCAAGGTTGTGTTAAACACATTTTTCTTCCAAACCCTCATGTAGAAAACGCACGAAAACTATGCGGGTAAAAATACAAAAGTATTGGACTATTTCATCCGCATCTTCAAAAGTTTGAGCAAACGCCAAAGTTTTCGTCTACGGAGTATAAGAGATCGCGGTTTGTTAGAGTGCATAGGAAGGGTACTTGAGTGCTAGGCGACTAGTTTTGAGTGCTAGTTTCTTCTCTACATTTGAGTAAGAGCAATATTTTACTCAATCTGTACCGTAGGAGAACCACGCTTTGGCATGAATAGGCCGACTCGACCGGAGTGATTGGTATCACTTCTGTCAGGCCGTCAGCCTCACAGATGACCAGCGTGAAGCAGCGCCTGAGCTGTGTTTCGTCGAGTGAGTGAGTACCGGAGGCAACTGGCTTCCACAGAATACCAGCGGTGTGATCGGGGCTATTCCCCCGGCCGTGCCATATGCTGAGTGGGCGCCATTTTGGTCCAGTTAAATTAATCTTTTAAATTTCACTGTATAATTCATTTATTGTAATATCGGACCAAATAAAGATTTTTCTTTCTTTTCTTTCCTTCTTTCTTTATTGGAGGGAATGTGGTTTAAAGGTTGGCAGCGTACTTGTGACTCTGATGGTGTTGAAAGTGTCTATGGGCGGCGGCCATCGCTTACCATCAGGTGATCCATCTGCTCGTCTACCACCTATCACATAAAAAGAAATTGCCAGATTTAGTTAAGAGAGATGTGCCATCCATTTTCTTTGTGCTCCAGTGGTGTCAGCAAAGGTCATGGTCAACTTTCCCATCATAAAGAAAACGTTGCTTTAGTTTCGTTAAACTTTGCAGACTTTAATCACATGACGGTCCAAAAAAGCGCGATTCATTTCTTAAGAGGCGGTTTCGGTCGCTAAAGTAGTTTTAACAATACCACGTCAAAGACTTTAGCAAGTTTGTTAACAGTTCACACCACGAAATAAGGAAAGTTTTTCTATCTCCTAAGACGAATTTTACACAAGCTGAAAATTAGCAAAAACTTCTACCCGAGATTTTTTATAGCTATAAATGAGCAAGCGGATCACTTATTAAAAAATAATTTGAAAAATTATGTATATTTTTTTCAACAAAAAGATCCGAATTTGGACTATGTCATTGGCATAATATGTCCTGGTGTTGCGGCGGCGGTAGGTAATCGCTTACCATCACGTGATCCGTCTGTTCGTCTGCCCCTCTATCTAAAAAAAATCTACCATTACACTTATTAAAAACCACAGATAATAACCCTTGCATGTTCCCCATTCATAATATAGTCGGGCACAAATAAATTATAAGTAAGTAGGCCAAACTTGATACACCCCAATATCGAGATAACTGTACACGACAAATGTATTCAAAGTTCCAACTCTATTAATCATTGAACGTAATCCTCAAAGGAATATTTACATCAAACAGAGAAACTCATTTGTATGCGTATCACGTAATCAGTTGATTTTAGGCTGTGTGGGTAGATAGCATCAGCTCTGTTTAGACTTTGTAAACTTAGCTTTATCTAATGAACTAGTGGCCCGCCCTCACTTCGTTTCGGGACATTAGTTCCAATCTGAACCAATAGGTGGCGCTAGGCGTTGATTGCATCGCGCAAGTGTTTGGTGTTTTCGGTTCACCTCTGAGCCTAGTCGTTGCCTTAAGAATTTACCTCTTTATAAATAGTATAGAAGACTATGGTGATTAAAAATTAACCTTCGAGGCCTTGAAAGTTAAAACAACTTTCTTTATTACGGTTTAATAGTATCTATTGAGTTAAGTGTACCTAACTACAAATTGCAATAACCCAAAGTGTGGATGCACGATTAAAATACGTCTTTTTTCTTAGCTTTTAAGTTACAAATATCGCTATCACCACACCAAAAGTTATGAAAACTGCTAAAATATTCACAAAATCATATCTCTAACCGGGACACTCCTCGGCAAAACACCGGATCTGTACGCAGCGAGACGTGAAGGAGATTATATTGCAACTCGTATGAAGCCGATTTAAGACGCATAGTCAAGCGCCACATAACTAACTATAGCTGCGTTTGTAGTGTAATAGTTGAAAGCGTTTTCTTTTTGCGTTGTGAATTCAAATTCTATGGTGAACATAAATTAACCTCTACAATATAAATAAGGTAAAGAGAAAGAAACATTGGCGTTTAATACTGCTATCCTTTTCTTTTTTATGAGATAGGTGGCAGACGAGCAGACAAATCATCTAATGGTAAGCGATTGCCGCTGCCCAATGCCCATAGATACTCGCAACACCAGAGGACTCACTTGTGCGCCGCCGACCTATTAAAAAAGGATACGATTTTGTTGTTTCTTTTCCACCTTCCCTTATTGTACAAAAATTAAGAAACTCACCTTCTGTTTGTCTCGGCTTCTTTGATCCTCCCTTTCCCTGTAAAGGCTTTGATTATGGGATGCCATAGAAGAGAAAAAAATTGTGGTATTCTTTTGATTAGGTCACAATGTTCTAATTTAATTTAAATTACTTTAGCTATTAGTCTTTATCTAGAAATCTAGACTGAGCCACAACAATAAAACTCATTAGCAAAGTCGCGACCCTCAAAAACCTATTGTCTGACAAATTAAATTCTGAAGCGAAACATTTGTTCTACTGTACTGTTGTCTAATTCAGGCTATTCGGCGTCTAGTGTTAAAAGTTTGTTAACTAACTTGTAAATTTAAATTGTATTCATAGACAATATGCATTAAGAAATTAGATGGACTGAATATTCATTTTCAGCAAATAATTTGATATTTGTTTGTATTTTCGGCTTTGAGCCAGCCAAAGTTTCGGTGAAGCCATAATTTAATCTCTTTTTTTAAATATACCTTCTGTCTATGAGTAGGGTAGAGACATATACATAAAATAGTTTCCATAAAAGAAAAATAGTTTTTATAAAAGTTTTCTTTCATTTATACAAAACGCCTGTGTCCAGTAGAATATGGTAAGCAATTGCCACCGCCTGTCGATACCTGCAACACCAGTAGAGTCACAAGTGCGCTGCCAACTTTTAACCCGCTTTCCCTAGTTGGGCCTGTGATACCGTCACTCACTCGACGAAACACAGCGTAGACGCTGCTTCACGTCGGTCTTCTGTGAGGACGTGGTATCACTCTGGTCGTGCCGGCCCATTTATACCGAAGGGTAGCTCACTCACGGTCCAGTTTCAAAAACAGCTGAACAATGCGTCTATACAGAAAGTAAATCGACTTCGATCCAGTCAGTCAAATCGACTTTCTGAATTAGAGATATTTTATTTTTATTTTTTCTTATTTTTAAACCAACAGTTTTCCACATAAAAAAGCTGTCTTAATATAATAATTTGACATTCATAACTGTTTTTTATGGACTAAAATTGAATAAAGAATGTTTCATTTCATTTCATGCACATACTGCGGCAAATCCCAAATTAACCTTATCAAGTGTTCCATTCTAAAGAACATTGTTCCAAAGCAAAACTCACCCCTACTCCCACGTAGAGTTAAGTGTACCCTCTTGATCGCTTAACAAGGTATTCGATCTGTTATAAAAGTTTCCACGAGTTTCAAACTAATTTGTAAAAGTTAAACAGCGCAAGGCGAAGAAAGCCTCTCGCGTGGTGATGGGGCCAATTTCACCTCACATTCCACACCAGAACCCAGCCCAATCTTGCCACTCGAGTCAAATTTCACTTTCGTCAGAATCAACTTTACAATCAGAGCCCATTCTTGCCAGTAGTTAATTTTGCTTCTCTGGGTCAGATTTCCACTAGAGCCTTTTTGGGTACCAAAAATCGACTTTGCTACCAGAGCTCAAACTTGCCACTCTAGTCAACTTTATCGTCTTTGGGTTAGGTTTCCACTATAGCTTCATTTTGCTACTAGAGCCCTATTTTGTTACTCGGGGCTTTCGCCAATCGCCAATTTACCAATCTAGCAACACTAAAGTCTTCATCGGCCCACCCTCACTCCGTTTTGGGAGATCAATTACAAAAAGTGACAATAGATGGCGCTGGGCGTGGATTACATCGCGGATTTTTTTGGCTTTTTCGGTTTACCTGTAAGCCTTGTCGTTGTAAATTTGCCTCTACTTATTTAAATAGTATAGATAGAAGGTGGTAATGATTGAAGATGAAGATGATGGGCGAAGTTGATTCGAAAACTTTTTCACTCGAATACCTACAATAAGGTGGTTTTCGATGTCACCCGAGTCATTCGGGTTGCATCACTATCTCGCAAGCTCCACCTTTGGCGTGTTATTGTTGCCAAGTTTTTATCAAAATTGTCTTTTTAATTTTCTCTCAAGGGAAAGTAGGGTGGATCGGTGAAGGAGCTAAGTTTTTAGCATTGACATTATGAAAACGATCCTAGTACGATGGGTACCAGTAGGGAGCTAATTTTTAGTTAAAATGTTATACAAAAGCCTTTTTACTCATCAGGTTAATACTTGTATGTAGAACGTGCTATTAAATGAGGAAAGAAAAGGAAAGAACAAGAAGACAAGACGACACAACACGTCATTATGATACATACAAATTACACAAATACAAGAAAATACAAAAAAAAAGGGTCTTTTGTATTTTCTTGTGTACTTGCGCGTTATTGTCTAATGATTTAAGCTTGATTCAGGCCCATTATTTTAGCCATCTATTGGTACAACTTGAAACTAAGTTCAAAAAAGAAGTGAGGGCGCACCACTAGTCATTTATAAAGATGTTTTACGAAGCCTCCGATAGAGTGATGAACACCAGTCAGCAATAAATCAAAAATACTGCGTTGACACTTTCCCATCATTGCCCCAGTGGAGCATGCAGTCGATTGGGCATTTTTCGTCAGCCATTCAGTACAGACCAGCCTTTCCTTGGAGCAGGGCCAACGGAACGAGCATTAAACTTTCATGTTGTCACAGGAAATATTATATTGAAAGTGAGACATCTCTAGAGACTGTATCTGTGAACACTTACATCCCTTTAGCCACGTCTTCTCCCAACCATTCTGGACAACGTTTGTTCTAGGACTTCTGGAAAAACACTTAAAAAAATTGAACTTTTCATACAAAGTGATGATACAAAGTAATCAGGTGATCCGTCTGCTCGCCTGCTACCTATTACATAAAAAAAAGGCGGTCACGTGTCTTGTTCGTTTTGTATGGGGAGTAGAAGTATTAAAATAAAATGTTTGGTTTTGGTTTTTTTTTATAAGATAGGGGGCAGACGAACAGACGGATAACCTGATGGTAAGCAATTACCGCCGCCCATGGACACCCGCAACACCAGAGGAGTCGCAAATGCGCTGCCGACCTTTAAGAAGGAATACGCTCAGAATGGTTGGTAGAATACGAGGCTAAAGGGATGTAAATGTTCACAAATACATCCTGTATTATGAAGTTGAAAAATATTTCGCACATCCTTAATTGAATAAGAATCATAACGCTTATTTTTCGCTTTTCAGTTATTTTTGGCATCGGAGGTAATTTTTTAATGAATTTGGTTTTTTTTATGGCAGTCGGGTTTTCTACGTTGTTTCTTTACTGTCCTTTTACTGGACTGCCGGCGCTTATACCAGCACTCATAAATAACTCCCATACGTACAAACCACAGCAGCAGTTCAGTCTTGTAAACACACTGCGTATTGTTTCAGTGGGATGCAGCTAGAATCGTGAAGTTTAAATGAAGTGGGTTCTTATGAGGGCCATATTTTGTGGTCTAGTCATAAGGCAATACGAGATGAAAAGGCAGGGCAGTTTACGAACTGTAGACTGAAAAAGAAAACATAATCATCGGCCTAGAATATTAAAACTATGTACAAGTATACTTGGGGCCTCTGTGAAAAATGTATTAGTAAAAAAATGCATGCATGGAAAAATGCCATTTCCAAATTTATTATGACATCTGTGTTCTATTATTACGCTTAAATTATTATTTTTACAAAATTTTCATTTTAAATGTGCAAAACTGTAAGATTTTAGACCTCGCGGCGCGTTTTGCTAGTTGCTGTTTCCTGCTTTCGGTTTTCGAAAAATTTAGTAAGTCAAAATAACGCAGTATACTCGTATAACATTGTACAATGCAACGGAAGGTAAAAAATAAGAAATAATAATTACAACAAGATATATTTACTAACATTTCATTGGCCTATATAATAAATACCTTACAGTCTTACATACATATTTATAAAGAGATACAACAATATAAATGTACAAATTATTCAGTTTTCTCAAATTAATCCTCTTATGAATGGGCAATAATAATAATGTCGGAGTATTTGTCCGTGTAATTGCCATATAAGTCTTGCTTAAGTTTCGTCTCATTTCTTCGTCTCCATACGTTAAGCTCCAAAACTACGACCAATCTTGGCCAACTCTAATGCAGATGCTAATTACCAGATCCGTATTTGACTGGCAGCCAAGAAACACAAAACCGCGTTGTGCCTATCCAAATTTAGAGAAACAAAATTAAATTTTCTTCCTCACACAGCCTAACCACAGCATAAATTTTCCTAGTAGCAAGATAGTAGAACCAGTAAGACGCGGCATACAGTAATACTCCAGTTTTAGGTAATAGGAGAGACTAAGGAATAGTTGCGTCCCCACTCTAGAAATGATTCATAACAGCGATTAGCAGTTCTGATGCCAGCTCACTCTCACTGCGCTTGCTAATCCGGTTAGCTATGTCTATAACTTTGTTTCTTTGTTGGATCTCCTCTTTTTGGAACCTTTGGACGTTTTAACGCAGATCGTCATTTTCGCAAATGGTTATCGCGAAAACTTTGGTCACTCTCGCAGAATGCCATTTTCGCAAATGGTCATTTTACCAAAAGGCCTTTCGCAATACGTTACTTTTGCAGAATGTCATTCACATTTTTTGAATTCGATCGAAAGTCGCCGAACATAGCTCTTTTCATAGACCGCTGGGCGTAAACTTGTGAACCAGACCTGCTGTAGTAGTGTTTACGTTACGGTTTTGTATCTATGTCATATAATAATATCTTTGGTATTTTTTTCTAAATATAGATTCGCGAATTCTTAGCTTATGCCTATACCTAATAGGAAAGTTTTTTTTGGTAAATTTTTGTTATCCTCAACTCCGCGGAGTTTCATTTCCGTGCAACGCACAAGTCTTGCTACACGTCATTTCACTGTGGCTTAATACGGCCTCTTCCAAAATAGCTGCGTAATAATTTCGGCTCTTCTGACGGCTTGCGACTTTTCATTATTATTTAATAATAAGAGAAAATAAGAAATGTTTCACGAGATTTGTGCTAAAATGACAAACAAGATTTTTTAGTAATTTTCTGTGCGAAATTGCCAGGAGGGCGTTTAGCTAATTTAAATTTGACAGAAACCAAAACGGCAACCGCGAGTAATTTAATAACACCTGTGGAGGCATTGTCTTTTTATCCGACTATGGCAAAGCCAAAATTAACGGTATTTCTTTATGTGGTAGGTGGCAAACGAGCATGCGGATCACCTGATGGTAATCCGATTACCGGCGCCCATGGGCAGCAGCAACCCTATTTGATTTTTTCATATGATTTGTCTGCTTCTCTGCCATCTATCAAAGTCAAAGGTAAGCATTCATGAATGTGTTACAAATAAGGTGATGGAAACTTATTCCAGTACATCATCGCATAAAAAAAGAAAAAAATCAAATTTACAGCCAAAGATATTGCGTTAACTTTATTCCGAGCAGAAACGAATCAGATCCATCTTTCATAGCAGTTTATTAATAGTTGTCAGTTGGAAAAGCCTTTGACGTTACAAAGGTGTCTTTTGCCCGGTGACGCGGAAACCCATCAAGCTGATAGAGACTTCATAACGTCCCGTGCGACTTTCGACGATCGTGACTCGCCGCGCTCCATCGTGATTAGAGACGGTCTTTATCGATAGTCGATGGTAGCCCAGTAGCGCTACCATGAGTTGGCATCGAAAAGTAACATAACGTTACTACAGTCGATAGCAAGTAAATGGGCGTCGAATAGATTTAGATTGAACACGTACGTAATTTTTCGATACCTACCGTCAAATTTGTGACTCGTGGTATTTTTATAGAGTTTGAAATACTTTCTCGCTATCGAAAAACTAGCGCTTTGTCTCTTTCATTGTGATGCATTTGAAAGAGACAGAGCAATAGTTTACGTTATGTTAGTTTTCGATGTCAATTCGAAGCCTAACTCGTAGCGCTACGGAAAACGTTACTCGCTAGCGAAAACATTTCGATAGGTTTCTATTTGACAACTCATACTATATTTTAGTTTCTCAAGTGACCGCTAGAGGCGCTGTACACTTTTTCATAGATTTTTTTACGCAGACGCTAGCGAGTTCGGTCACTGTAAACTCATGGTAGCGCTACTGATGTAAAAGAAGGTAGTGTTATATAGTGCTTGACGGACTCGATAGCGCAATGGCTAAGGTGTTCGCCCGAAGCGTGAAAGGTACCGGGTTCGATTCCCGGTCAAGTCAATTTAGGAAACTACTTTTTCTAAGTTTATTTTTACCATGGGCCTCACAAAAAAGTACTTAATATGTTAGCACACTTATAACAACTTAAATGTCTGGAAGATACCACTATTACCAACAAGGGCGCTGACATTGTATTTGGCTATGAATATAGAATTAAGTCAAACAAGCAAGTGGGTCACCTGATGGTAAGTACCCACCGCCGCTTATAAACATCTGCGAATTCACAGGGGTCGCTGATGCGTTGCCGGCCTTTTGCACAATAAAGAGTCTCTGTCGATATTTATCTATCTCTGTGGTTTTTAGTTTAGGTTAGACTTGACTTGTAGTCTTAAAAAAGGCATTTTGATAAATCTTCGGAATATAATTATGAAAATGATCCTTCGTATAGTACGTTACCAAATTATATTTTAACCATGAAATTCACTTAATTCCGACTAAGCTTTTCTAATAGGTCACCGGCAAAATGTACCCTTTTATTTAGCTACTAAACGGATACCGATGATTGATTGATTCGATAAGGAAACGTCAACATCGATATTTTTTCCTCGTTCCTCACCCCTTAGAGATTTATTTATTCTCAAAGTGATGGAATATGATTTTTGAACGAACGCGAACGTCGGCTTCCGCTGTTATTGCATTATGTTCGGGGATTGTAGAGGTTTTGTTGAAGAGTTAATCTTAGCTTTGGGGGTGACGAAAGGCCCCAAAAATACGACATAACTCTTGATATTTAATACAGCGTTTGGTTTGGTGGTAGCGGCCATCTTGGATTTATGAATCAATTATTTTGTATTCTGGTACTCAAAAACCCCGTTGGTCTAGTGGTTTAAGTACCGTGACATGATCTTGGGGTCCCGGGTTCGACGATAGTTTAAAACAGTCCCTACTATTTGACCCTTTATAAAAACATCCTTTTTTGGTCCTACGATGTCGTGGCACAGACGGACACACAATACAAAGGACAAACAGACGGACAGACACTTCAGACTTATAAGACCCGGTCGTTTTTATGTCGCATTAAGGAATACGCTAAATTCGTAGGTTTGATTCCAAATGGACAAACCTTTAATGTGATGAGCAGACACCTTTGATTTGTTCAGTGTCTGGGTTTTATGTAAGTATTTGGGATCCCTCTGTGGTCTCATAATCTTGAAAACAATATTACATACAATAGTATAAGTAAAATGAAATCAACATCACATACATGTCCTGGTCCCAAACCACCAACCCAAAGCTAAACCGGTGTCCCTTGTGCTATGGAACATAAAAACGAAGAATCCTAACACCTCAAACCATTTGGGTGTTTACAAAAGTCAATTAGGTAATAAATTTACATATTTAAATATTTGTCAATAACCCACACTAGACGGCATCCGATATTACATCTTTGCCTTATCTCACGTTAATAAATGTGCGCCAGAGTTAAAATTTTCATCCAAAACATTTGTCACTTTTGCAACCCGAATTTGTGCCGTCAATCCGCCATCAATAAAATTACGTTAATAACCGATTAATCACAGTATGGTGGCGCTTCCAGTCATCAGAATATTAAATAACATTCCGCATTTTATCCTGAATTACGCGTTACACGAACATAAATAAGCTGGGAACGAGATAGTGATGCGACACGGAAAAATGTACTGATAGGAAAATTACAGACTCAAGTTCACTTGCATTCGAGTCACTTTAATGCCTTACTTACTAGGATTACTTAACGACTCAAAATTACTCGTGGCCTCCAATCCGAGATGACGCTGAACTAAACAAGATCGAGACAATAGTCTCGGTCTTGTTCAGTTTTGTTTAAAGTGATAGGTAGCAGAAGAGCAGACGGATCACCTGATGGTTAGCGATTGTCATCGCCGATAGACACCTGCTACACCAGTAGACCTTTGATCCCCAAGCTTAATCTTAAAGCTTGTCGTCAATCTCCTGCTTCAAATCAATGATAACGTTTTTTTTTAATAAAGTATTTTTTTGTTATGAAAAAGGTTACAATGTAATGTGGTCTAGGCGCGAGTGAGACTGAGATATAGCTCTGTCTACTGTCATGGCGATTGTTCTGTAGTTATGTATGTGTTCCTTGAGATTAATAAATAAGTTTTCTTAAGTTGTAAGCCCTTTTTCACGTATATTTCATCTTTTTTACCTGTAAAATGACTTAAGTGGATAAAATAGGCTTAATACGTATCGCAACACTAAAACAGGATCGATACGTTAATTTACTTCATGATGAGGTTGGTTTTCGGCGAACAATGGTTCTTGTATGAATAGACGATCGTAAATGTAAGCCCAATCTGTAGTTTGTTGTAGAGATTTAAACGATATTGGCTAGTTAGAGGGAAGAATGGGATATCTAGTCAATAGATACTATATATCCAAGCAATTGAGAAATTGAACTGCGTAAGACATTGTGTAATAATAGTAGGTACGTGAGTCTAATTGGAAATGTACATACGGCGGCATTCATCAATACCCTCTTTGGGCTTTGGACCGTTCGTGTGTCTGAGACACAAGTGCTATTTTCGTATTGCGGAGGGTAGCTCGTCCTGACGCCGTTTGTACTTGTACATTTTAAAGGTAAATTATATTTTAGAGTAATATCTTAAGTTATGTGTTATATAAGCAAGCATGTCTGTCACTTAAGACCCGACAGTGTCTTGAATTTAGACGGCGATTAGGCAAGTATAGTGTAAGACGCCCTAGGGCAGTGTAAGACGCCCGAACATAGCGTAAGACGGCCTAGTGTAAGCGTCAGAAGCCCAAGCATATGTAAGACACCCTAGCGTAGTATAAGATGCCCAAGTGTTGCCTAATGTAGCGTAAGATGCTCTGCCACTCGTTAGCTGTCGCATTAATAAGTAATTTGATGACTAGATCTTAAGACAGAAATTTGTGGCGTAGCAATACCTTCAGCCATGAACGAACATCTGTTAAATAATATTTCACTAAAGTATACATCCAAATATTCACCAGCTATTCATATGTCATACTGGCTTGATTATGCTCCAGTACTTGAATGCATGTCAAGTTGACACCTGAACACGAGGCAAGTTAGCCGGCTGATTACGCCTTGATTAAGAGATATTTGCACAGAGCTGGAGCAACTCAAGTTGTGAGTTAAGTTTGCTGTGGCTTGTGTTAATGTAGTTATTCACTTGTAACTAGCAAACTTCGCTATCCCACTAATATTATAAACGCGAAAGTTTGTGAAGATGGATGTACACATTTAAGTAAGTGTGTATATTTGTTGCTCTTTCACACAGAAAATAATGAATGGATTTTGATGAAACTTCAGAAAGCGCCTTTTGGTCTAGTGGTTTCAGTAACGTGCCAAGATCTTGTAAGAAAATACTAAAGTCTCCTTGCGCGTATCAGGATTAGGCACTTTAATTTCGAATAATTCGTTAACACGGAACTAAATGTTCAAATTGGCATACACTATTATCGGATTAGCGCTTAACGCCGGGGGTGATAAATTAGCTACAATAGGAATAACTATTACGGCATTAATGAGTTAATCTTCAACATCGCGCGCAAGCGCACCGAAGACTCAAAATTCAAAAATGTCTTTATTCAATTTAAGTCCTTTACAGACTATTTGTATAGACAGCCTACGCTAAAGTTTTCTCGAAGAAAAGACGTCTAAAAAGAGCCTCAATTTCAGACAGCTAAACTAATTCCTCCGAAACTACGATAGTAAATTATGTAAAGAACTTTGCGTCTGCCAGCATAATATAGAAGACGTAACAAATGAAATGAAACGCGAAAAAGGACCTTTTGAAAGATGAGCAGCGCTTTTGATATGTTAATCGTCGGGCCCAATTCTCTTGTTTGTTTATTCTCGGCCCACAGGGCATTCTGTCACATCTGCTGAGAAACGTTTTTCTATTAACCTTTGCGATACTTAGAATGTCTGAGCATGAACACTAAAAAGCTTTTCGTATTCAATAAACAGATATGAAACAGAATTTAACTTAATTATGTACATAAAATTTCGAGTTTAAAATTCACACAAAAAATATTTGAATTAATTGAATTTTGACGGCCCCGATGGCGCAGCGAACCCCTAATTAATTATAGTCATCTGGTACTCATAGTACAGAGGTTGACCAGTTTGATTCGTTTGATTGTCTGGTGCATTTATTTTATTTATTATGGAACACCTAAAGTCACATATACAATACAAACATAAATAAAGAAAAAAAAAAAGGTTTTTTTGGTAAAAGTATAAGCTTGACTTTCATCGCGCACTATCTATCTCATGAAGCGACTTTGACCTTCAACCACATCAACAAGAACTTATAAATAAAGTTTGAAACACATAGTGTAGTGTTAGCATGGAGGTTTACTCACGTTGTTTATCTAGACCAGTGTGACAACCTGGTGTGGACACGAGTAATGCCCCGTTCCCCCTTCACTTCTCTGTACTGTGCGTTTCTCATAGAACTTTCTACCACGTTCCTCAGTTTTGTGAAACAGTTTGTCCGCAGCTATATTTCCCTAAGGCTTCGACATAGAAACCTTCAAGAGAAGAGCGTTCTCCTTTCTACAAGGCCGGCGCATCAGCAACCTCTCTTATATCGTAGCTGTTCATTTGTCAATTTGGCAACCCACACTCGTCCACCGCTGGACATAGGTCTCCCCTAATGCACGCCACCGCTCCCGATATTCGGCCACTCTCATCCAGCTCACACCAGCCAGCCTTCGAATGTCATCATCCCATCTTGTCGCAGGGCGTCCAACACTACGCTTACCGAGTCAGCGGTCTCCACTCAATTAGTTCATTTGTGTTAGTGTTTAATTATCGCTAGCATAAAAATACTGCCGAGCTAATGATAGGAACATATACACCTGGCCAGACTGTTACATTTATTTGAATATTTCAGACCGTTCCTAAAACCAGCGAAAATGCGCAGCTTCGAATAATAGGCCCCATTCCATGACTATGCATGAAAAATTCCTACTAGTAATTGCCAAACTCCCAGGGGTTGCTAAAATATGCATGAAGGGAGCGCTCCGAATCGAAGTCGAGCCCTGAACTACAAATACCTATGAGTTCCACCTATTTATCCCTCAGGTATGTATGGGCATATCAATACTGTATTGCTTTCACTATTTCTGGGAATTGGAAGAGAGCGTGACTATTTTTGTTCGAATTGAAAAGGGAATCGACTAGCTTTTTATGTTTTGTCACAACGTTTTGCTTTAAGATTATTTTTAGAAATAAATAGCGTTGTGTGTCCCATTTTGAGCATGATGCGAACTCGGTCATCGCGCAGGGCCACCGGCTAAGTGTGTACTGACGAATATGAATTTTAGTTATCATACCTATAGGTATAAGCTTAGAGTAAGTCTTACAGACCGCATTAAAATACTACATTGCGCTTTAGATCTCAAATTATCATCGTCACCAAAGAGCCGCTCAACTAAAGTGGGACTGGGCTGGACACGTCTGCCGCATGTCGGACACCCTTTGGGCCTGAAGCCTCAGGCTACAGAGTGGGAGTCCAAAAATCGACGGCGGCTACAAGGTAGACCGTGGAGGCGACGTGGAGAAAAGGTGGGAGGCCTTTGCCTAGCAGTAGGACATAATACTACGGTATATATTAGAGCTATTTGGGAGCCGCTGCTTGGCGTACCCGGCGCAACGTACGTAATTGATCGAGTAACAGCTACACTTGCTGTCATATAGATTACGATGGGCAGACCTGTAGTAACGTCGGAGTTTGGAAGGGAGACCCAAATATGCATACGAGGCTTCGGACCGTCACAAAGCGGTGGGTTCGAAGACGACGTACAGAGGTTTCGTATACATAGTACGGGCAAGTCCCAAAGTGGAACAAAATGACCAGGATGTTTCGATGGGATAAGAAGACATGCGAGATAATCCTATGGTAAGCAGATTGCCGCTCGCTAGAGCCTCGGTACTTGTAATATCGATAATTCAGCAACACTGCGATTAAGTTATGATGTGCAAGACCCTTTTATGTACAGTCGGTTCAAAATATGTATACCCTTGGACCCTGTACAATCTATAGAAGAAATGGAAGTCGCTTTCATATTTACTGTGACAAGGTCTAAGTGATACATATTTTTGAACTCGACAGGATGTTAATTGTTAACTTACCATGACATAACTCAGTGATAAGATTATGTCTACCACCCAATAGTATAACCACTTGAACTTGCAGTTCAATCCGATGCCAAAGTTAGGAGCCCATTAATCAGCGCCAGGACTTGAACTTACCACTGTAAGTTGCAGTGATTCTGCACTTAGAATATAACGGAGATATGTAACTTTACTTAAATACCCTGTTCTTTATATGAAATGACATTTTACAACAGCATCAACACATTTGTATCAAACATACTATGTTACAACCCCATTTCTAATCCAACTAATCCAAGTTCGCCGGTTTCGCTGAAGAAGATAATTAGAAAACTAACAACTGAAGTTAGGAACTTCTCGTATGACGGCCGCTTAATATGCCATCAATACTCTGAACTTGTTAACGGAGACAAAGTTTTTAACTGTTTGTAATATAAAGGACTAGCTTTTGCCGCGGCTTCGCTCGCGTTAAATTTGAGGCACGGAGGGACAAAAAGTAGCCTATGTTACTCTCTTTTCCATCCCTTCAATTATCTCCACTTAAATAATCACGTCAATTCGTCGCTCCGTTTTGCAGTGAAAAAAAGACAAACAGACACACTTTCCCGTTTATTATATTAGTATGGCTTGGTTGGAAACTTTGGCAAGATAACCTTACATAAGCTACGCTTCAGCAAGAATTGAAGAGTGATTGAAGGTTCCGGAGGCAAAATTGGGGGCAAAGGTGGTTAAAGGTTGATAGCGCACTTGTGACTCCTGGTCCACTTGCAGGTGTCTATGGGCGAATGCAGTCGCTTATCATCACTGTGATCCGACTGCTAAACCTATCACATAAAAATATCAAGCCCTTTGCCCATATGCCACTCGTATTTGTGATACTGACTGCAAAATGTATTCAACGCTTAAATCGAACAGATGAAAACCAAAATGAAACTAATTTAACAAATTCGTTTCCGCTAACTCACATCGAATTTTCCCCTCAAACTCTCTGAATTACCTGCGAAACCTAGAATATCTGGTTTAGTTGGATGTTGCGGTAAGATAAATCTCGTTTTCGGGCTGGATCCGCAGAATAGCTGGATAATCCCGCACAATATTGGCTTTAGACACTTTGTTGACAACAGCTGTTTCCAGTCAGGACTAGGGCGGCCAGACGATTAGGTTTTTATCCTGTCTCTCTCTCTCTCTTCAGTCGCTCCCTCATGACTGAGGATCGTCGTCATCATAAAATCACAGAAAACCGGCGTGAAGCAGCCCCTGTGCTGTGTTTCGCCGAGTGAGTGAGGGTACCGGAGGCCCATCCGGAGGGAGGGGGGGGGGGGGTATAAAGGTTGGCAGCGCACTTGTAACTCCACTGGTGTTGCAAGTGTCCATGGGCGGTGGCAATTGCTTACCATCAGGTGATCCGCCTGCTCGCCTGCTATCTATCACATACAAAAAAAAAAGGATGGGTTGCACCTCGCTTGTATTATCTGATTTCACCGGTGCCTACTCTTGGCGTCTCTGACGACCGAGCAAAACTTATTCAGAGATGCTCCTCTCACTTGATCAGTCCATCTGTTTGGGTATCGTCCTAGGTTTAACCCTGTATATAGATCAAAAATCCTTGACACTTTTTGTTTTGACGTCCGGTTTGTAGTCAAAGTAAAGTAAAATATGAGCCGCAGTGGAATTTAACAGGGCAATAAAAACGTATTATCTTTCACAGGAACTTGGCTCTATCGTGCGAAGTAAGTCTGTCTACCCCGCTCTGTACCCAATCCAATGGATTTAGATCAATTGAATAATAACGAAGCCAGTATAAGTTCATTTCTATACCCATAAATTTTTAAAATGTCAAAGCCCAAAATAAAATTTAAGGTTTTCATTAAAAAGTTCAACAAAGACAAAGACCCGAAAGTCTTCGCCTTTATACCAAATTCCCGACAGACTGGTTGGATTCTCGTTTGTCCGTCTTCTCAGTTTAAAGACATGGTAACCCTAGTCACGATAAACGGTGAAGTAGGGTTGTTTATTAAGAGTAATTTTATAAAATAAGTTGATTATATTTCTGAGTAGGCATACTTTAACTTGAGGCTCATCGTGGCGAAAAGGTTAGGAGAGGCGATGTTTTATTAAACATTGAGATATTGGAGGATTGAGAGATGTTAGCGGAGTGGATAAGTAAGTACGCCTTCTTAATGGGAGATCGTAGCGCAGTAGGTAGGTATGTAGGACAGACTCCGGTCTTAGTTTCCTTTTTTTTATCTACTAGTGGCCCGGCCTCACTTTCGTTTCGGGACATTAGTTACATACAGCACTAATAGATGGCGCTAGGCATCAATTACATCGCACATGTGTTTCTTTTTTCGGTTGGGATATAAGGCTTGCCGTTTCCTATTGAATTTACTTCTTTATAAATAGTATAGAAGATATAGAAGATTTTTTGACAGCGATTGTCATGTTACTTTCTTGTCATAATTTTCTCTGCATTTGAATCATACGCCGTCCTCCAGTCCACTCAAGAGCATAATCATATAACAATTCTCCTTTAGGAATTTGTTTAAGTAAGTAGGTAAGTAAGCATTTATTGACCACTAACAAAACAAAAAAAAAGATACACAGTAAAGCGTGGTGATTAAACCTAATCCCATCATAGTAGCGATAACTTGATTTCTATGATGGAGGCCTTTGCCCTGCAGTGGGACAGTATATAGGCTGATACTTTACTTTACTTTACACAGTAAATTTGACACTTATTTCCCTAGCCGTCTTTTTATCTTGATATCTAAATACTGATCTAAAATAAAACGATTCAAATAAAAATAAGCAAAAGCACTACATAAACGTATCTCAGTTTATACTGAACAAAACCTTTGTTCACTATGAAACCGTCCCGAAACATTTAAAGATTGTGGGCGTGAGTTGGAATGAAATAGAATGGGAGAGGAATCAGAGGTATCCCTTTGAAAGTTTGCGTTGAAATTGAAAGTAATACCGGGGTATTTGCGGCCTTTCTTGTTAAGCGGGAATTGGAAAAGGCAGTTTGGATGTTGTATGCACGTCACTCTTTGTTAAAATACTCGCTGGTTTTCGCCGCTTGCAGTTATTTGTACATTGTATAAACCTTTTATAGTATAGGAAGGCAAACGAGCAAGCGAGTCACCTGATGGTAAGTGAACACCACCGCCCATGAGCATCAGCTACACCAATACTCAATACTCAATGTTTATTTGCGTTTCACAGAAGGAGTTCGGATTCGTTGCCGGCCTTTTAGGAATATCTAGGCCCGTGGTCGTCAAACTGCGGGTCGCGGGCCGCATGCGGCCCGCAGACGTTATTTGTGCGGCCCGCGATATAGTAGATTTATTTCATTACTAGTCAACTACATATTCGTACTTATCAGAAATCAGTTTAGTGTCGACTACTATGGATAAGTACCTATGCAAAAGCTCTTGAAACGCATATACTGCGGCCCGGGCCCTGATGTTCATATTAATATGTGGCCCTTGAAGAGTAAAGTGTGACGACCGCTGATCTAGGCTCTTAGATACCTAATTGATGATGTAAATAATTAATTGTGTAATCGTCGTCAGTATTTAAGTTTGATTGTCGACCCCACTAGTAACCTGATTAGATATTGATACGTAATCTTGCCACACTTTAATAGGATACATGTTCCTACTTATCTTTGCATCATAATTTAAGATCTTTTACGATTGTAAGTGCATAATAATGACAATAAATTTACAATCGGACCCGTAACTTTAACTGTGGGAGAGGCACGCTTCGGCATGAATGGGCCGGCTCGACCGGAGTGATACCACTGCCTCACAGAAAACTGGCGTAAAGCAGCCCCTGTGCTGTGTTTCGCTAAGTGAGTGAGGGTACCGGAGGCCCACTCTGGGGGGAAGGGGATAAAAGGTTGGCAGCGCACTTGTAACTCCTCTGGTGTTGCAAGTGTCCATGGGCGGCGGCAATTGCTTACCATCAGGTGATCCGCCTGCTCGCCTGCTACCTATCACTTAAAAAAAAAAAACTTTAATGAGTAGCATTAATCTAGACATCTTAGTCAGACTCTTGACTATTCTCGTCAGGTACCTACAACAAAGCAAGGTAAACGCACTTCGCCGTAAAATCTTTACTGCTTGCGTATGAGTGAGCGGTGTAAAAACCCTGTAAATACGAAAATAAAAGCAAATGTCTGTATTCTTCGTAATAAACTTGAGGATGTGATTTTTTATGATTTAACTTTAGTAGAACTTGAAAGATGGTAGCTTTGTGTATGAGAACTAAAAAAAAAGTAGCACAAAGTTATTAAGATTGATCAAAGTCAGGTAAATCCAACTAATTATTTCGTGACCTCACGTTAAATATCAGACCTCACGTTATATACAGGAGAACAGAGACGAATTAAGTGATTGGGATGAATAAAACTCAAATATGAATTTCTAGTGCTCAAATTGAACCAAAATTTTTTATCTGCGTTTTTCTGGTCAGAAGTTTTTAGTGTCAGCTCGAAGCCAGGAAGGCGGTCCAGTACCCCTGTCCCTCGGAAAACACTTATAACTCTACTGGTGTTGCCCCTATGAGCCCCTATGAGCAGCGGCAATCGCACAAATAGAAAGCACGTTAAGCAGTTGGTTCTGCGGCCAATCTCTTTTTCGTATTTCATAGTTCGGTATAGTTTCCGAATTCCGATAGATGTCACTATGTATTTTACATCGCGCATGCGTTGTTGCACTACGAGCTGTTGGACAACAATTCGTCGGTCATGAAATATGAAGGTAAGGAAATAGAGAGTGCACTTGTGTCTGCGCACACACTTCATCATTCATCATCATTATTTCAGCTCATGGACGTCCATTGCTGGACATAGGAATCCCCTATGTTTTCTAAATTTATCGGCCCTGTGGCACCCTCACTAGATCGTCTGTCTACCTGCTGGAGGTCAGCCACGGCTGCAACTTGTGCACTTTAAATGTACTGCGTCGATTGTCAATCGTTGAGATTGGCCGTTATGGCCAAATTATCAGTTAGGTTATTATTAATATATTTGTTGTTAAAACAATAACCTCGCGCAATTATGTCCCGGATTTTTGGAAGGCGTGCGTGGGTAGAGGCCCCTTCTATAAACAATTTACCCTAAAAAAGTGATGTGACATTATTAATAATATTCAACTAGCGTCTTACCTAATACGGCCCTGGACAAGAACTTACGTCCCAATCGCAGGTGAAGCGTGAAGCATTGGGTAATTGAATCGACATCCGCAAACCACCTGAGTGTAATAACATATTAGAAGATTAATGGACTGTCAGGTGAAAAAGGGAAGGAGTGATGGTCTGTGAGGCAGAAAAGCTGTCGATAGAAATATAAGCAAACTGAATGGTGGAAATAATTTTGAAGGTATTATAATGTCCTCCTAACCGGTGCTTAGGATATGGCGGCCCATCTTAACAATCAGCTATCGACGCAGAACATATACCTAAATATATTCACACAACATCACATACACAATAGCCAGACTCCGTGCTAAGTATACCTATACAGTATAGGCACAAAATATAGGGGTATAGGTATGGCATAATGCAACGCGAAAGTTTGAAAACATATCCAGGGAAACATAGTATGTTAATGAAAAACGTCAGGTTCACTTTTTGTATAGGTAGATAAATTAAAACTATGTTATCATTAAGTGAACTGTGGGAGAGCCACGCTTCGGCATGAATGGGCTGCCTCGACCGGAGTGATACCACTGCCTCACAGAAGCACTTGTGCTGTGTTTCGCCGAGTGATTGAGGGTACCGGAGGCCCAACCCGGGGGGGAAGGGGATAAACGGTTGGTAGCGCGCTTGTGACGCCACTGGTGTTACATGTGTCCATGGGCGGCGGCAATTGCTTACCATCAGGTGATCCGCCTGCTATTCTGCCACCTATCACTTAAAAAAAAAACCTATTCATCATGATTTATCGTATTTTTAGAGCTTTCAAAATAACCCTATATTACTTTACACTATTCGTTACGTTACGTTTACTCGTATATACTGTACAATTTCAGGAGGCCATAACTCCTTGGATCCCTTCAGGCCTCTCGGACCGCGTCCCCATAACCATTGGTTAATAATGTTACGCGCATATTTCCTGGTTAAACCCATGCCGTATTTTAGTATTCCGTATGTTCGAGCAATATTTTTTAACTACATACCGTAGAAAGCCCTGTGAGAATATGGGGGTCACGTTTGAAACCTCTCCTTTTAGAGTTGACGGTTTTCCGCCGGCTGAGCAAAGAGAAGATTTTTTTATGCCGGTAGGCTAGCAGACGAGCAGGCGGAGCACCTGATGGTAAGCAAATTGCCGACGCCCATGGACACATGCATCACCAGTGGAGTCACAATGGCGCTGCTAACCTTTATCCACACCTTCCCCCCCGATGGGCCTCCGGTACCCTCACTCACTCGGCGATAAACACAGCACAGGGAGCTTTCTGTGAGGCAGTGGTCATCCTCTCCGGTCGAGCCGGCCCATTCATGCCGAAGCAGGGCTGATCCCACAATTTATAAATAAAAAAATTGTGAGTGCTTGGTTTCGTGTATGTCTGAATGTAGGTAGTACTGATCTTGTCATGATATGCCACTCCTGCGACTTTGTGGCCCTATTCGCTACTATTTCGGCCAGATAATGAGAAGGGGTGATGAGAGCCTTGAAAAGCTGATCGTTGTTGCAATTACGGAGACAAACACGAGGACGATCCCCAACCAGATGGACCGATTAAGTGAAAGGAGCATTTGCAAATGAGTTTTGCTCGGTCGTCAGAGGCGTTATATATAGGCACCGGTGGAGGCAGATAACACAAGTGAGGTGCAACCCAGTCTAGCATCAGATGATGGACCGCTGATCCTCAGTCATGAGGGAGCGACCGAAGAGAGCGACTTTTTTCATTTGAGTCATTACACAACTTTAATTGAAAATCTTCATCTATCTTCTATATCTTCTACACCACTATTTATAAAGAGATAACTTCTATTTATAAGGCTTATAGGTAAACCGGAAACACGAAACGCTTGCGCGATGTAATTTAGCACAGCGCCATCTATTGGTTCATTTCTGAATTACGGTCCCGAAGCGAAGTGAGGGCGGGCCACTAGTAATATTATAACTTTATGGATCTAGTGAGTGCACTCTTGAAGTTAAATAAGTAAGTCAATTGATTAGCCAAATGGCGGTCTCTGCTTCAAAATACCTTCCTAAGATATTACGTAGGTTAGAAAGATAGATAGATTCTCTTTAATGCACAACACATTACAGAACTTAATGCTAATAGTAATTAGTTAGTTAGTTTCTCACTTTGGACAAATATTCATGTCATGAGCACTTGTGTTTGTACTTATTCAGTGTCTGGGTGTAATAATGTAATATTGAAAAAATTGATGGTGATTGACCTGATACTTTTAAATAAGTACCTAAACACTAATTTCGTTTGATCTTAGGTTCGCAATTTAATTATACACAAAATCGATTACAATCAAATTGCGAAATCTTACATAATATCAACACTTATAGTCCAAAATTGTCTCATGCGCCTTCCGTAGCCATATAATATTTACTCTTAGTTTTTTCCGATGTCACTCGAATTGAACTAGAGTAGCTAACTAGATGTGACAAGCCTGTCAATTCACACGTTAATCATATGTTCATAACACGATTTATGGGATCAAATTCACGCTTCCAAATAATCGTGTTTAGTAGGGTGGGGTGATTGAGTTCGACAGCTGTGAGCAGTAGCGTAGCTACCTTTTCAAAGACAAAATAATGGTAAGCCATGACTGTGTTTACTTTATGATAATAATAAGTAACTTTATATAAAGTTATACGCCCCGTTGGTCTAGTGGTTTACGTACCGGGCCGTGATTTTGGGGTCCCGGGTTCGATTCCCGGGTCGAGCAAAAGTATATTTCGAAATTTTTCGAACATAGCTCGGGTTTGTGATCACCAATCCGCATTAGGCAAGCGTGGTGATTAAGCCTAATCCCATCATTGTAGCGATAACTTGATTTCTATGATGGAGGCCTTTGCCCTGCAGTGGGACAGTATATAGGCTGATGACGATGACGACGATGACGAGGGTGGGTGATTGAGTTCGACAGCTGTAAGCAGTAGCGTAGCTACCTTTCAAAAGACAAAATAATGGTAAGCCATGACTGTGTTTACTTTATGATAATAATAAGTAACTTTATATAAAGTTATAAAATACAATTCATTCATTCATTCATGACGGCCTCCGTGGCGCAGTGGCTAAGGTGTACGCCCGAAGTGCGAAAGGTCCCGGATTCAATTCCCGGTCAAGTAATTTTTTTTTTTTATGAGATTGGGGGTAGACGAACAGACGGTTCACCTGATGGTAAGTGATTACCGCCGCCCATGGACACCCGCAACACCAGAGGAGTCGCACATTCAAGTCAATTTAGGAAACAACATTTCTTAAGTTTTCTTAGGTCTGGGTGTTCTTGGTTGTCGCCTCCTCTCCCTCCCGGTTAACTTCTACGACCTATAAAACGATCGACGTCAACTTATCAAATTCTACCGTTGATCAATGATCGATCAACTAGACTAATAACACCCTAATTATCGGCGAAAACATGCCATTTTGCGCTTAAACGCCGAATCATTCAAAATACGTATTTCCGAGGTTGTGTAACTTTCACAAGTGACATATAAACGCACTCATAAGCGTGAATATCATCATCAATCCATCATCTCAAACACGAGCACTCATAGATGTGTATTGCGAGTTAATCGACCGTTTAATTGAGGAACCAACTTTCTTTGACGACTTAATATAATAATGCGAGGGAAATTAACGCCAGTTCGCGGGAGGTGCTCAAAGGGTATCGGAACTTGGTAATTATTTTTCAATAGGTAAAGTTCATTTTATAACGTAACTTCTACGGTTCTTTGGGGGACCAGAGAGGTAATTTGGAACGAGTAATTAAAACTTTTTGATGATAGATTATGTGAAAAGTATGGCCGGAGGGAAGTTACAAAATAAATAATAAAATAAATGCGCCAGACAATCACACTAATCAACCTGGTCTCAAAGTAGGGCAAAACCTGTACTTTGAGTACCAGATGACGAATTTACTGGGGGCGTGAACCTAGAACACCCAGACCCAAGAAAACGTAGAAAATGCAGTTTTCCTAAATTGACTTGACCGGGAATCGAATCCGCGGCCTTTCGCGCTTCGGGTGAACACCTTAGCCACTGCGCTATCTAGATCATTAATTAAAAAAAATATTATGAGCTATTTAGCAGACGAGCAGGCGGATCACCTGAAAAGCTATTGCCGCCGCCCATGGACACTTGCAACACCAGTGGTTGGCCAGTTACAAGTGCGCTGCCAACCTTTTATCCCCTTCCCCCCGGGTGGGCCTCCGGTAACCTCACTCACTCGTCGAAACACAGCGCATGCGCTGCTTTACGCCGGTCTTCTTTGTTATAACTTTGTACTCCACCGGGTTTTAAAGAAAATGAGGGATGAATAAACGCGCAATGATACTGCAATCATACTTCCTTCTCTGAACTTCTCCTTAAACCTTATAACTTTAAAACAATTACCACACTCATAACTCAGAGCAATCTTAATGAAACAATAAATCTCATCGTGGCCGAGGAAATTGCACTCTACTCTCAAATGCGGGCGGAATAAATAAGGCTTTGTACATATCGCCGTGGTGCAGGGACCGTTTATTTACGGCGGGTCGCGTGTCAACGCAACGTGACACTTGTGGGGACTTGCCCTTTTGAGCTCACGACGCGACGTAGGAAAACTATGGGAGAGTTTTTTTTTATAAGTATGGTAACAGGCAGACGAACGCGCAGCCCATATGATACAGGTCGTGTTTTGAATCGGAGCATGCACTTCTCCTCACCAAATGTTCCAAATGTAAGTATTAGAGTATTTTTAGCATCAGCCCGGTGTTAAGGGAAAACATCGTGAAGAGACTTGCAAGATTCGGATAGTTTCTAAAACATGTAACTTTGACTCAGTTCGTCTGGTTCCACTGTTAAACGGTTGCGATTGCAGAAGGCACGGCTTTCTTGTAAAAAGACTTCTTAAATTCTTCACCATGGTCTAAGCGTACTTCGGACTCCTAAGAACTACACGCAACATAAAATATAAGTCAGCTTCATTTCAAAAACATAATTTTGGAAAATCACCCTTCACAAAGGAATGGAATGGGAATGGAATGAAATGGGAGATTTATGAAAACTTGTAATTTTTTTCAAATTCAATTTAATTGTCCGTGTCCCATCTTCTTAAACTAATTACAATAAAAGTAATAAAAGTTAAAAAGCATTTCCGTCGCCAGTGTGCACAATGCACAGCCTTAATAGTATATTTATGCTTAAACACTAGGCTTTGTACGATTATCACCCGCCCAACGATCGTAAGTCTCTTTATCTACGTTAACGATGGCCTAATCTGAAATCGAATCGAGACATGCAAATTGCCGACGTACGATCGGTTACATTACATCGATTCTGGCGATATGGTTACAAGCGGTGAATGCTCTTTCAGTCGTTAATAGCGTATGAGGCAAGGTAAATGCACCATACGGCCAGTCGATTATTATAACTAGGGTGGTATTTAACAGGTCAGCAAAAGAATAAATGTTAGCAAAATAAATACCTAATCGGTCATCATCATCATCATCATCATTTCAGCCAATAGACGTCCACTGCTGGACATAGGCCTCCCCCAAATTTCTCCACACAGATCGGTCCTGTGCCACCCGCATCCAAGAGACTCCCGCGACCTTCACCAGATCGTCGGTCCACCTGGTAGGAGGCCTGCCACGGCTGCGGCCTCCTGCACGTGGCCTCCACTCAAAATCCTAATTGGTCAGTAATTACTAAAGCAGCAATAAACATTTGCTAACCTATGACTTATTTTGCAGATCATAGATATTTTTTTACTGCTCGTATAATTTATTTCTCTCATTACATAGTACTTATATTATTATTACTAGTACCCGACCTAGCCATTCTCTAGTAGAGAATTTCTCCCCATTAACTGGGGCCTATAATCGTGCCAGCTATTGTCCCAAATTTGTTTTTAGTTCTAAATTATTGTTAGACTTTGAGCCCGCAGTCTTATGGCCTCCGCTGTCTTATGGCTTTGACCTACTTAAACTGAGTATTGACGCTTAACTGGGATACAAGAAAAATAATTCATCTTTTAAAAAGATTTGCTCAGCGTTTTGCTTATTTTTATCCTAATCTTTATCCTAACTAATATTAAAAACTAATTAATATTATTAGATAAAAACCATCGTGGGTGACTCATTAAACGAATGCGCCAGGATGACGAGCTAGTCGAGAGAAATGGCGAGGCATCGTGAAACGTATTCTGTCTGCCCCTTTTCGTCGGGAAAGCAAGCATGACGACCACGACCGCTCTGTCAAGAGTGCATCGATGAAGAAGAAGAACTAATATTATAAATGCGAAAGTAACTCTGTCTGTCTGTTACTCTTTTACGCCAAAACTACTGAACGGATTTGAATGTGGTATACAGACAGGGTACCGGAGAAGAAGGATAAAAAGAAGAATGAAAGAAGATGAGGGGAAAAGATTGGCAACGTCTCGTGACTTTTCGCGACTCGTGTACTAATTAAAAGTGTGCACAATATTAAATAGGGTTTAAAGAGAGTCAGTATACAGTCACGTCCGTTAATAAACATACAACTCATTCAAATATGAACCTTATAGTCCTTGCATAAGAGACGAGGTCTTTATATTTTATTGCAGGCGACTGTACAAGTTGGGCGGTTTTATTGCCTTGGAGCCAGATAACATTTTTGGGTCACAATGTTTCTGTCTTGTGACCATTTTGGAGTCTATTTACATTCCTAATATTGCAATAACTATAATGTACTTACGGAAAATTAAGTAGGCATATGAAAGCGTTGTACTAAAACACGAAAACACTAACACTAAGTTACATGAAAAACAGTACTAAAACATACTCCATCTAATGCAACTGAAAGCTCTTTAATCATAGATGCAGTGAGCAAACTCACCTCATCCGACTTTTGAGGCATTAAAATCCGAACTCAAAGTGGGTCAGTCTTCATTAGCAGTTAATGCAGGATTTACGGGAATATCTGGGAATCGAAGCGGGAATTCAAGGGAATGCGGTCACCAGTAATCCAACTCCGCTGCGGGCGTGACCGCGGAGGCAGACTTCGAATAAATTGTTCTAGTTTGTTTTCTCGTTCATTTGGTCTTTGAAGCATTAAATGTAGGGTAACAAGTCTGTTTTGGCTGGTAAATGATGCTATACATGTGCATCATCACCAGTGTGTATCTATCTAGAGCTGTACCTACATAGCTCAATTGTTCTTCATTTCACCGTGTCGTCGGCTTTTGTTATTCGGAGATCGGATTTTTTATTCGGAAGAGTCGATATAATATCCAAACAAAGTGCCTCGGTGACCCAGTGGGTCGCAATTTAGAGCGACGGCTGTGATTGGACTCCTAGGTTGATCCAAAATATGTTCCTAAATTTTCTGTTAAAAAATTTACAGTGTCAGTTCGAAGTCTGGAAGATGGCGGAAGCACGTTTATTAATCTGTTGGTTCTACGCCTGATCCCTCTTCGGTCGTGTCACACTTGAAAGTTGTCCCATCAAAATAGCAAGCTGAGAGAATAGAGTGCATTTGTATCTGAGCATACACTTTTGCACTAATATACTATTCCTATAGTAGTGCTCTTACAACTACTTATAGCTATAAACAAATTAAAAGTAAATGCTTTCTAGAAGGCCGACAACGCATCAACGTACCTCTCTGATCTCACAGATGTTCTTTGGCGGCGGTAATTCCTTATGTTGTTCTTTTGTCGCCACTAACCAAAAAAAGTGTACGTAACCGAAAACAGTGGACTGATTTACTATTTTCATTTCTGTTCTCCACATTACCTCTAACATACTGGTAAGTGACAATCTGTTTTGGCAACGGGACTGCGGTCGCGAGCAATCCAACTTTCGCAGCCACTCCGCGCCCCACCAGAGGGATAAATTGCTCAAGTTGGTTCCCCTCTTCAGTAAATCCTCTATTTATTCAACGCGCGTCTATCTCCGTTGTGTATTTGACCAAAGTGTTTCGAAGGATGAAATGGAAATATTAAGCAAGATTCGACAGTGTGCTCTTGGCCTAGTGGCGGTGTTTTGAAAATTAAATGAGTTTTAATAATAGTAAATGCTTACTTTATTTACTTTAATTTTGAAAAATGCAGTTTTGGCAGGGCACTTGTCGCACTATTGGTATTACAGGTGTCTTTGGGCGGCGGCCATCGCTTACGATCAGTTGATCCGTCTGCTCGTCTGCCACATATCAAATAAAAAAAAAGCTGACGCGTTTATCAGCACTTAATTTTAAAATGGATCTCAACAATGTCCTAGTCTCTGGATTGCGCTGACGCAGACTTGAACAGCGACAAATTTACGACGTCATAACTCAGTGGCGACAGCGCGGCGACGTTTTGTTGCGTTCTCGGTTAGCATCCGATGTTTATTGTACGACAATGTTGGTTATGAACTGGTGCGGTAAGTGAGCTCTTGCTTTTTTTTGTTAACTACTTAATGCGCTCCTAACCAATTTTTGGCTATAGAGCGGTCAAATTGAGGGTCTTTTTTTTATGTGATAGGTAGCAGGCGAGCAGGCGGATCACCTGATGGCAATCGCCGCTGCCCATGTACACCTGCAACACCAGTGGATTTACAAGTGCACTGCCAACCTTTTACCCCCTTCCCCACCAAGTGAGCCTCCGGTACCCTCACTCACTCGGCAAAACACAGCACAGGAGCTGCTTCACGCCGGTTTTCTGTGAGGCAGTGGTATCACTCCGGTCGAGCCGGCCCATTCATGCCGAAGCGTGGCTCTCCCACAGTTAAACTAACCGGACTATAACGAACTGGACTTTAAGACTGAATCGGAGTTCGCTTAGCTTTCACACGCGCTTTCATTACGGGATGGTCTCGTCAGCCACCTGAACAAACAGCCATTGATGGAGGACATATTAAAGAGCACAAGTGTAAGTGAAAACACAAGTGTACTTTCTATTCCACTACCCTACGTATTTTGATGGGTCACTAGTGTAACACTACTGGATGTCGTAGCGCTACGTAAACGCTACTCGCTAGCGAATACATTTCGATAGGTTTCTATTTGACAACTCGGGTTCGGTCACTGTAAACTCATGGTAGCGCTACTGTAGCGCTACCATGAGTTGACATCGAAAACTGACGTAACGTAAACTATTGCTCTGTCTCTTTCAAATGCATCACAATGTAAGAGACAAAGCGATAGTTTTCGATAGCGAGGATAGTATTTCAAACTCATGGTAGTGCTACTGAACGGCTTTACGTACTTTCCGAGACACACCTGTGATACAAGAACTTCATCAGAAATAGCTACTCAATTACAATTTTGGCTCGACGTGTTCAAATCTGGGAACACAAGCGCAACCGTCGCTTTAAAGTGCGAGTACGACCCACTACCTACTGCGCATTTACATATATATTAACCACGTCTTCTACAAAACATACATTTTATTCCATAAGTTATTCACATAAAAAAGTCCAACTTTCCATACAAAGAAGATCACGTAAAT
Source organism: Cnaphalocrocis medinalis (assembly GCA_014851415.1). Lineage (NCBI taxonomy): Eukaryota > Metazoa > Arthropoda > Insecta > Lepidoptera > Crambidae > Cnaphalocrocis > Cnaphalocrocis medinalis. The sequence goes on from CM026293.1 coordinate 14,564,470, forward strand.
TGTTCATTTTGAACGGAGAGTCGACAAAGTGTTCGACGAACTTCCGCAATTTATTTTAACAGTATTATACTTTTGGCAACCAAAATTATGCAATTACTTAGTATACATTATGCTGAAATATTATTAGTATGTCAATGGTGATATTAGTCTTTAATTATGTCAAAAATGTTATACCAAAATACTTTATGCATAAGCACCTTTAGTACCGGTGGCAACATGGGTCGACGACATCGCCAAATTCGGAGGGACTACATGGATACAAGCATTTCAGGACCGGGTACATTGTCGGAAAACAAGGTAGGCCTATACTCAGCAGTGGGTACTACCTGGCTGATGATGATGATGATGACCTTTATGCAAATTGCGCTATGCCAACATATATTATGCCTAAAAGTTTTATACAGTTTGATATAAAACCAGTGTTTAATATCAAATTGAGGTTGCATGTCAGTACATACAATCTCTAGAGCGAATGCAGGAAATATAACATGGGCAGTTAATATTTTCTAGTCACAGGTGGTGAATCTTGAATTTTGTCGTTGATATAAATTTTAAATCGTCTGTCTAGACAAGTGAAGCTTAATCTTTGCAAAATATAATCTACGGCTTTAAACGATTTCAGTTCGTATTTCTGAAAACAATGTTCAAAAGCAATTTTGGTAACTTTTAAGAGTATCTTGTTTCTTTTTAGATTTGATATTATTTTAGTTGAAAGGTTTTCTCTATTGTTGTCTTAGGCTTAATCTTTAGACTGCTGTTAAGATTAATAAAGACACGAGGCTTAAGTAACAGTTAGAAAGTTTCCCAAATTGTTAAAATTGACTTTCATGATATTTCTTTTTCTTAAGGCCTATCAATCGATTGACGTCAACTTATCGATTCTACCATCAATAAACACCCTCGATCAATATTACATCCATTGTCTGGAAATACTATTAAAGGCCAGCAACGTACTTGCGACACCACTGGCCTGTTTTTTAATTCCCTTTTACATAAAAAAAACAGTTGTTGAGACCATATGCTTGTGACTACGGCTGCTGTAACGCATCCAAAATAGCAGTAAATACATATGTGTTTACAAATGAACGTCAAGGTGATTCCCATTTTTAAAATATATTATAATGCATATATAACAAGACACAAATACAGACCAGATACGTAGTGCAACGAGAAGAGAAGGTTTCTGTGTGAGGTTTGTAGACCTGTAGTATTAGGTTCCAATTTCCAGGATTTAGTAGCTTCTATGGTATAGAGTTATTGCGTTGAAGTAATATAACTAGATATGATACCATTATTTATGAGGATATGCACTGACTGACGAGGACTGTTTGCTTTTAGTATTCATAATTAATGCTGCAGCTGTCACTCAAACGGCTTATCCGGTAGTACATATAGAAGCTACAAATGTAACCGAATGATTACCCATTGCAACTATTTGCACACACGAATGGATATCAGGAATATCGGGCTGCATATCTCCTAAAATCTGATGCATACGGTACAATGGCAGTTTATTAAATGTTTCAAAGTTCGGTGGATGCTCCAAGATGCGTCCGTTTAATAGCCCGAAATAATTCCTCACAAGAAATAAGCAAACATCTGGTTTGTTTTTAATTTACAAATACATGCCTACTCAAAATTCTTGTGATTAGATCTGAATGAATAAAAAAATCAGTCCAAATGAGAACCTGATGTTTTGAGGGCATGTTTGATTGATAATTTATTGATTTTGTCGATGTTGCTATTATAATATCGGAAATCAAAGTCGTTGTTTCTAGTTTCCAGTTTCCGTAACGCAAGGGAAAACCTAAGTTTAGGACCAGGACAATGTATGTGTTGTTGTCTCAATTTATTTATTTACATAAAATAAATAAGTCTAGTTAACAATTTAGCCCCATGTTGGGCGCCACTTTCTAAGTGATCTACAAAGGAAAAGGCTACTTTTATAATGGAACGGTTAATTATGAATTTCTCTATTTATGATACTTACTTAACAATAAACGTCGTGTCTAAAATCTAAAAACCTAAGAGCTACAATGTTTGCACTTAAATCTTCCTGATATCAGAGGTATCCAGTTACCCGATGTATTAAATACCTTGGCTTCCGGGCCGGATGCCCAACGCCGCGGCCGCTCCACCGACTCGGAACAATTCCTTACAACTCGGTAACCTCGCCCTTGCCCCTAGCTTCTTAGGTGCGATGCACGAACTATGGATGAGACATTTAATGTGTATCTAAGGCTCATTAAAGTGAATCTTTTACTAACAACAAGAGTCCCACTTTGGGCACCATTTTGTGTGTTCCTCCGAAGAACAAAGTCCTCCTAAATTAAATTGCAAATTGGACTATAATCTTCAGAATAGTCGCCATGTTGGGCGCCATTTACCTACTAGTGATGGAAAAATAAGTTCAATCGCTTAAATTAGCTAAAATTCATTCAACTGGATTCCGCGGGATTGATAAACATTTCATAAATTCGAGTACACTTATCTATTTTGAACCAAATAACGTAATTTTGCATCTTTTATCTTCATGATATTAGTGGTATCCAGGTACCCGATGTATTAAACTTCCAGCATATTCTATGTAGACAAATTAGATATACTGTGTGAGTATTCACTCACTGGACATGCGGACTGTCCCCCTTCCCCGTCTTCGTCTCAAACCCTCCAGAGTACACGTCAAAACACAGTTACAGGTGCTATTAGTAACACGTCAGTTAATTTCGTACATCGGACGTCCATTCCATTCCAATTGCAAGTTGCAGCAATAGCGACGCTGCAGCAATAGCGACGCTCCCTTCTCATTGTACAAATTCCTAACGAAGGCATGCTCGAAGCAGCTATCCGTCTAGGCCGTTAGCTTCTAGTTCCAAAGTGTGATATTTGGATGTTTGCGATCATATTTGGCGATTTGAATTTCGAACTCGTCATCTGCTGGGATTCTGTTTTAGTAACCGAAGCACAAAATACATAGGTATATTGACACAGAAGACTGACTGCCCACTAAGGGCTTAAACATCGGCTCAGATTCAGTTTTAGTAACCGAAGTCAGCAAATTTAGACGCAGTTTAGTGTATCTAATAATAGGGAGATGCATGATAATTATGATGCGGCAGGCTGTTTAACTATAATTTTCAATAAGCGTTTTTTTACGAGCATATATGGATCACCTGATAGTAAGCCATTGCCGCCGCCTATAGTCACCCGTAACGCCAGTGGAGTCATAAGTGCACTGCCTACCTTTTTATCCCCTTTCCCTCGATTCGGTCTCCGGTGACCTCACTCACTCAATGCAGGTGCTGCTTCACTCCGGTTGCGGGTGTCAAGGGGAACTTAACCTTAGGTGATTCGTCTGTCATCTACGTACTCCATAAAAAAATAAAAATGAAAGGCAGCTATTCATTACACCAAAAAAAAAAGAAAAAGCTTTATATCATGATTAAGGATTAAAAGTGGATCCTTTCAAATTAATTTCTTTTCAAATAATTTGAATAAGCAATCCACCGATAACAGGTTCAAAAAACTAAACTTTGTTTAGTAAAAATAACATAAAAGTTTACTTTAAAGGGTCTCGAAATCCTGTAACAATGTTTTAAAACTTCTTAGTGAGACCAATATTCCCAGCGTGGCCTTTTTAATTCAGCTGCGGGCCCGCAAACACATTAATAACAAGCCAATCCTCAAACAATTGCCAATAAATTAGGCGCAAGCGCCGATAGTTTCTCACTTTGTTTTTGTGGAAAGAAACGGGAACATACGTTTTGTGTTAACAAAAACCTGTTCGTAGGTTGGGAAAATACGATTCGTACAATAGGGTCAACTAGGGTCATTGACCTCTTCATACTAGGATTCTATTCTGTGGATTGCAATAAGAACATAAGTTGACTTTTTCCTGCACCTTTGTCCTTTTCACTTGACCCAACGGTTGACTGATAGAGCGCCAAGAGGCTCTAAGCTTAAGCTTAAGTTCGCCTATTGTACGAAGTTTTGTGCAATAAAGTTATAAATAAATAAATCATGAGCCAAACCTAGTAGGTATAGAAACGAGATTTAGCGCATGTTGCGGCTCGCAACTACACACGACATCTCTCGGAGTTAAACCGCAACGCGTTCACTACGTATAGTACCTAAGGGCCAATCAGAGTTATACATAAAACTACCAACACCAATGGTATGGCCGTTTCCCAATTACGTGTATGCCGTGTCATCCAATCGTATTAGTCCAAGTATTCGGTTTAGCATTCGCCATCTTTATTAGCTCTTTCCCTATATCGATCATAAGCTTTGGATATACGCAATTAATGGAAAGCTGGGTCCAGATTGGTGCAACGTAACATGTAATGACCACCCCACTGCCACTTCAGTTTGCTAATTCGGTGGGCTATGTCGGTGACTCTGGTTCGCTGGTTCTGATTCTGATTAGCCGCAGAACTGACAACCGTTGGAGCCATAAAGTCCTTGAGTGGTGGAGACCGCGACTCCGTAAACGTAGTGTTGGACGCCCTGCTACAAGATGGGATGACGACATTCGAAGGCTGGCTGGAGTGAGCTGGATGAGAGTGGCTGAAAATCGGGAGCGGTGGCGTGCATTGGGGGAGACCTATGTCCAGCAGTGGACGAGCGTGGGTTGCTGATGATGATGAACATGTAATGATATAGTCTGCCTTACATTGCATTGTTCCCTGCTGCCTTGGACGTGTAGCGCACGCGGTACTACTAATCATCAATCAAACTCTGCGCGCCCCTTTGCGTTCGTACCAAAAACCGACAAATCTCAGATCGAGTCGCGGACGAGTTGTAACGCTCAGAGCGTACGCGACGCAGGCGCGGTTCGTGCGCGCGAGGGGTCCAAACCATGAGAATTTGTTACAGGGTATGTTACCTTGCATGATACATTGCAGCAATGTGGACCACAAAATACATATTGACACAGAAGGCTGACTGCCCACTAAGAGCTAAAAATATGTCATGTACTCACGCATGCGCACTAACGGGCCTTTTCGAGCACATTAATCCTAACTTATGACATAAGATTGTCAAACTGTCGAGGTCTATGGTAGAGGCCGCGCGCTTATGTACTCATGCCGGGCAATAACCCTAGCATATGTCAACGAACTCTTCTAAATTCAGAATCAGGTTAAAGTCTAACTTCTGTGTGTAATTATTTTGTGATGTGGACGTCAAATTCTTGCATAGCATGTTGCATTACATCTTGCATAACGGAACTCAGCTGTCTAATTTCCTCACTTGAGGATTCATCAAAACTATTACGCGCCATTACACTGTTAATGGAAGAAACAACTTGTTCTCAAGTCCCAGACATTTAGTTTAATTTAGTGATTCCATGGTTAGTCGACCAGATTGTTATTCGTTCAGTTCGGCCATCCGACAACCCGTCGAACGAGCGGGTTATGTGCGCTTATGCTAATCCGCCGGGCGTTTTGCATAATTGCCGGGTAATCACCGGTGTGTGTCGGTAAATTCGCCTTCCCCATTATACCTGCGGGCAAACCGCGAATTACCGCTTCCCTTATATATTTTGCACCTTTTAGGTGTGAAGTAGGCTTAATTATTAATAGATATTTATTTACATACTACTACGCTGGCTCAGCGATCCGAAGTGGATCTTGGCGTCCGACACGAGAATTCGCTACTCCGCTCTGTTCTTGGCTACTTCTTGAAGATCCACTTTTGAAGGTGACCAAGATCCTTCTTGACCTGGTCTACAGCGCTCCACTGGGTGCTTCCCAATAGATACTTACGTAAAGGTTTTATTAGTTAACTAATTTACACCTATAATTATTAATAAATATACATAACACATTACAATGGATGTTAATTCAACATTAAAACTGGATTCAATTTTGGGCAACTGTTAGAACAACACACACAATAATAGTATTGTCCTTCTTACCGATATTTCAGTTATGACAACCAATCTAAGCAATTAGCCATCAAGCGGTCATAGGTGACACAAGCGCACTTTATTCCATTACGCTCATATTTCGATGGGACCCCAGTGTGTCACGACGAAGAGGTACCAGGTGAAGGATACCAATCATTCTGTGCCCATTTAGTCCATTTGTAATGTTGTACATGGTACATGCAATGTTATTTACGTATTGCTACTATTTATATAGAGGTTGATCTCATAAACCACGTCTTGGCTTATATGTGAACCGAAAACACAAAACAATTGTGCGATGCAATCGACTCCCAACACCATCTATTGGTACTTGTATAAGTTAAGTAACGAAACGAAGTGAGAGCGGGCCACTAGTAAATAAATAAAATATAGGTGAACAGCATGTAGGTACAGTAAGTGAGACATAAAATTACGTATGTATGTACATGTAGCAGTGTATAGTTGGTACGTATGTACCAAAGAGCAACCGCAATTAGTTTCGAGGTTTTGTTCACTAAACTGACATAGATAATCTAACCCGACGACCTAAACCAATTTCGGCGACGAAATAATTAGCTTTAGCTTATTAAATAACCTAGTTAGCCTAGTTTGTGATTTCAACTGCTTACATGTAGGTACTAATTTAGGAACCAATTAGAAACGCCTTTTCCCCTCCTGTTTATTGGATGAAAATTAATTTCAAACTACGGATCGATTCAACTAATCTTTATCCAAAAATTTATCATGGTGTAATGTTACGAGTCGCATTGGTATGAGAGCATTAGGTCTATACCTAATGCTATCTATGGTGGGCCTATGCCCACCATAGATTTTTTCACGCATAAGCTTTGTTAATTAAGCACTATTACGATAAAGCAAAGAAGGAAAACCATCCATATTTCTCCAAAAATAGGATGGGTCTAAAACTGCTAGGTAATTGACATCTTGATGATAATGATCCGCCCCGGGTAAACGCATAAGACGCAACCAGCAACCACAAGAAATATACTGAGATAACGACTATGACCAAACACTAACAACAAAGTAGTTTAATAGAAAATATAACTTAAAATCAATTTTAGTGCAGCATGTCCACTTCCGCGTTACAGTTTAAGCCCCCATCTGGGTGAGTGCTCACGGTTCCGTAGGATATATTAGTGTAATGCTCGCTTTAATTGGCTCTCTAATAGCGAATTCGCCAACCACGCCGTTCGTAAATTGAAATTCCACAAAGAGAATTGAATCTGTTGCATTTCCAATAGTTTTTCTTTCGAGGTTGGTAATAATATTAATTCTCACAACATCTCATACATCCTGACTTCGTACTAAGTAGCTTAAGCACTTGTGACACAGATATAGCGACAACAAACGAAACACAAATATAATACTTATATAAGTAAGCTACATAAAACATAAATTACCCAGACTCTGAACAAACACAAGTATTCATCACACTTGTGTTGGAATGATTGTTTTTATTAAAAAAAAACTAGTTTCGTTTGTTGAAACAAAGACATGTTAAGCTAAATGAATGTTATTAAATAATAATAAATTGAGACAACATCACATACATTGTCCTGGTCCCAAACTAAGGTTTTCCCTTGTGCTATGGAAACCAGAAACAACGAAGGCCACCACAAACACCCAGACCCAACACAAATATTCTGTTTCATCGACAAACATTTGTGTCGGTGTGGGAATCGAACCCGCGACCCTTACGTCTCAACCGGCGCTCAAACCATTGCGCTAAACGGGTCGTCAAATATCATCTAATCGAATTTTGTCTTAGTTGAACTCAGTCCGAAAATAACAACACAAGAACAATCGTCACTTGGTAGTAAGTGTACAAAAATAAAAGCCAGCCTTTCCTTGTTTTACACAGTCTATAAAAGTAATTTCACCCAGAACACGTCAACATCGCAAATCACACACGTAAAACTTTACGACGAATCAAACGTCCAACCGGGCATTCCGAGCTGGTGGCATTCCGTAATTCCGTGTTGCCTTTATTTATTCGCCATTCTGTTTATTAGCGTTTGACAGCCATTTAGTGGGGAGGGTCTGGTCCTAGCCGTAAACCAGTTTACGTCTCACGAAAGTGATAAACCGACAAATTTATATTTACTACCCGTAAAGCTTACTTTGTCAGGTTTTTACACGATATCAAACCTTAAAAGAGGGGATTAGGGTACACGTTGTCGGGGATTAATTAACGAGCGATACTGGGCCTTATTTTAAGATCTATAGTCGATGCAGATGCGTTAAAGTATTGCGATTGAGTGCAGAATTAAGTTTGCTTTTATAGTGTTCAGTGATTTGATGTTGAAAAATCGGTCGTTTACATTATCCGCTAGCAGCCCCCATGGTCTAATTAATGTTCTACCATATAAGTGGTTTTAAATTGTAACCTATGATGTTTCTTAATAACAAAACTAGCTAATAAAGGATTATCAAAATCGGTTCAGTAATTTTTAAATTTATCTACTCGCAGGTATTTGACTAGTTTGGGTGATAAGATATTATTGGCACCATTTAACCTGCTACTTAATTATCTTGATTTGGTAATGACACTGGTCTTAGCCAACAATCGTGTGTTGAATACTTGTGTAGTTGTTTTTTTTCAACTCTCTCTCTCTCTCTTTAAAGGTCTTACCAAAGTGAGATGCAACAAACTATGTAGTAAATCTTTAGATAGTTCGTTGATTTTGATACTCATTACCCACATTTAACACATGCACGGAAGTTACTTTTAGTCAGGTCGATGTGTATGCTGTTCCCTATTATTTATTTACCGACAGTGCTCCAAATCAAAACAAAGGCAGTTGTACAAACACAATTGCCCGGTCACAATATTTCCTGCGCGTGTGAGCACCCACGTACTGCGATAAATTGCTCAAGTTACTTGTAAACTTGTTCAGTGTTGAATAAATTGGTCGTTTATTCAGCCCGTGTCCTCCAGATACCCACTTCGCGTGCCATGAAAGTGAAACTCTTGAAGTTTGCGCCGATTATTGCTACCCTTGTTGGGCTGAATGGCGCGGTGGTTCTCGTTTTGCATAGACTTATGCAGAGACGAGTAGCGGTTGGATTCTCTTTTAGTAGTTGCAGACTTTGTCAGGCGTTGGCTCAGCGCAATGACTGTAACCGAATCACCTGTGCCGTATAGAGGGGCACGGAGCGCTTCAGCGAGTGACCGTTGAGCATCAAAAGGAGCACACAGCGCCTTAGTGGCTTGCCCCACCCTCACTTTGCTACCGGACTGAAGTTTTGAATAAATCAGCCCATTTATTCAGCACGTGGCCTCCAGATCCCCACTTCACGTGCCATGAAAGTGAAACTCTTGAAGTTTGCGCCGATTATTGCTTTGCTACCCTTGTTGGGCTGAATGGCGCGGAGGGCGTTTTGCATAGACTTACTTACATAACGGTTGGATTCTCTTCTAGTATTTGGAAACTCTGTCAGGTGTTGGCTCCGCGCAATGTTTGTGACTCGAGGAATGATCCATCTAATCTATGGTCAACATTGTTGTAAGGTAAGCTTATCGGCGACGCTGCTCTGTCGCCCTGTCAAAACAAATAGGAATGGATGGATGTCTTTCAAGTTTTCCTAGATCTATACTAGATATATACTTACTGAGGATAGTTTGAAATTCGTGTATAAAATAAGTTCTAAGCGTAACACGAAAATTTCAATAACTCTATTCACAAGCTCGGCGCTTCATGCTCTCGTTCGATTTTATAGGGAACTAACTTTTGCATTGTCATATCGCGTAGAATAGTTACTTTGGCAAAAATATTTATTTACTAATATTATACAAGTTTCATTGTGATGATGTAATGTAACTAGGGTTGCATGTGTCCATCATCCATCAATTTTGGTAACTAATACGCAGTATGCTGTGCACTGTTCGTCTAGAATGTAGAATAGTATGCCATTTTATAGTCACGATCATAATCTGTTTGTACCGCAGTTAAATAAATAAATAGATCCGGGAACAGTTTCCGTGCCGGACAAATTAGAAGGTGTCCGACATGTCCAGACTCTCAGCTCGTAGACCGCCAATGACCCCCCACCTCCATTGGCCACAAAAATTGGGCTTCCGGTACCCTCACTTCCTTGTCGAAACAGCGCAGGCGCTGCTTCGTGCCGGTCTTCGGTGAGGCCGTATCACTCTGGTCGAGCGATGAGTGTCTACTACTGAACTTGTAATTAGGGTCACTGCGGAAGGCTGCATCGATTTTAGTTAAAAGAGCTTTGGTTTCCTCTACATCATTATTAAAAAGGGATCAGAGCAACAGCTGCTATGAATCCAGAAGTTGAGCAGAAACAGGGAATTATACTTCAAAAACTATGGCGCTGAAACTACAAATGTTGTGAAGTAAAATCGAAACTAGATTATTTGAATCCAATTTGTGATCCTCTGTTGTCTGATACGAGTATCTGTAACACAAGTGCTTAAACTACTTAGTACAGAGTCAGGTCAATGTAGGAGATATTGTGTGAACTTATACTTATGCTTATTTACATGAATTAAGAATAATTAGAAAATAATTGATGTCATTTTATTTTGATGATTTTGCTCGCAGCGGCTGCAGCATCATGCTGAGGCTGAACCTTGTTGGCCGCAACTTCTATGTTTATTTATTTTTTCTTTTTGCTTATATGTAAATTTATCTCCGTTTTGTTATTTGTATTTTACTCTTACTCTATTCTACTGTTTTCTTTTTCAAATAGTAAGACATTTGGCCGCAATCTCAAATGAAGCCCTAAACCGACCAAATCGGAGATCTCATCTCGTGTTCGTTGGTTCTTCACACGCAATAGTTCCCATTCCAAAGAGCTAAGGGAAATTAGTCCAACCCTCGTGTACACAGCGAGGAACTTTCTTATTGTTTAAGTTCGGCCCATCACCTCCCATCGACGGTCAACTGCTCAGATCAAGTCCCGTGCAAACACCTCACTGTTATCCGCTAAGCCGACCCAAATTGATTTATTATAACGATGATTACAAGGATTATCGAGTTTGCGGGATCTAGTTGGTGTTTGCGCTGTGGCATCTATGGCTTATCTTTGACAAACAACTATAGGATGAGTTTAGAGGCAGAGAGAGGTTATATTGTTGTCTCGGCGTAGTGGGGTACTTTGTGGGTCACATTTTAAAGTGACGGCTGCGCTTAGGATTTCGCGTCATGTAGGCCTAGCATGCGCACCGCGACAAAATTTTGTCGACTCTCGTTCGCGAGAGTGCATCCTTCTATCCCGCTCATCGCTCAGTCAGAAAATACTAAATTATTTTTACAAAGTTGAATATTTTTTTGATTTACTGACCTTCTCGGCTCTAAAATTGTAAATGAAGATAAAATAATTAGATTTTTTTTACCTGAAACAGAAAGAAAAAAGTTTTAACAGTTCAAAACATGAACATGCCAAAGACGTGCAAAGTACACCTACGAGTAATGCAAAGTCTGATGAAAATGTTTTGCACAGATAAAATAAAATCATATTTCTCCAACTATGTATTAAAGCCAAAGATAAAACTAAACTGACAATCTTTATTTTTACTTGTCAGTCCATTGCACTTAATTTTACTTGAAATGAAACGAGAAAAATAGGAGCTGTAAAAATGTAGAGCGCATTTTGTATCATCGTAGAATTTTAATGCACTATGAAGATTTATAAGGCTGGGGAATACAGACGTAGTTGCGAAGTCAGTGTTGCTATCAAATTCCACAGAATGAGAATGGGAATGAAAATGCCCATATTTTTTATGCTTTTGTTACGACAGTGCGGTATAATGCGTTTGAAAAAGGAAAACGAGTTATTTGAAGAATGTTTTTGTTTTTGAGACTGTCCGCCTTCGAATTTAAAAATCTATACTCAATTTCATACTGAGACCGTTAGAAAAAGTGATTTGGAATCACTGTGCTGCAGCACAAAATATTTACACACAGAAGGTAGACTCAGCCTGATTTTGAATTTAGAAGAGTTCGTTGACATATGCTAGGGTTGTTGCCAGTACAGTACCTACATAAGCGCGCGGCCTCTACCACAGACCTCGACAGTTCGACAATCTTATGTCATAGGCTAGGATTAATGTGGTCGAAAAGGCGTATTTCCCCGTTAGTGCGCATGCGTGAGTACATGATACGGTTTTAGCTCTTAGTGGGCAGCCTACTTTCTGTGTGTAATTATTTTGTGGTTGCAGTATTCAACGCTGTCATTAATATACTTCAAACTTCGAAAATGCCGACATTACATTTAATTTTTAAGATCACTTACACTATCACTGACACTATTAATGAATACAGCAGATACAGAATAAATATTTCAACTCCCTACTGCCCAGATAGCAGACTCAATAGAACATCAACTGTTTGTAGCATTTAAAAAGGATTTTCGGACTCACGACTTATAATAGGACTGGCTGGTTGGCGCAATGGTAGTGATCCTGCCTCATACGCCAAAAGGTCGTGGGTTCGATCCCCACCCCGGACAAACATTCGTGTGATGAACACTTGTGTTTGTTCAGTGTCTGGGTGTTATATATGATGGAGGCCTATCGGGGGAAGGTGTCTATGGACGGCGGCAATTGCTTACCATCACGTGATCCGCCTGCTCATCTACTACCTATCACATAAAAAAAAAAATTGCTAACCAAACCTACCTCTGCGTAATTCAACCCATACTGTCAAATTACATTGCAGGTCTTGTCACGTTCGTCGCTCACCTAGGATACCAGGCTAAGTTTAACACGCCACTGCACAAACAACTTCTCATAACAAACGAGTACACTCCCAAAGTACTTACAAACTCAACAAAAGAGTGGTTCAAGTAACAAAGTGTGTCATTTAAAGTGCAGTTGCAGAGCAGTGAATCAGGAACTCCAACTAACCTGAACTGCGCAACAGATGTGAGCCATACGTTTTCACCTTCCTGCGAAACAGTGAAACTTTCTATAGACCAGGAGTAACCAATTATTTTCATTCGGAGTCCGTTTTTAGAAGTGAAATGACCATCAAAAATAGTTTAAATTTTAAAGGAAATTTTTTGCTCGAGGAGCTTGTGTGTCAGCCTAACATAATCGGGGGAAACAAAAGCTCACAGACTCCGATGGCTGGCTACATGGAAAGGATGGGTGAGGATCGCAGTGTCAAGAAAGCCTATCTGGGCCGGCCAACCGGCCGACGTCCGGTCGGCCCGCCCCAGATATCGCTGGGATGACGTCGTGCAGGCAGATCTTCGCGAGCTGCGATGTCAGCGACTGGCGTGGAGCTGCGAATGATCGAGACCAGTGGAGGAGTCTTGTATCGGAGGCCAAGACACACTTTGGGTCGCTGAGCCATCGGAGTAAGTAAGTAAGTTTTTTTCTTTTTATTTTATACTTTTAATTTCTCTGTCTAGGTGTTTCTGACTAATTGAATTTAGAATGACGTCACATCATTTACCGAATAACTCTCAATAAGCCGTTTCATTTGATACCCATAATGTAGACATGCACTAAAATAACTAGTGACACCATCTTGGATTGTTCGCCATATTGGATAGAATAACGTCACACAGCTTAACATGAATTGTCATACAAGCTTAACGTGTATACAAAATTTCATTTCAATCGGTTGAAGATTTATCTGTTTCAAAATTGATTTGCAAGACTCCACCCGAACACACCTACATACAAACTGTATGTAAGTATCTATGTTACATTTGCAATGTAACATACATACAGTTTGTATGCTATATAAAAACTTAAAAAAAGGTCATATCTCAAAAACAAATTCATGTTTCCAGACATATTAGTAGGTACCCACATGACAAGTTGGTTGGTACAGAATTGAAAGAAATGGCGACTGTTTTTTAGATTGGTCCATATTCTGTGGCCAAAATCGCTAATTTTCAGCATAACACCGTCAAGAAGTCTGTAAAATGGTATCATAAACACTTGAGTGAGTCTAATAGTGCTTTGATTATTCATGGATATAACATATTAATACCTGTTAGGTAATTATCAAAGCAGCAATTATTGATATGATAGGTGATCTCTTAGTACTGCTAAATGTTAACTTAAGATATATTGATCCTAGTACGCGCAGCTTCAATTAGCATTAAACTATTAATCAAATATTAATTCAAAATCAAACTATTTATCAAATTCTGTCTTGTTAATGAACGATGAGACAAAATTATTTTATTATTTAATTAATACTCGTACATACGTAATGAAAATCTTCACAATAATTGAAATTGGTGGAAAATTTCAACTATTGTGAAGATTTTTATGAACTTAGACAGTTGATGTAGTTTTATCTAAGCTTATTTTTTTACTATATATTTGTAACCATTATCTGTATCGTAATTGAAGTTAGAAACTTCATCTAATTAATACTTGTACTTGTTCAGACTGCTTCTAGAGAAAAGTGAAAAAAAAAAAAATTCGACGAGTTTTTAAAACTCTTATGAGCACAAATGTTATTTAGAATGTTTAGTAAAAGACGTGTTTAAAAGGATGTAAATGTTCACAGATATACCCTCTATAGCGTTACGTACTATGATTACATTTTCACAATGTCATCATATACAACGCCTGCGTGAGTAATCCGCTCACAACTGGCCGGGTATTACCCGGACTATTCTATGCTACATGATAACTGTTCTGTAGCGCTACCATGAGTTTACAGTGACAGAACTTGCTAGCGTCTGCGTAAAAAAAATGTATGAAAAAGTGTACAGCGCCTCTAGCGGTCACTTGAGAAACTAAAATCTGTAGTATCGAGTTGTCAAATTGAAACGTATTATATAGCGTTATAGCGTTTACGTAGCGCTACGAGTTGACATTGAAAACGGACATAACGTAAACTATTGTTCTGTGTCTTTCAAATGCATCACAATGAAAGAGACAAAGCGATAGTTTTCGATAGCTTTCTGCGTAAACAATAACGCACTCGCTATCGAGCTAACGCTAGCCAGGTTTACGTGTTCAATCGAAATCTATTCGACGCCCGTTTACTCGCTATCGACTGTAGTAACGTTACGTCACTTTTCGATGCCAACTCATGGTAGCGCTACTGTACTGTCCAGTGACGTATTTTACACTACAGTTGCTCTGAAATTTCCAGGCGCGCGACCGCAAGCGCGATTACCCGATATGTAACGAATTTCAAATAGTCAATTAAATTTTGACAATGCAAAGCGTTATTCTGCAATGATTCTCGTGGAAATGGACACAAGCGGGACTAATGATATGCTGAACAAATGACGAAGCAAAGTATTGTTACTAACATTAGAATAGTTATTTATTGCTACAAATAATGAACAAAAGGATGTTAAAAAGAGTTAGAGTAATATTATATCATGGACCTTGTTGGGTTCGCAACTTAGGGACAAGAAAAAGGAAGCGCATTTATTAATCCTGACCCTAACTAATATTATAAATGCGAAAGTAACTCTGTCTGTCTGTTACTCTTTCACGCCAAAACTACAAAACGGATTTGAATGAAATTTGGTATACAGATGGTCTAGACCCTCAGAAAGACATAGGTTACTTTTTATTCAGAATCAGGAGTTCTAAGGAGTTTAAGGGGGGGGGGGGGGGTTAGGGTGAAAATATTTAGATAATTAAAAACCTTTTTATTTATTAATTAAACCTTAATGACCTATTCCTGGGAATGACATAGTCCTGGGACGTTCTAGGGCCAATCCCCGTGCACTCGACATTAAAGTCAAATTAGAGATTTGTATGGACGAATGTAGGAAATCTCTAAATTAGACTTCAACGTCGAGTGCACGAGGATTGCCCCTTTTTCCCTTGTAAAACTTGGAATTTCTTCTTATTAACTTATTCTGTACAGATCGCGTCTAATTTTCATTTGCCCTACCCCCAATATCCCGTTTACGTATTTCAAATTACTAAATAAAAGTTTGACAAAGGCAGTAATATCGCACGGTTCGGATTGTGGCTGCTAATGCAATATATTCGACAAGTTTACCATACTGTTACGATGTGTTCGCACGTGCGTTTCAATTATGGATGTGAGGTTACCGCATTTGTAATGATAGTATTGATGTTGGTCAAACATTTTGGGATACTTCAATAATTTAGTATAAGGATTAAATGCATTATTTAAAACTATGAGTAGAAAAGTAATATGTATGTGGAATTAGTTATCTGTAGGCTTAGCAGGATTTTTTTACAGAAATCGTAGCGAATGCGTATCGTAAATAATTTGATTGAAAATTCGCTCTCTCGAGCTCTCTCTATCGTATGAAAGCAGTTCTAATATTGATCGTACAAACGTAAAAAAGGATAATATCGCAACGTGAGCGACCGTCCAGAGAACATACAAGTTTGTACCTAACGTAGGTATAGATATTTACACAGGTCCCTCCACCAGCCCTGGTCCTTCCTACCGTCTCGGCATACGGACCGAATCTTGGGAGACGCTCACCAGGTACTTGCTAAGGGCTCTTTCCCCGGTGCGTCTGTGTCTTTAGCCCACCTCAATGTTACTTCTCCCCAAATGGGGCGTGAAACACCACAGCACAAACGACTCGCGCTCGGGCAGTTCCACATCAATCGAACTCCTCCCTAATGTCAAGCCTTTTGTGTGCAAACGCACGCAACCGTCGAAAACCTTCTGCAGGGTTGACCATCTCTTGATGGTATAGATATATTAAATTTTTCTGGGATCGAACCCGGGACCCAAACGCAGCGTAGCCGTCGCGTCGCTTTTAAAATGAGACCTACAGCACCGTGCATCGGTGGCCAGTTCTAAAACTTAAATCCTAGAACTTAAATCTAAAACCCTATTAATTAAAGTTTGAGTAACCAAATAGAAATTAACTAGTGATGTTTTGGACACTAATTAGTGGTTAATAAACATTAGTCTGGCCACAATCCGTCCCAGTTTTAAATACAAAGTCAACAGTGCTAGTCTGAACTTTGAGGTTAAACTTTAATTGCACTCTGATTTATGTACAGACGGTGTTAGGTCGAGATATCCCCCAGCTGCGCGAAAATAGCACTTGTGTCTTATATATAAGGATATTTATAAATGAAAATCTTAATGTGGTTTACAAAATACATCTACTAAGACTGGCCGGATGGCGCATTTGGTAGTGACCCTGGATCATGCGCCAAAGGTCATGGATTGGATCCCCACCCTGGACTGTTTGTTCAGTGTCTGGGTGTTAAACAAGTGCTCAAGCTACTTAGTACGGAGACAGGTCAATGTATGAGTTGTTTTGTGAATTATTTATTTACTTACTAAGCTTCAACAATATAGCTCTCATAGTTCCGGTAAAAAGTGGCTGCCTGTGACATGCGGAGGGACAGACTGATATTATGACGATAAAGGTTACATTTTTTTCATTTAGCTACGGAAACCTAAAAGAAGCGAGTGGTTCTGGCAATCAAATAAAAAGTAATGGAACAACATTTAAGAACTCCTTGTTTAAACATTTAAAATTCGAATTCGAATATTTAAAAAAAAAGAAAATCAAGTGGTCCTGGGCAGTTGTGAACAACAAACCGATACTTTCATTGAACAACAATCACCATGAAATCATCCGCAGAGATCGAACGTTTGTTTGGCAGAACCGCTAAGCGGCAACCTAAATCCTGCTAAACAGATTCCGGTAATCCGATAAAATCCCCTGGAGTACTGGCTGTAACAAAATGGATTAAGTCTGTCTCGATTTTGTTTTCATACGGAGGGGGGAGGGGGGAAGCTTGGAAATTATTTAATGCTCTTTTTTGCTGTGATTTAAATGTAAGTGGTTTTAATTTTGATTTGAAATAACATTCTGAAGGTTTGCCTAAAGAAATAATATATTTATTTAGGTTCTTAGTGGACAAAATGATGTTCTTTCTGGCATCAATCTTGTTTGGTAGAGACCAAATTAACTTTGCCAATGCCACAGTAAAATATTTAGAAGTATCTCCTAAATTTTTTGTCCCCCTTTTAAGAAACGGCCTCATAAATCAAACTTTTTAAATCAAAGAATTACGTGATTTCGTCAATTGCTTAAAATTTATCACGACATTCGAGGCATATCCACCTTTATTCTTTCGCTATTTGAAATCATTCAAAGCCCCAAAATAACTCTACCTGATTCCAATCTCTGATTAAAAAACTTACTACGCTTGCTCAGCGACCCGAAGTGGATCTTGGCCTCCGACACGAGACTTCGCCTTTCCCGTCTGTTTTCGGCCACCTGTCACCAGTCTGGCCATTGTAGGTAAGAAAGATCTTTTTCGACCTGTAGCGCTACCATGAGTTGACATCGAAAACTGACATAACGTAAACTTTTACTCTGTCTCATTCAAATGCATCACAATGAAAGAGACAAAGCGATAGTTTTCGATGGCGAGGATAGTGTTTCAAACTCATGGTAAGGCCTCAGGTCTGTCCAGCGATACTCAGAGCGTACCACAGGGCGCTTGCCGGTTGGTCAGCTCAGGTACGAGTATGCTGTCTTCGCGGCTCGATCCGACTCCTTTCTGACAACGTGGCCGAGTCAGCGCAGTCTAGCTGACTGTATCTCGCTTATTATGATACAACCCAAAAATCTAAGAGCTTATTTATAAAAGGGACGCTTTATATGGCTGCGTCGCCGTCCATCCTTCACATACCGCCATTTATTTCACCCACCGCTCCGTGTAAATCGGCCATTCTTATTCGAAACGTCCCTTCCCTAACAGCATTTGTATGTGCACGGCCTGCCTTGTTGAATTTACACCCATCCCTGTTCCGGCATATTGAAACAAGATATGAATGTAGAATCGAATATAGTGGTTTCTGTGATTCGTAAACTCGTCGATATTGTGCTGCAACTTATTGTCGTATATTATGTTCCGTCCGACAATTAAGCTTGATACCGGTGACAGCTGTCAATAAATGTCATAATTCGATATATTTTAACCTACTAGTAAGTTGTCACGTGAACAATTTGCTTTAACCTAATAGAGTCTTAAAACCGCGATTAATCCTTAGGTCGATAAAACGCTGAACACTAAGGTTTTATTGGGTGACCATGACTTTGACTTTTGACATTGGAGAAATTATCCTTATATAGGAGGGTAGAGCAATATTACAGAAA
This sequence comes from Cnaphalocrocis medinalis, assembly GCA_014851415.1. NCBI lineage: Eukaryota > Metazoa > Arthropoda > Insecta > Lepidoptera > Crambidae > Cnaphalocrocis > Cnaphalocrocis medinalis. Next base: position 14,583,473 of record CM026293.1, read on the forward strand.
AGAAAACCTATTAGCATTAGTAAAAAAAGGTTGGACACCTCTGCTTTAATCTACCTACGAGTATAATATAATAAGTCTTGTATTAGAGGGACAGTAAATAGGCTGATTTTATAAAACTATTGTGCGTTGTTTCATATAAACCATTATGGCTACCAACTTTACAACACCCCATAGCTCCATACATCTACTTAAATTAAAAGTTCCGCTATTCCTGTCTTATATTTACTCTTGGCAAGTAACAGCGTAGTGATGTAACCTAAGTTGACTTTTACCAGAGTAACTCAAGGACATCAGATAAAATATATTTGAGTGAACTTGGTTTCTTGAGGGACACATAAGTTAATTGAAAGCAAATTTAGAAGTAAGATAAGATAAGATAAGATAAGATAAGATAAGATAACTTTTATTGGCCATAAAAGAGCACAGTACATCCAGCAGTATACAGCAAGGTAAGTGGACGAACTAACAAGACAACAAAAATAACAACAAAAACATTGTGGTCAGTGGCCAACAAGCGCTGATTTTCAGGCTGAGCCTTGGGCGACGAATGTGCAGTACATACATGAGAAAAAATAATGATAAAAAAGAATGAAAAAAAAAATGAAAGTAGACAAACACATTTAAACATGAAGTACGTGGCCAGCACATCAAGTTACTACAATCTGTCAAATTTCTTCAATCGAACCTCACTTTTATGTCAAGCGTGTTTGGTTCAATATCAACTGAGGAAATTTGACAGATTGTAGTAACTTGATGTGCTGGCACTGTACATAAAAGGGAACATGACAGTGAAAAAGTAAAATAAAAATAAAATTAAAAAATAAAACATGTAAGTGTATTATAAATGAATAAAAATATGTGTACATATAGCAAGATATAAGAAGTGAGTTCTAACTACTACCTATAGAGAATAGAAAACGTCTAGAATTGTGTGAGCTGTAAAGATCAGCTCACTAGAAGTGTTTCATTTTATTGTTCCATTTTTCGTTTTTTTTTTACTAATCTATTCAATGTTAATCAAGGAGAGAGATATAATTGAAAGCTCGATCAGAGAGAAAGATAGTTAAACAGTGCATCGTGACTTCATTGGTATTGCGTTCACGTGATCTGTTTGTTCGACTATTAGGTACCTACATACCTATACACACAAACACACAAAATACGTAAAATTAGCTCTTATTGCTTGGTACCTACATTCTTTTTGTATCATCCAGTTCTTGTTATCTATGATGAGGCCTTTGAGATTAAAACGACTGAAATTTAACGGTATATATAAAAAGTTACTTCATTTGAGTGACTTAAGTGGTAAAATTAAACTTGCGAGTAGCATCACTAAGAACATCCCCAGAAATAAAATGAGATATAACATGGGCCGCAACTTGCCAGCGCTCTTGGTGCGACAGATAAGAATTGAAATATGGCTTCAGAAAGATTATAGTCGTGCCGAAAAGTACAAATGTGATTGCCAGCGTAACTTTTATAATTTTGAAGGTTGCTTGCTCTCCATTGGTGCCGCCAATTTGTTTTTTATGAGTAACTTGGAGACATTCAGAGCCTCGTTCACCACCTACGAGTAATGTGTCAACTAATTTACTTGTCAATTATAGTGGGTTCGGAGAAAATTGGCCCCTGGTTTTTTTTTTTTTATTAGATTGGTAGCAGACGAGCAGGCGGATCACCTGATGGTAAGCAATTGCCGCCGCTCATGGACATTTGCAACACCAGTGGAGTTACAAGTGCGCTGCCAACCTTTCATCCCCTTCCCCCCGGGTGGGCCTCCGGTACCCTCACTCACTCAGCGAAACACAGCACAGGGGCTGCTTCACGCTGGTTTTCTGTGAGGTAGTGGTATCTCTCCGGTCGAGCCGGTCCATTCATGCCGAAGCGTGGCTCTCCCACAGTTGAAAAAAATATTTAAATTAAACTAGGCCGCGGACCAGGGGCCAATTTTCTCCGAACCCACTTTAATTGAGTAAATTAGTTGACACTTTACTTAGAGGTGGTGAACGAGACCCTAAATGATTTTTTTTCCTGAATTTTGGCGTTTGATTATCCACATCGTGTGTTTTAAGTCAGACGCTTTGGCATCAATGGATCGGCTCAACAGAAGTGATACCACGACCTAACAGAAGACCGGCGTGAAGCAGCGCCTGGGCTGTGTTTTGTCGAGTGATTGAATGTACTTAAGACTAAATTGGGGGAAAGGGGGTTAAAGGTTGGCAGCGCACTTGTGACTCTATTAGGGTTGCAGGTGTCTATGAGCAGCGGTAATCACCGGTGATCCGTCTGCTCGTTTGCCACCTATCACATAATAAAACCGTGAAGTCGAAATAGACCAAGCGAAAATCAAAGCAAGATTTCGCCTTTTCTGATTGCCTTTCAGGACACGCGCTCGGACGTTCTGTAGCTTAGTCGAGAGCAAACATTCAGATATCCCGTATGTCAATGTAATAAGGCTCATAGTTGGCACCTCCTATGATAGAAAACAAAACGAGTTTGGCCAAACAAATTGACCGTTGAGTTTTCCAGCCTATTTGTTACAGCTTTGCCCATGGAGATTTGGTTTTTGTTTGCGTTATGTATCTTAGCTGTGAAAGAGGAGATTTATGGGTGATTTCTTTCTATGTTTTGTTATGTGTTAGAAATTACATTAACTAAGATAACCAATACAAAAATACCTCGATTTGTTCCGAAAATACTTTGAGGTAGCTTAATCACAGAAGTTTAATAACTTGGGTACTGAAAAACATAAGTATTCATCACACGAATGTTTGTGCAGAGAACTACACTAACAAATGAGGCGTAAATGGGGCGGAATGATACCACGACCTCACAGAAAACCGGCGTGAAGCAGCACCCTCGCTGTGTTTTGTCGACTAAGTGAGGGTATCGGAGGCCCAAATGGGGTTAAAGATTGTTAACTCACTTGTGATTCTACTGGTGTTGCAGGTGGCTATGTGCGGCGGCAATCGCTTACCATCAGATGATTCGTCTGCTCGTCTTAAAAAAATAATGCAAACTCTTAAATAAAAGCGATATTGAAATCGGTACTTTTAGTCCCTTCAACGTTTTACATGTGATGGGAGCAACAAGGCAGCAATCTAGTTGGTCCGACAAATCGAGTAGGGTCACTACGCGCCATCGGTTCGGCCGCTCCAGGCGGGGCAATTTGACCGTGGATTGCGGATTTCGTTGCGCTTTAAAAGCGGTGGTTTACGCTACAAAGATATAAGTTGATATAGGAGACTGAGATGGGAGAACGTATAATGGACTTAAGTTAATAAACGAGTATAAGAATCTGTTCTCGCCTTTGCTATTTTTTTTTGTAAGCCACCTTTAGAGATCTTTAGGCTCGAACCCAGTGATACCACGGCCTCACAGAACTGGTGGTCACTGGTGTGTGAAGCAGCGCCTGTGCTTTTGCCAAGTGGGTGAGGGTAATGAAGGTCCAATTGGGCGAAACGGGAGTGTCCATGAGCGACGGCAATTACTTACCATCACGTGATTTGCTCGTCTGCCACCTATCACATAAAAAAGACAAATACCTATTAGTTGTAATAACCGCAGCCGTAGTCTAACCATAGCCGTAGCCTAGTTACAGCCATAGCCTAATCGTAGCGGTGACCTAACCGCAGCCGTAGCTTAACCATAGTCGTAGCTTAATCGCAGCCATAGTTTAATAATAGCAGACCCACTCGCAGCCGTAGTTTAGCCGTAGCTTAATCGCTGCCGTAGCCTTATCGTAGCAGACCTATACGCAGCCGTAGTCTAGCTGTAGCCATAGCTTAATAGCAGCCGAAGCCTAATCATAGCAGTAACCAATCCGCAGCCGTAGTCCAGCCGTAGCCTAATCGTAGCACACACCTATCCACAGCCGTAGTCCAGCCGTAGCCATAGCTTTATCGCAGCCGTAGCCTTATCGTAGCAGACCTATCCGCAGCCGTAGTCTAGCCGTAGCCTAATCGTAGCAGTAACCTATCCACAGCCGTAGTCCAGCCGTAGCCATAGCTTAATCGCAGCCGTAGCCTTATCGTAGCAGTAACCTATCCACAGCCGTGGTCTAGCCGTAGCCACAGCTTAATCGCATCAGTACCCTAATCGAAGCAGTAAACTATCCAAAGCCGTAGCCCACCCGTAGCCTAATCGTAGCAGTAACCTATCCACAGCCGTAGTCTAGCCGTAGCCGTAGCTTAATCGCACCCGTAGTTTTATAGTAGCAGACCTATCCCTAGCCGTAGCCTTATCGTAGAAGACCTATCTGCAGCCGTAGTCTTGCTGTAGCCGTAGCTTAATCGCAGCCGTATCCTTATCGTAGCAGTAACCTATACACAGCCGTAGTCTAATCATAGCCGTAGTATAATCGTAGCGGTAACATAACGCAGCCGTAGTCCAACCGTAGCCGTAGCCTAATCGTAGCCGTCGATTAATCAGCCATTATTATTACCTAATCAATTGGCTGCGATGAGTCGCGGCCAATTATGCTCGGAATCTCCTTGCGTGATCGTGTCAGAAATGATGAGATCCGCAGGAGATCTAAGGTCACGGACATAGTCCAAAGAATTGCGTGGCTGAAGTGGCAATGGGCAGGGCACATTGCGAGGAGAACAGACGGCCGTTGGGGTGAAAGGTCCTTGAGTGGAGGCCACGCGCAGGAGGCCGCAGTCGTGGCAGGCCTCCCACCAGTGGACCGACGAGATGCGACTCATCGCGGCCGTACGTCGTATGTCGCATAATTGCCCAAACCGGGAATTAAGGTTAAGCTCTAATGGTAATTGTAAATAGGACCTATTATTGTGTGGTAAATAAACATTTTCTATTCCATTTGGCGCCGTGTTTGGTAACTGTTCTGTTTACAGGGGTGTGCTTCATTTCTACTTATTTTAATTAATTACTTTTACTTACCGTTTACTTTAAAAAATAACATTTTAAAATTTTCCGCTCAATTTATAAAAAGGCTCCAAGAAATAATTTGCAGCCCAATGTTGATTTTGTATCCTCAATACGAATTCTTTTACGCAACGCAACCCGATTTAATTTAATTGATCTTGGCATGTTACCCGCTTTTGGCGGGAATTCCTTACTCCATGATTAATTTAATCAAACTGAAAGTGTTTGATTATCTGGCAGATCCCTCTTCGACGCTCTTACTGTATTAAATTTGGTTTCGGCTGTTACACGTAGAGGGTTCTTTAAAGTCACGCCTATAGGCATGTGAAATAGTAACTTACTGCCGCACTCAGAGACTTAACCTTAAAGCTCATTATTTTAATTATGGATAGGATATTCTATTAAAATATTTTTAAAGGCTCAATATTTTTTGTTAAGTGACAATTAAGATTTAATAAACGTCTCTGAGTGCGGCAGTTAATGTTCTACATGGTCATGTAAGGTAATTCATTTAATCTGGCAAGCTACAAGGTCAATAAGTTCATTTGTACTAGGCACCATAGAAAGGCGCGCTAGGAAAAAATATTTTCTAGCAGTGACATGTTGACAAGTCTCTATTTAACGTCATCATCATCATCAGCAACCCACGCTCGTCCACTGCTGGACATAGGTCTCCCCCAATGCACGCCACCGCTCCCGATTTTCGGCCACTCTCATCCAGCTCACTCCAGCCAGCCTTCGAATGTCGTCATCCCATCTAGTCGCAGGGCGTCCAACACTACGTTTGCCGAGTCGCGGTTTCCACTCAAGGACTTTATGGCTCCAACGGTTGTCAGTTCTGCGGCTAATGTGACCAGCCCACTGCCACTTCAGTTTGCTAATTCGGTGGGCTATTTAACGTACATTTATATTATGTAGCGTGAGATTTTGTACAAACTTTTTCCACGAAGAAATACCTAATATTTAAAATTATATCATACAACCAAAAACTCATCCAGTTGTACCTGTGAACAAACAGAAAAAAAATTCAGCACTGTATCGATATGACGAAACATTATTATGATTTTTAGATACACCATTCTATACTGAAAGTTTTTTTCCTTTTTAGGGTTCCGTAGCCAAATGGCAAAAACGGAACCCTTATAGTTTCGTCATGTCCGTCTGTCCGTCTGTCCGTCTGTCCGTCTGTCCGTCTGTCCGTCTGTCCGTCTGTCACAGCCGATTTACTCGGAAACTATAAGTACTACAGTGATGAAATTTGATGGGAATATGTGTTGTATGAACCGCTACAAAAATATGACACTAAATAGTAAAAAAAAAGAATTGGGGGTGTGGCCCCCCATACATGTAACTGAGGGATGAAATTTTTTTTTTTCGATGTACATACCCGTGTGGGGTATCAATGGAAAGGTCTTTTAAAATGATATAAAGTTTTCTAAAAAACATTTTTCTTAAAGTGAACGGTTTTTGAGATATCAGCTCTCAAAGTCGTAAAAAGTATGTCCCCCCCCCTCTATTTTATAACTACGGGTATAAAATTCTAAAAAAAATAGAGGTGATGCATGCTAATTAACTCTTTCAACGATTTTTGGTTTGATCAAAGTATCTCTTATAGTTTTTGAGATAGGTTGATTTAACTGTAATTTTGGTTAAGTTATTGTGCTTACACTGAAAACGATGGATTATTCTCATTAACTGTTTCATTAACAAACATTTGTGCTGGTACTGTAACCTCAATATAATACTGTTGATCGAAGTAAAATAAAAAAGGTTTATACGAAAATTTTTAGGTAACCCTTATCCAAAGCTGTACGACCCAACCCAGAATATGCGCCTCTCTAACACAATGCCGCCTTTGAAGTTTTTTCAGCTGTGAAATGAAATGCTAATTAAATGCCTGTATTCTTATACGAAGCCAATGAACTAAAAATACGGTATTGTTCCGTCAAATACAATTTCCTTTTTGAATTACGGGTGTGTAAAGAAATCCTCAGTATTGGAGGTGCCTTTTACAAATTTGCAATTCAGAGTGAAGAATAAATATTCATGGGATAAAACTCCCGTCAGTCAATAAATCCGGTTAAATAATAAAATTACTTTTGACAGCGAACTGTAACCCAAAATCCGACGTTTTAGGGTTGATACATGAAACAATGTTTGAATGGTTTTTAAGCAAATTTTTCCAGTTATTCAAACTGTAGCTTTAGCTTCTACGCAGGGTTTTGTTAGTCAAAATAACGAATGTGACCTATAACAATACGCATACAGGACATGCTTGGATTCGGATCTATGACTTACCATCAGAGAGTACTCAATGGTGCAATGAACTACCTTTGCTCAATTATACCACACTTTGAAGGTTTACAGGTCGTATCTATTCGGAAATACCCTATTCAGAAATACCCTACCCTTTTGAGTAAAATGTTTTGAGCCACTAACGTTATCATTTACGATGGTAGGCTTATTATAAATCGATGAATTCAGATCACCCCTATTTACAACTTAAATAGAGCCAAAGTTTGGCTCACACGTACGCTCTTGAGTTTCCGATTACATCTGACTATAGGGAAATAGTGGTAATATCATTAACATTAAGACAACGTGATCATGCTCAAATCTGGTTTATTAGTGCGACATTTTGTCTATGGGTAGGTATAGGTATAGTATTCTTGACACTGTTGGGGTCTGATTATTGCACAACTTAATTTGAGTATGCGACTTAAGACAGGTTACAGCTTATTATCGAGCGTTATCAATTTAGTACAAAAGTAGAGATGTCAAACTAATTAACGCAATGCAAAAGTTATTCGCAAGTAGTGCGGTTCGGGTTACCCTCTGCCCGGGCTGCTTCTAACGCCACTCGCTGCTTCTCACACGTGCCGTGTAGGTACTACAGGAGAGGAGGTCCCCCATACGGTGCAGTTGGGGCGGACTTCGACCCTTCGGGGCCCTGCCGGCGACCCTGTCACGCATCTGCCTGGAAGGGGGGGATGAGGTGGTCGCTGTGCTCGGTTAGTCTCGAGGGAGATGTGGTTTGGTCAATAGGTGACTGACATTTTTTTGTATATTTTTCTTTGCCAAAATATTTGTTTATTCTTTTGGACATCTCCAAATACTAACGCCATTTAGTAACTATAGCGTTACAACAAAGCGCCGTATAGCTATAAACCGTTACTACTGACGTCATAATCGTTTATCACATACGTGGTCAGATCTGCTGACACACACGTACGTGTTAGAGATAACGGTCGCCTGTGGAGATAGGAATCCAATGGTACATACGTGCCTAACGGCCACAAACTTTTATAATTTTTTTTCAAAGAAACAGTATATTTGAGGACTCCAAAATCAAAGCAGCTGAAATCCAGACAAATGTTCTGTGTCTGTTTTTAATTATATATGCCTTAATTGCGTTTAAAAATATAACACTACATAATTAACCACATCCGTATCAGCTTCTTACTCTCGATCGTATCTTCGGACATCCGCTCATCAATATCTGCGATATATGCCTCAATTGCGTTTTAAGATATCACTACATAATTAACCACATCCGTTTCAGCTTCTTACTCTCGATCGTATCTTCGGACATCCGCTCATCAATATCTGCGACCGCACGCGCCCGGTTGGCCGTTGTTTATAATCCGGACGTGATTGAAGTTGGGACGGAACTTCGGAACTCGCGTGTTTAGGTTGCACTGGCTCGCGTTCGCAGCTTAGCAACTTGTGGGTCAACAACCGTAGGGTAAATGTATCTTAGAGTTGAGCGATCAACACTGATGAGAATATTGTGTCAAGACTTGTTTTATGTAAACGTGGGCTACAATAATGTATTATATTGTTTAGAGCAATGGTACCTCGGTGGATACGAAAGCGTCTTCCGTACGCGGGGTCGAGTCTCAAATCCGAGCATGCTCCTATGGAATTTGCAAATCTATGTGCATATTTAGTATCATGAGGATACCGTTTATATCATAAATATATTGGTGGAACCATGATCTAGATGGTCTGGTTCCGCTTAAGGGTTGCAAAGGTCAGACGGCGGTCACTTTATTGTAATTACCAGACTCAACAAATCCTGAATCATGGTTAAATCGTACCGTTGAAGTGACAGCTTTGGCCGCAACTGGGAATTACACGCTAAAGATGAGAGAAAGTGAGCTCTTCTGTATCACTTTCACAACAGTGTCAGTAGCAAAAATTTGGACATTTGATTTGTTTTTTCTTTTGACCTTATAGGTAGGTACGGCTCATTGCAGGGCAAAATTAATTTAGTACCCACCTACACATTACTGTAGTCACAAAACACAGCTTTTTTGTGTTGCTTTCGTTCGATATTCACATGTTTTTTTTTGCTATCCAAAATCACAAGGTTTGGGGGCCATTAGTAGTTTTAAGTGCTCTATTCTTGAAATCTCTTCTCTGATGGTTTTGTTAGTCCAGAAACACAATTATCTCTCAAAAAATATTGCACAGATTCTTGTTATACATTTTATGAAGCTCTGACCTTCCATCAAGTAATTGTTGATCAAAGTTTGAAGCCTACAAAATGGAATCGATACGCTTCCTCCATTTCACGGTGACTACCAGTAACAATATTAGCGGCGAAAGTAATAGCATTACAGTCTCGCCATGGGTGCCCGTCTCTAACGACCTCGCATGATTGCGGCCAGAGGAAATTGCAATCAATCGTCGGAACCTGATCGCCCTTGTTTATTAACCAACATATTGCTCTTTACGGAGTGTCGGTAAACAATTGGATCCTTTAATCACTTATTCTACGTGACTCATAAGGAATAGGCCATCCTATTCCTAATGCAAGGCGTCACAAATTTCTATAAGGCGTTGTTAGATTATCGTGCATTAGGGAACGCCATCTGCTCATTTGCTAGTCTTAAATCACAGGTATTATATACACGTACAAATACATTGCACATAAATGATAATAGCGAATCTATAGTCACTGTATAGAGTATTTTTGCAAAAGAAGTAATAAAAGTCAATCCCTGAGTATGTGCTAGTTATTCATACGATTCCGATTATTATTATTTCATACGACCACTAGTAGGTTTGAAACAATATGAACAGTAGCTGTACCTAACATCATTACTGCCGCAGTCCGCCCACACGTCTAACGAGGCCGCGCATGAGTGCGGTCGAAGGGAATGCAATCAATCGTTGGCACTGATCGCCCTTATAAATAACCGAGGGCTAGTTATGGTTAACCTAATAGCCTATCAATTTGACATTGGGTGAAGGATAACTACGAAGTTATGAGTATTTGATCGCGAGTGGTTGCAGCGTGAGACAGCAACCATAAAACATGTTACAGTTAATGTGAATTATTGACCAAGTTTTATTTATGTGATTAGAGAAGAGTAGACGGATCATTTGATGGTAAGCGATAGCCGCCGCCCATAAACACCTGCAACATCAGTGAGTCTAGAGTCTTGGGCCTCAAGTACCCTCCATCACTCGGCGAAACACACTACGTGGTTTATTCTCCATGGAAAGCCACGAAAAGTCGCCCATGCGATGGACTGACCAGATAAAAGCATTAAGTGACTTATCATCACTTATTGAATGCACGAAAAGGGCCCCCATTAGCGAAGGAGTGACTGTGCGTTGTAAAGCTTGCCACCAATGCCTGATAACTACGGCCACTTTCAAGAGTGATACCGACATAGAAGAAGAAAGATGATTATACAGGGTGTGACAAAAAGTGGGTATCATCCCAAAGTAAACCGATTCTGACACACTTTACAAATACAATATTAGAGTTTTTAACCAATTGAAATCCGATTCTTCGTGAAATCCATTTCAATGAGCAATCAGCTGATAGGGATATTAACCTTTGACCGCTCCTTTTGGAATAGTTACCGCCCCTTGCATTCCTGACAATTGTTTTCATACAAAATTTTATAAATGATTTAGGGTAAAATTGTATGTCTTTTCCTAAAATTTTTTTTTGAAACTGAAACTTTTTGAAACTTGGCATATAGAATCTAAACAAGGTACACATTATTTCCCTTTATGGTTGATACCACATTTCGTTACACACTGTATAAGAACTATTTAGATTTATGTGGAACCTTTTAATGTGTTTCTTTTTGATGCATTTTACTACAAGAGCAAAATTTTGTTACTGTTAATATAAAAAATGCATTTTCAATTAGTTTTATATCCTGATGCAATCGCTCCTCTGTCTGCGTCAAATACATGCGTCCGTTTATTTCCTCCCGAGATATTTCGAAAACCTCACGCATGATTGCTCCTGCCTCGGAAAGGAAATTACAATCAATTGTGTGTAGGGGGGAGGGGGGATAGGACCCTCATTATTGAATACACCTTGAATATTAGGTTTTGTTTTCCCGAAACAAAAGATCAATATGGATTGTATAGTGTTTTGGAAGAAATTAAGAACACATAAGTTTTTTATTTTTTTTAGTTTGTGAATGGTAAAACTTGTCTCTAAATTAAAATCAACAGTAATAGCAAAGCCTACATCCTACTAAAATATTTTCTCTGTCATCTTATATTCCCGGTTGCACCCGAAGCGGTCGCTTTTTATTTTCTGCCTGAAATACAGATTAAACCTAGTTCAGGTCCCTACTCAATAAGAATGTTAATTTTAAAATAAATATAATTGAAAATTAAACCCATGATTTTAACAATAAAAATATTTTATTTTATTTATTTCAATAATATATAGGCTATAAATTCACAGTAATTATCATTCATAATTATGATATCATTCATAGTGGGTATTATTACTAGAAAATATCTATCATAATACGGTTAAACCACATGCCACAGCTACCCATACTAATATTTTAAATGCGAAAGTAACTCTGTCTGTCTGTCTGCTACTCTTTCACGCCAAAACTACTCAACGGATTTAAATGAAATTTGGTATACAGATTATCTAGACCCTGAGAAAGGACATAGGCTACTTTTTATTGCGGAAAGGGGGTTAAAAGTGGGGTAAAAAGTTACTTTTCCACGCGGACGAAGTCGCGGGCGGCCGCTAGTATTAACACTAGAAAGACCAAGGCAGTCAAATTGGCGGCAAAGCAATTTCATTGTTGAATATTTCACAAACTATGTTTTTGTTTCTTTTCATATTTTATGACTTTTCCTGATTTACTATTGATAAGCTAAATCTGTATGAAAAAGAAAATAACAATATGTTTTTTATGAGTTTCGATGACAAATACCTACTAAGACTGCGCACCGTCAATATGACCGCATACATATAAAGGCAGGCAATAAGAATAGTAAACAACTATTTTTAATGAAAACTGATACCGATATAACCCTTCCTTACTATCAAATATCAAGGAAAACCAGGAAAAAATGTTATTATATTGAGTAGGTACTCTACACCCCAACGTAAGCATAGTAACTGATCAAAAAAGGTTGCCTCAAACAGATGAATTTTATAATGCAAGAAAATTTGGCGTAGACAATAAAATGGCACGCAAATACACCGAAAGAGTTGGAAGTCGGAGATGGCCCGTTAACGTTTTTACAATATACTTGATTTACCAGCTATAAACTCGTGGATTCTATATCAAAAAGTCACAGGACAAAAAAACTCGTCATAATTTTATCCTTCCGCTCACTAGCGGACTACGTGAAGAGTATGTTGGAAAAAAATATCCACTTCTACTGCGACTCAGAGACCAGAAACTAATTCTGAAACAAGAGTACCATGTACTACAAACAATAAGAGGCGGCAATGTCAAATCAATAGTAATCGTAACAAAAATAAAAAATGTGAAAACTGCACTATCTAAAAGAAAGCTGACTGTGGAAAATGTACAAAAAAGTCTTAAAAAACTATTACTTGTTTAAAATGTTACTAACTTTAATGCTTAATTGTTTACTACTATTAAAATAATATTTTTTTTATTTAAAATCTTTAATAATTTCATAAGTATTCTCACTTAATCTCTAGTACCGTCAAATTGACCGCTGCGGTCTTTGAAGGTATAGCATGAAGCCCGGCCCTTCTAGTGTTAAATAAACCAGAAATATAATAAACAATTCGCATGAATCGCAGCTTTATTTAACTACTTCACTCACATTTTTGTAACAACAAAAATCATAGAAAGTAAATGTAATCATTTCTTACACCCACAAATAATTACATTTCTAATCTTTCGTAATTTCACTTGCCCAATTACGACCCTCTTTCATTCTCATTCATTATTTAATTACCAAAGGCTAATGGAAACTCATTTTCCTCCTGTCATTGTTAACCTCATTACCCTCCAGAAATAGTTTGTTTCGATCTCCGGAACGGAATGATTTCATTTGAAAGCTTTCGAGGGAGCAAACAATCTGGGAGATTGAGAAAATTTTCAATTCCACCTCACGGTAAATCGAAGCCTAAGATTTGTGTGGTTTCCTTTTCGATCATTGAATTCAAATAGGTGTAGTAAAGTATCAGCCTATATATACTGTCCCACTGCATGGCAAATGCCTCCATTAGAGAAATCAAGTCATCGCTACTAAGTTGGAATTAATTGGCTATGACAAACAAATGAATTCAAATACACCGTTATTTTTTTTATCGTTTTATTGCCAAAGCCCTTTTAATAGGTATAAAAAAAAAGAATTTTTATCGAATTTTTCTAACATAGCTCGGGTTAGTGATAAATCGATCTGCATTAGGTTTGCGTGGAGATTAAGCCTAATCACATCATAGCAGTGTTAACTTGATTTCTGTTTAGGCTTTTGCCACAATAATCACACACAGAAAGGAGGCTGCCCACTAAGAGCTAAAAACGTGTCATGTACTTACGCATGCGCACTAACGGGGAAATACGCCTTTTCGACCACATTAATCCTAGCCTATGACATAAGATTGTCAAACTGTCGAGGTCAGTGGTAGAGGCCGCGCGCTTGTGTACTCATGCCGGGCAACAACCCCAGCATATGTCATCGTACTCTTCTAAATTCAAAATCAGGCTGAGTCTAACTTCTGTGTGTAATTATTTTATGCTTTTGCCCTGCAGTGGGACAAATAGGCTGATACTCCTACTACATAAGATGATGACGTCACAACGAGAGTCCCAGTCCAATGCGAACAAAAGGTTCACACTACATTGACCTTTATTTACACACTTGTCATAAGAAAACGAATAAAGCCACTTTCTAAACAAATCGGCAACATCTAGTGCGATATTACTGTCGAGAAAGGTCCGACTATTGACAGTTCATATGACGTTATAATCCCCACATTTGTCACGCTGCAAGACAGTTGGACAATGTGACGAGGGTCGCTTAGATGATCGCGAGCTGTAGCTATGTACATAATGCTTATATAACTCACAATAGTTCTTAGGAAGGGTGACTTTTATCTATAACTAGTGGCCCGACCTCACTTCGCTTCGGGACCGTAATTCAAATGAACTAATAGATGGCGCTGTGCTCAATTACATCGCGCAAGCGTTTCGTGTTTTGGTTTACTTATAAGCAAGTCGTTGTCTATAGAAGTTATCTCTTTATAAATAGTATAGAAGATAAACTCGGCGTGTTATTGCAAATGAACCATGATCCAGGTGTAGTTAGTAACAATGCGGTTATGTAAAGATTTGGTAAGTTAGTGACGAAGCGAATGCCTTCTAACCTTAAAGAGGGGAACCAAACAAATCGAAAAACAATTACACAGTACATAACAGATGGCGCTAATATGACTTTTATTATACGATTCTACAGCAAACCAAGATGTTACACTCGTACAATGCTCCTGAGCCCCTTTTTTATGGGGTTTGCTCCATCCCATTATGTTATTACTAAAAACGTTTTCAAATAGACATAAAATAAACTGAAAACTAAGCTGACCTTAAAGATGACCTTACCTGACCTGATGCACCCTTATAAATCAGTATTGACGTTGACATAAAATTTCACTCAATATTTTAAGCTAAAACTTAACGAATATAAAAACTTTTGGTCTTCAAAAGTGTCTTTAAAGTCCATCTTAAACTTATCAAGATCAACATTAAATATGTTATTACATTTAAAGAAAGAAAAGTTTTGACGTAGTTATTGTAATCCCCACATTTGTCATTTGTTGGGAACTGAGAACACTATCCTAAATGACAAATGTGACAAATGACATCTATCGAACTATGTGATAACGATTCGAGATTAACTAAGAGCTTGTCAAGTAACGCTACCATGAGTTGACATCGAAAACTGACATAACGTAAACTATTGCTCTGTCTCTTTCAAATGTATCACAATGAAAGAGACAAAGCGATAGTTTTCGATAGCGAGGATAATATTTCAAACTCATGTGGCCACAGAAATGACACGTTTTACTCGCGCGTTTTACACACTATTGAACGCTGGGTCGGTCGGAATTTTAACTTTATGTTATGGTAGCCTGAGCCTTTATTTTTCTATAAACGGTTTTTAGAAGTGGGCTTTCTGTACTTGTACTATTAAGTATTCTGTGCCCAAAATCACAACTAAGTGCGACCATACACCGCGCAGTCACCAGTCACTTTTACTCTTAACAATTCTCACCTTCATCAAAATAAATCTCTGGCTCTAAACAATATTACGCACATCTTCAGACCTTACGAAGTAAACCTTTGTCTTAATTTGCAAATACCTAGGCTAGGACGTGACAAGCCTAAATGTATAAGCTGGGCCATTTGTCAGGATTATCCTACCTGGCCTAGTAAGTACGAGTAGATAGATCTACGCATAAATCAAATTAGCCATTTTTATGATAGATAGCACTGAGATAAATAGTCGTAACGATTTCGAAGAAACAAATAGAAAAACCTAGACTATGCGAACGTATTATCATTATATTAGGCAAATCCTTCTTCTTCTCTTCTTTCTCTTGTTCTTTTGTGCCTGTCAATCTCATATTTGGATCTCACGGTCGCTTACCATCAGGCGGAGTGAGGTCATCTTGATTGTCCTTAATTCATGAATGTCCTTAATTAAAAAAAGAATGCAAGGATGACTGGTACACGTGGTATCTCTCCAGTGGAAACTGGAGAGATACCACGTGTCATAATTATAAGACAAGAAAGAAGCAATGCCTACGCCTTATTTCATCGAGTGAATATGGTTACCGACGCCTAAATTGGGAGGAAAGGGGCTTAAAGTTTTGATACGTATTTGTGACTCCAATATTACACCAATGTTTCAGATGTCCATAGGAGGCAGGTTATCCCGTAAATCCCCCAGCTCGACTGGGGGAGGGATTTAAGGGTTCGCGCTGTAAGCACAGGATGAAACGTGTAGTCAAAGTGCATTAACTAGTACACATCTTCTTTCCATTCTGGCAATGAAGGGAGCGCCCCACACCGCCGAAAGGTGGCGACGGTCGGCCCATTGCACAATCGGGCCAGCGTTATACCCCTACGCAAAAAAAGTTATCACATAAAAAAGTACTGCGTTAAACATTATTTAAAACGTAAAACAATTTGTATTCTGCATCTGGTGAACGACTTGCCAATAAGCGCTCCAATCCAACGCAATCAAAATCCAATAACAAATGCTGAAAGCGGTTGCAATGTTTCCCACTTGAGAATTTTAAAAGCAAAAAAACAAAGCGAAAGCTTTCCCCGCGAACAAATAATTGCACCGCTTCAAACTCCATAACTCAGAGAACACTAATTGAAAACGAGGAAATATCGTGCGTGCGAGTGAAATATGATGATCCGGGGGTGTTGCGTAGACGCGTGATGCGCCCGTTATAAATTAAGACATTGAAGAGTTAATTTAGGAGTCCATATATCTATTTCGATGGGGTAGAAATGCTTTATACATATAGAACGATGATGGAGTTTGGATTTCAGCCGATATCGATTATGGCGACCGCTTTAGCTCCCACTCAGTTGATGTTCATGGACTCGAATGTGGCTTCCATAGGAAATATTTTTGTTAAGATGTTTCCACACTGCGAGCTCCAGAGCTACGCACATCGTGGACGCATGCAGTTACTTTAATAGTATGGTGCGTTTTAACGCAATTCATGCCAGGTTTGTAAAGTAAGCAATTTTCGCTCTTACAATTCCGTTTACTGGCTACCTAGTGAGCGAGCCTCTCGCCATACGGACTGCGCACTGGCGGCGCAAGAGTGGCGTACGAAGCTATAAAGATATATATATAAGCTATATTATCCAAAATATAATGTTAATTCAACCACCATACGAGGTAAACCGCGGAAAACAGCTTCTTCAATATAAAGAAACGTCTCTGTGAAGTTCAACCGCAACTAGGGATGCGCCAAGTTTCTTTCAATCCCTAACCCAGGCAAGGACAATCTGACTCAATTACCATTCCACTCACAAACAGTACCGCGAAACTGTACCCACGCCATTATGTCCTCAAGCGACCATAAAGAGATGTGCATTGTGAAATTTGAAGGATCCAAACAGACCGTCGTTTGTGCGGTAATGATACGTATTCTTACAAACTGTATCCCTTGAGAGGCATAGCTACAATCTACGCTGTCCCTTGGAACGCTCATGTAGGGATAAAGGTGTGTTCCTATTATAAGCGACCCGGTTCTGCCATTGGAACCGCTAGTGCAATGAACATCGCTACTTGACAAGCATCGCAAGACATTACATACATTTTATTTGATATGATAAGTGGCAGATGAGTAGACTGGCCACCATGATAAATAATAAAATAAATAAATGCGCCAGACAATCACACCAATCAACCTGGTTTGAAACTAAGGCAACCCCTGTACTATGAGTACCAGATGACGATAATTAACTGATAGTAAATGACACATAGATGTCGCAAACAGTGTCACAACCCCTTCCTCCCGATTGGACGCCCGGGACCCTCCGCCCGGCCCATTTATGCACCTGAAGCATGACTCTCCTCCGGTCAAATTCATTCACCAGTAGGTTCTAAAAAATTTCAAGAAACAAGCCTACGAGTACATTCCACAGCAACAACGCACCTGTACTCCTTCTGCAGCATGTCCATGGGTGACGGGGATCACTTGCCATCAGGTAAATCGTTTAGGAAAACGATACGGACGACCCTATCTCATTAAAAAAATCCGGACTTACTGTGCGTCACGCATTCCTGGGTATGTCTGTCTGACGCCTAAAAAATCCAGTAACATTGTGCCAAATTCATAACTGTTATGGGAATATACTTCTTATTACTTTCGTCGTAAAAACATAATTTCCAAAAACCTCGAATTCATAAAGAAAAGCAGAATATTAATGTAATTACTTCTGTCCCGGATAAAAAATCCTAACCGCTATGAACACTCATAAACATCAGAAAATCGCCTCAAATTTCACGGGTCATTGAAACTAAAGAGGCAGAGAAGGTTTCCAATAACACTTAAGGAACAATAGCCGCACCGCTCGAACTAAAGCCCCACCCACAAAGAGTTTTAACTCTAACAGAGCTCTTTTGAGATAAAGGACGATTCGCGAGTGAGCCGTTTTTACGTCCACAAAGACCTTTTTTCGTGAGTCCATTTCTTTAGGAAGGAGGTAATATGCGGTTAACACATTTCCCTAAGGATATGACCGAAAGGCGAGTTTATGATTTTTTCTTACGAAGACTCAGAAATGTGACGTTGTATGTGAAAAATCTATTATTATCCAAAGAACAGCTTGAAAGTTAGCTGTTTAGTTAACTTATACGGATACTTTTATCCGATGTAACTTCCGCTGAAACAGCATGTTTGAATGAAGGTTTTTTTTCTCGCGAGAAAGAATCAGGCAATTCATAACGTACAGTCGCCTGCAATAGAATGTAAATACCTCGACTCTTATGTCAGGACTATAATGTTTATATTCGAATGAGGTTGTATACTTATGTTGCAGTACTATTAGGTGATTAGTCTGCTCGTCTGCCACAAATCGCAAGCGCTTAATTTTTTTTCTTCCTTTCAGTTCGAATTTCGTTAATTTTTTTTAAATCTCAACCCTTCTTCCCACAAAGAGAAATCCGGTTCGTTTGAATTCTAATCATAAAGCTTGCAACTCGTTGGGTTTGAATACATATTCGATTCGGTTGAGGATGTTAAATTAACAGAGGAAGTCGTGACAGCAAATTATGGGAGCTTATCAGGAATTTCGCCTTTGTAGGTTGAATTTGTAGAGTGATTGTGTATTAAAGTCTTGGTATGTAGAATGATAATCATTTTATAATCAACTAGTAGTCCGCCCTCATTGCGTTATGGAATTATTATTCTCAATTTTAGCCAATAGTTTAGCTGGGAGTCGATTAGATCGCGCAAGTGTTTCGTCTTTTCGGAACACTAATAAGCCTTGAGGTGGTCTATATAAATTATCTCTTTTATCAAAAAATATAGGTATGTAGGTATGGTACGATTAATTAGATTGACCAACACGTTGCTATCAACGTGTCGGTCAATCTAATTAATAGTATTGAAATATTTGAATTATCATTTCAAAAGTATGTGTATACAGGGTATATCTGTGCACATTTTCTACCAACCATTCTAAACAACATTTGTTCTGACCTTAGATTTCTGACCTTAGACAAATTAGCATCCAAAAAAATCTACTTTTCATACAAAGTTGGTCACGTGACTTGTTTAAGTATGGGGATTCAAAAAGATTTAAGGTATAAATATCATTTATTCGGTTTGTTGGCATTTTAACATTTAATTCTGAGATTGTCCTTTGTTCCAATAGCTATCCTCTTCGAATTAACCGTAACAGATTGTAAAATAGCTCGAAAATTGAATCCGCGTCAAATACTCAGACTGAATTCCGTTTCCAGTTCGATATCAGAGCCTCTGAAGAGTGCTCTACAAACTGATCTGACATTCGCATTAATCGACACCTCAAACTGTCCGTCCGATCGCAACATTCGCCACTTGCGAAGTTGCGAATGCTTTGATTAATTTACCAGTTGATACGAGAGGTCGACTGTCGAGAAGTGATGTTTGTTTCGTACAATGATGTTTTTGACAAACAATATTTGGCAAATACTTAACATAAACGAGACTAAACGCGACGAAATTAAATAAGTACATTTTAGCACTTACTGCTGACCACGACTGTTGTAACGCAGCCGAAACGTCAAGCAGTAAGTGCTAAAATGTACTTATTAATTTCGTCGCGTATAGTCTCGTTTATGTTAAGTATTTGTATAATGCAACGCGAAAGTTTAAAAACAATATTTGGTACCGAACTACTAGAATCTTTTTAGATTTTCGCGTTGCATTATTAGCTATAAAATATTAAAACGGTTACGGTTAGTGTAGTGTGTCGGAGAAGCTTCACTGACATTACATCTAGTGGCGATTTAATATCTCAAAATGTGAGGGAAGATTCGCTGCCGACGCCGAGCACCGTCAGTCCGCTTGTGACCACGGCTGCTGCAACGTTGCCGAAACGTCAAGCAGTTAGTTCATACAAACGTCGCGTTAGTTCCCGTTTAAATATTTTACAGATACTAGAATCTTTTAATAAGACTTTATTGTATGTCTAACTGCCGCACTCAGAGACGTCATTTAACTTAATGCTCATTATCTTAATCACGGATAGTCTTTATGGCTATTAAAATTAAGGTCAATATTTTTACATAAGTGACAATAAATAAATAAATAAATTCACACAACATCTCATACATTGACCTGACTCCGTACTAAGTAACTTATGCACTTGTGTTACTGATATCAGACAACAGAGGATCATAAATATAATACTTAAATACATATATAACACCCAGACACTGAACAAACACAAGTGTTCATCACACGAATGTTTGTCCAGGGTGGGGATCGAACACACGACCTTTGGGCGTATGAGGCAGGGTCACTACCATTGCCCCACCCGGCCAGTCGAATAATAAGATTTAATTTAAAATAATAATATGTATGTAATAATTTCATTTATTGAAAATTAAATTTCTTCATTGAGAGTCAAACAAGATCCAAACTACATACAAGCATATATTTCGTGTCGTATTTCTATGTTAACCATAAAGTGTGTTAGATAGAAAAAATATGTTTCATCTTCTCCCTGTATCCAATATGCTTCGTACTACACTTTCGTCAGCAATTTGCCAAGATTGCTTTTTTATTACGTGAATCAGAAATTTCGCGTTTTGTTAGGTTTCCTGGAAACCTGTAATATCGTACCTACGATACGATAGATTTCTTCCCTTGTTGGATAAACCTTCGAACATAAATTCGTAGAAATGGAATATTTTTAGCCTTGACTTACCTACTTTGTTTTATGGTTAGTTTGAATAGGTAGATTAAACAGGGTTTATCTGTGAACATCTATCGACCATTCTGAAAAATATTTTATTCAACAAATTTTCGAAATTCATAGAATTTTGTTTGACTCCCTATACAAAATGACAAAGTCACGTGACAAACTTTGTATGGAATGATGATTTTTTTAAGCGAATTTCCAAAGTAATAGAACAAATGTTGTTCAGAACGGTTGGTAGAACTCGTAGTTAAATGGATGTAAATGTTCACAGATATACCCGGTATAGTGTGGTAAAATATAAAGAGGGGTCAGTGACCTCCAGATACTATGCTGAAGTTTCAAACTTTAAACTTAAGACACGTCTGCTGCAGTTGGTCCAAAACATGGCCAACAACCTACCAACTTACACCGAATAGGAGGTAGGTAGATCCTGAGATAATGTTTAGGTGGGTGCAGTTTTGAGGCAGAACTATAAAGTGTTTAAACACTTAGGGTAGAGTTCACTGACTTTTTAAACCATTATCGTAGGACTACGAATACTACGATCAGTAGCCTTACCATGAGTTTTAAATACTATCCTCTCTATCGAAAACTATCGCTTTGTCTCTTTCATTGTGATGCATTTGAAAGAGACAAAGCAATAGTTTACGTTATGTCAGTTTTAGATGTCAACTCATGGTAGCGCTACTGGATGCCTTTTTATGACATTGACAAGAGCGTCGTACAACATTTTTCTTATGGGAAAATATTTGCCGTCTGAACTTCGCCCTTTGAACAGGAGAACCAGACTCAACTAAATCATGTGAGGAGTTGACTTCCCAAATCTTGAATCATGGTCTACTTGCTAACGGCGTAATAAACTATTACAATAAAAATAATATTGTTTCTCATAAACTAAGAAATCATAAGCGGATTACGACCACGGCTACTGTAACGCAACCGAAACTTCTAGCAGTATTATGTGCAATAATAATGAGCTGAAAATTAACGTCGAGTAATTCCTGTCTTTAACAATAGTACTTAGTTACAATGCAACGCGAAAATGTAAAGAACAATTAAGCAAATAATTAAAGAATACCTAAGAAGCAAATTACTTTGAAAATGGATACGAAAAACCAAAAAAGTCTTATTTTATAAATTTAATAACTCGAGAAGCTGGGAACATTATTATATTCTAATCAGTAAGGAGTAGGCGACATCTGTGGGGAATTTCATTTTAAAAGTTATTCAGGTCAGAGACGAAGTTTTCAGAATATCGATAAGTTCGCCTTTTTATTTATGTTGGATATTCCATTGAACATAAAAAAGAGCATTATTAAAATTTTTAAAGATGAACTTTTAAGAATTTTTGCCTCCACTTGATATTGACGTAGATATAACTTTTAACTCAAATTCTCAAAATAGCCGACCGTCCGTTTTCAAAATTTTTCCTTGATTTGAAATAAACATTTCATTAGGTACATACCAACATTACTTCACAGAAACGGCAGATTTATGATGATTCGTTCTTACCTTTTACAAACTATGCAAAAATTATATAATATTTATTATTCCAAAACCTGCCCTTCCACATCATGACAATTTCTCATTTTCCGGAAAAAATACAAAAATGGTTTCCGCGGTAAAAATAATGATTGATTTGCAAAAACAGGAAAAAACATAAATTATGTTTGATATAATTTTCATTTCCCAGAATAATGTTGTACAACGCTCCTGTCAATACCATTGAGCGTAGTCCTACTATATGCCTAATGGTTTGAAGAGTAAACGTTTTCAGAAACTATCTAAAACGTTACGATGACGTGTCCCCTCACCGTCGAGCTAATGGTAGAAATATGCACATGAACTTGAAAAATATGGAGGTGCATGCTTAGATTTGAATCTACGACCCGTATAAGGGTATGTTCTTATCTACTGAGCTACCATCGCTCTTAAGCTGTGGGTAGTATATTTTATTTTTTGGGATAATCATTGTCAAGTGTTAGATCAATTTTATGTTTCAACCGTAACCAAGTTTAATTGCAACATTTGGTTACATTTAAGTGTCAGTAAAAAGGGAGAGTGTTGTCCGAATGCGAGACAAAATGGAAATCCCTCCGGTCACATTGGCGATTGAGATTCGCAACCAGTTACCAAAGAAGACTTAAAATTCTTAAAGAAATACGCGTAACTGAACCCTTTATTGCTGTACCTACTAAAATAAAGTTAGATAATAATACGTTTGCTTCTCAATCACAAGCAAAAGACGACCGATTACATTTCAATAATAACGTACATAGGTACTCTTAGCTAGCTCTTAATTCACCTTCGCTAGCTATGGCCGGCACGGTAATTTTACTTACGGTGGCTTACCATCAAGTGATTCGTCTGCTCGTTTGCCACATATAAAAAAACATCTGTTCAATGCCCCGCAAATGTAAGTACAGCTTCGAACCGTTCACGAGCTTCACACAATCCATCCATCTATTTTTCGGTCGTCCTCTGTTCCTCCACCCATTTACATTCATACCCATCAGTCTTAATTTGGTTATTTATGTTCCTCCACTCTTCTGATTATATGGATGGCCTCTGATCCTGGTATGGACCAGGAGAGACGATTCCCCTTTAGTTTAGGTATCAGTGTTAGGTGCCACTTTCGTACTACCTCTTATCTGTTTCTTGTGACTCCACTGGTGTTGCAGGTGTCCATGGGCGGCGGCAATTGCTTACCATTAGGTTATCCGCCTGCTCGTCTGCTACGTTTCACATTTTAAACAAAATATATATGTAGTCATTTCTCATCTTAAGCACCCTAAGGCTAGACTGATTAGAATGTGCATTTTCAAGACCAAAGCTGCGAAACCAGAACCAATTTATTGCCCCACTAAAAGGGACGCACTACGTAATTCTCTCACTCTACGTTTCTCATTTAGCCAGCCTTTGTTGACTGAACTAATCTAGGCTGTAAATTCGGAACACCCTAATATTGTTTGCTATAAAAGTCAGCAATCCCGTTTTACGGCTATATTTTGTTTGGCCGGGTTGATATTTGTTTCATTTGTATAGAGATATAAAAATATTGCTGATGGGATACAGAAGATTGCGGCAATTAAGTTAAAGTCAATAAAATAAAAACCTACAAACCTACTTAATACATACACATACTATTTTTATAGTTAAAAAGCAATTAATAAAAAGTAATTTAAAATATATATTATACTAGCTTTTGCCCGCGACTTCGTTCGCGTGGACTTCAGGTTCGTAGAAACCTCAAAAATTGTAGCCTATGTGTTATTCTGATCTATAAGCTATATTGTGGTAAAGTTTCATTCAAATCTATTTAGTAGTTTTTACGTGAAAGAGTAACAAACATCCATACATCCTTACAAACTTTCGCCTTTATAATAGTAATAAGATAGGTATATCCTAACATTACAGCAATTTATTCAGTAGAACGTTTTATACTGAGTACTGAAAAACCTACATCTAGAATTGATAGATAATTTAGCAGCCCAGAGATAAAGAAACCACATCAATTATAAGGTCAAAGTTTATGAAGTCAATTAACTATAAGGATTTTTATTAATTATAGGTTCGGTAATATTAGAATAACTTAAGGTCAAAGTTTATGAAGTCAATTAACTATAAGGATTTTTATTAATTATAGGTTCGGTAATATTAGAATAACTTTGCAGAAGTTTATAATAAATTATTTTAGAAACAACATCAGCAGGTGTAAGTCATTGAAAAACGATTCATAGAAAACCGACTATAAATCATATGACATCAATGGTTGATATAACTTCAGAAGGTAATCCTGTGGCACAAGGACGATTTTTTAAAGGAATCTATGTCTTTTTTTTATGTTATAGGTAGCAGACGTCATTTCCTAATAGTGTTTTAAATCTTCTTTTTTCTGTCTTCTTTTTTACAAGTGCGCAAAATAACGGTCATCGCTATACTTTCGTGCCTCCAGCTATATTTTCCGTTTATTTAACAAAAAAGAAATCTTAGAAAAAACGACTAACTTAAGCTTCTTCTCTTCTTTAGCAGCATGCATTTGCCCACTGCAGAGCATTATATGACTCTCCAATTTCCCTTAAACTTAAGCTTATACGAATAAAAATCTAATAGCAACAGAATCTGTTTAATCTAATAATCCTTGCTAATTGATACACTTCGTTACTCTTGACGCGAGCTCTGAACATTTTCAGCTGAAATAATTTCCGCTTAACCACGCGCGGGATCTCGTAAAAGGGTATAATCTAGCGCAAGAAGTGAATAATAAATTCCATACGAGTGAAGGTAGGGGATCTGTTTCACCCGGCCACCACTTAGCGTACTTATTATCTTCTATGACAGATTGTAGGAAACGCGTTTTTGAAGGTTACCTTTAGTTATCCTGATTATAATGATCAGGGAACACAGAATCCATCAAAAAATTCCATTCCATGACCGCATTAAAACGAGGAAGCGGAACGCTTCGCCTACGATATTTGTAAAGGTCTTATGCGGCTTTTTTGACGCATATTTCTCCAGGACCCTACGACCTCAAACCTTCAATAAAGGCATATCTCGCTCTAAAGGCCGGCACGCACATATTAAGCCCTTGAGTTAGCAATTTTGCGCACGGTAATCACATAACATCAGAGATTCACGTTTGTCGTCTGCCCCAACATATACAAAAAAAATTACACTTTCTGCGTTTCCCATTGTAATACTATTATACATAGATACCCAGACATACAAACAGACATGTTCATGCACCAAATGTTTTGTACTGTGCGGGGATCGAACCCGCAACCCTTGGCCCAGACGCAGCATTCACTACCACTGAACCAACCGGGCCAAATTGGCCGTCAACTGGTGTTTTTTTTAAGATATACATAATTATCTTCCTGTGTATTTTGACTATAAGTCAGCTAAGGAATATCTTTTAGGCAACTACAGCAGGACCCCGTTAATATATAATGAATAATATGAACCTCCTTGCGGATTATCAAGGCGTCGTCGTACTCTTATCTAGACACGCGGGAGCGTGTCCAGCCAAGGTAATTAGTTTTTCTTGATGTCGCCTACAGTTGACCTGTAAATACTAAATCCTCCGAGCAATATTAGGAGAGCTGTCACCTTTATCTGTCATTTCTATAATTTGTAATGAAAACTCCTATTCACCGGTCATCGTGCCACTCTAATGACATTGGCGGAATCACCGCGCTTCAAACACGCAATTCCAAGGTAAAAAAAAACCGTAATTTGTTTTTGAAAGTTAACGTTGAATGTTTCGTGCAGGGCCATAATGTGAGCTAAGTTGATACTCTGACTGGAGGCGATAAATAAAGAAGCCTCCCTTACCTTGGCATTCGTCAATCGGGTGGTACCTAGTACAGGCGCTGTTTCACGCTGGTCTTCTAATGAAGAATTTAATGATCATTATTTTGATCAATTCCCTTTGCAAGTCTTCCAGTAAAACAGCCCCTAATTCGCATCAGAGTCCGGTTCCATATTTAATAAAGATTGCAAGATACAGCGGCAGCTTAGCCAGGTTTATCTATGGGTCACTGGATATTAGCCGGGCACCTTTTAAACAGATGAGGCCATTAAAATTCTTTCCGGAATTACATTATATGGGTTCGGGTTTTACTTTATGCAAGAATGAATTATGCGAAAGTCGCATTAATTAAAATGAAGGTTGCAATTAAAACGTTTAGGAATTAACTGGGTTTGAGAGTATGTGAACTTAATTTTGACGGACTCGGTGGAGCATTTGGTATAAGTAACCCTTTTTTTTCTCTGTGTTGTGTTGGTGAAATGCAGCCGGTCCGAGATGTTATGGGCCGACTTGAGGGGGGTTTTGGGTATTTTATTTATGTGATAGGTAGCAGAAGAGCAGGCGGATCACCTGATGGCCTCCAGTGCCCTCACTCACTCGGCGAAACACAGCACAGGGGCTGCTTCAGGGGTATGCGAATATAATATGTATTTTTTTTGCAAGCTTATCCTAATCACCCCGTCAAATCGTAATTTTAGAAACGGACATTTCAAATATTTACCTAAAAATACCAACCAAGCCGGAGGATTAATGTGTTTACGCTAAGTACTAAAATATGGTAATACGGGGTAGTATGAACGGGTTGGACGACCGCTTATTTCAGTAATTACACAACACGCGCCCGTATCACTAAATGAATCTAACTACAGGCCCGACCAAATGGACGGCGTTTAACTGTTTAAAGTCCTACGAACTCGGATGCTGTAACGTAATTACAATATGTGAATAGACAAAGTAATTAAAATCTTTTGGACGATGCAATTATACTTAGGTGATGCTAGCGCACTAGTGACTCTACTGGTGTTGCGGGTTTCTAAAGGCGGCGGCAATCGCTTACCATTAGGTGATCTGTATGCTCGTCTGCCACGTATCACATAAAACAAAAAAAAATTCTTATGGGGACTACCAGTTTGAAAGCAAAATTACCAAATGCGAAAAAAAAGTCAACGGATGACCTATCGCGATTCCTACTGTTCCACTTTTTATGTGATATAGGTGGCAGACGAGCAGATGGATCACGTAATGGTGAGCGTTTGCTGCCGCCCATAGACATCCCGCCACACCAGTCACAAGTACGCTGCCAACATTTTAACCCGGCTTTTGGGTTTCCGGTACTTACCCTCACTCACCCGCACAAACACAGCTCAGGCGCTGTTTTACGCCAGTCTTCTTTGAGACCTTGGTATCATTCCGGTCGAGCTAGCCCACTTATGCCGAAGCGTGGCTCTCCCACGGTTAAGTTCGAAAACAAAAGCACGAAATGGAAAAAAAGATGAATGTCAACGAAAAAACATATCGCGAATTCCTCTTAGTTTCTGTTGGTGTTATTAATCAAAAGACAAAGCGATGCGAATGTCATAAATTACTGGAGCTAATCCGTAGCTGGATTTAATATCCATTGTCACGTGGTTTCCGCTTTTGCAAAAATGTCCGCTCGTGATGGCGGACGCTGTGACGGTTTTGTCTGTGATCCGTCAAAGTGTCCGCCTTGTCACCGGTGTCAGAGTCGCAATGACTGACACGTGACGCTTGCGTTCCTGGGAAATTTTATCGCTTACCTTTTCGTTATTTTTGAGTTTGAGGGTTTTTTACACTCTCTCCACATTGACACAAAATACATATTGACGCAGAAGGCTAACTGCCCACTAAGAGCTAAAAATATGTCATGTACTCACGCATGCGCACTAACGGGCAAAAACGCCTTTTCGACCACATTAATCCTAACTGATGACGTAAGATTGTCAAACTGTCGAGGTCTATGGTAGAGGCCGCGCGCTTATGTACTTAGAATAGAATAGAATAGAATAGAATCGTTTATTTGCCTTTGAACAGGGTGTACAAATAAGTAGATGTTAACAGTTATCATGATCGCCTATCCAGCCATTGACAAATAGCATGCAAATACAACTTACAAATTACAGGGTCAACTTTACGAATACATATCACATTTTGCTACGGTAATATATTAATTAATTTATATTTACAATTTGCTGATTCTCCCTGTACTCAAGAAATTCTTGCACAGAGTAAAAAGTGCGCGCTACTAGCCACTTGTACAATGATGTCTTAAATTGTTTAAAGGGCAGATCTTTAATATGCTGATTAATTTTGTTGTAAATGGCTACACACATGCAAAAACAGTTCTTTTGGACACGAGCGCTATTTGGCTTAAAGTCAAGGACTAATCTATTACTGTTCCTAGTATTTCGTGGATATAGGTCTTTTGCTTGTTTAAAGTAGTTAGGATTTTGTTTAACAAATTTAGCAATTTCCAATATATATAAGCATGGTAACGGCAACAGATTCAAAGATCTGAATAGAGGTTTGCACGACGTATCAGGTTTTACGCCAAATATGGCCCGTACGCACTTTTTTTGGGCTATAAATGCTCTTTGCATCTCACAGCTATTTCCCCAGATGATGAGCCCGTATCGAAGCACGGTTTCTACATATGCAAAGTAAGCCGTGAGGGCTGTGGCCTTTGATGCGGTTTTTACTAACTTATATAAAACGAATGAAAATCTATTAATTTTATTACACACATAGTCCACATGATTTTTCCAATCTAATTTGTTATCTATTAATATACCTAAAAACCTTACATTATTTGCATGCTTGAGCATTTGTCCCTGATAACTTATATTAAGATTTTGTGAATAATTGTTAAAATTTATATAGCATGTCTTGTCAATATTTGTTTTTAAATTATTAGATTTTAACCAATTTACAATAGTCAATAATGTTTTATTAATGTCATACTCATGTTCCACTCTACCTTTTTTATTATTTGTTGATACG
The DNA here is from genome assembly GCA_014851415.1 of Cnaphalocrocis medinalis. Classification (NCBI taxonomy): domain Eukaryota; kingdom Metazoa; phylum Arthropoda; class Insecta; order Lepidoptera; family Crambidae; genus Cnaphalocrocis; species Cnaphalocrocis medinalis. The sequence continues at coordinate 14,612,900 of CM026293.1, forward strand.
ATTACTGATATATCATCAGCAAAAAGTATACTTTTATGTTCAGTAATGCACGGCAGGTCATTTATATAAACCAGAAATAGCAGTGGGCCTAAAATACTGCCCTGTGGAACACCAAAACCGTTATGTTTAAAATCCGATTTATGAGCTTGAATAGTATTATTATTGTCAAGTTGAGATATTTCTACTGATTGCAATCTTTTGTGTAGATATGACATAATCCAGTTCAGTGCTGTGCCTCTAATACCACACTTTTCTAACTTGGATCTGAGTTGACTATGTGATACAAAGTCAAATGCCTTTGACATGTCAAAGCATAGGACTGTTGCCTGGTTGTCTTCATTTATAGTTCGAAGCACATTATTAATTAAGTTAAAAGTTGCTAGAGTTGTGGATTTATTTTTTTGGAATCCATACTGGTTTTGGTTTATGACGTTATATTTGTCGAAAAATCCTACAAGCTTATTATGCATAACTCTTTCGTAGATTTTCGATATGACAGGTATCAATGTGACTGGTCGGTAATTATTTAGACTAGTTTTATCACCTTTTTTTTTAAATAATGGCTTTACCACAGCACGCTTTAGTTCACTAGGAAAAATGCCTGTTTCCATTGACAAATTTATTAGAAACGCCAACACCGAGCTTAGCTGTTCTTTACAAGCTTTTAAAACTTTAGTACATACCTCGTCATATCCTTCAGAATTTGTATTATTTAATGTCATAATAATGTTTTCAATGTATTCTTTGTTAATTGGAGTAAGGTAAATTGAATTATTTAATGTCTTTATATTTTTATTAGAATAAATGTCAATATTATTATTATTATTATATGTCAAGTTTATGAAGAAGTCATTAAATGTATTTGCTATTTTTAATGGGTCCTCAATGTTACGGCCATTAACTTCAATTTTGTTAATTTTGTTAGTAATAATATCTGATGGACCCTGTACCTCGTTCTGTATTACTCTCCAGGCTGCTTTACAAATATTCTTGCTTTTTAATACAAATTTAGTGTTTGTGTATTTTTTTGCTTCAAATATACATTTTTTTAACGTTTTTGCGTAATTCTGATATTTGCGTTTGTCATTACGGTTTTTTTTAACATAGTATTTATATCTTAAATCTCTATTAGTTGCACAACTTTTTTTTATTCCCTTTGTTATCCACAATAAGTGTGGTTTTACATTATTTTTTTTCTTTATAGTAGGAAAGCAGAGTTTGTAGAGTAAGCAGAACCAATCGTAAAAGTTTCTGAAAGCAGTGTTTGGATCGCTTTCATTGTACACGTCCTGGAATGAGGAACTCCTAAGGTGCTCTTGGAATTTTTTTATATTTTCTGGAGAGTAACATCTTCTAAAAGTGAATACCGAACTGGGTTTTTTTAGAGCAGAATTAACGTCAAAACTCAGTAGCTGTGCTGTGTTATGGTCCGACAAACAGAGAGTCAATAAAGATCCAGAAGCACCCCTAATATTACTTATAACATGATCCAAACATGATGTATTCCTGGTAGCCTCTGTTATGTGCTGTTTCATATTATAATTATTTAAAATATCTCTAAAATGCCTAGTACATCCATTATCTTTAAGAGTGTTAATATTAAGGTCTCCCACAATGATAATTTTATGTTTCTTGCATTTCTGTAGGTATAAATTAAACAATCGCTCTAGACAGTCAAGGAAGCAATCAATGTGTCGTTTATTTGTCGCTGATGATGACCTATATACACAAAATATCAGAATACTATGAGTGGGTATGGTTATTGTACAACACTCAAAATGGAAATTAATTGATAAATGTTCAAAGATGCATGATTTTTTGTATGGTATATCTCTTTTAATCAATATGCATGTTCCCCCCCTTTTTTTGTTCCTTGAATAGTGTGCGGCCAGAACGTAGCCACTTATATTTATATTTTTTTCTTCACCATTTTTTACAAAAGTCTCCGAAAAACATAATACGTCGGGACAAACATTTAACTGTGATAGAGTGATCTCGATGGTTTCAGTTTTTGAGAGTAGTCCTTGAATGTTTTGATGTAAAACATAGAATTTATTTAATAGGGCTGGTTTGTGAACGAAAAAAGTCTGTGCTTGGACTTACATCTGTCTGCTTTGACTCGGTTACTCTACTGGTTTTCCGGAAGTAATACGGTATTGTACCTCGTGTATATAATGATGCATGATTTTTACTATTATTATTTAAGTTTTCTGTAGTAATTTTTTTTGTTATGAATTAAAAATCTGTCCTTTATTTTTTTATAATTTGTAAGATAGTCAACTTTGTATTTCTCGTAATCTATTTCTATGTTTATCTTAAACGAAATTAACTGATTGATTGTCATAGTAGGATAATCAGCCAATAGTAAATTTGTGTTTATAAATGTACAGTTTGCGTAGTTTTTTATTAATGCATTAATTTCAGAATTTAATTTATTCGTGTTCAAATAGTTATTGTGTTGTATACTTAACAAAAATATTTTACATTCTTTCAAATTACATAATATGTTACATAAATTTGTGATTATTGAATAGGGGTTTTTATCGTTACATCCTAGAGATAATATTAAAATGTCATCGTTAGATAGTTTGTCATACATAGATGTGCAACTATTTAATATCTGTGAACTTGATGCAAACGGTTTCACCAAGCCAGTTACGTTAAAGTTATCATTCCAGCCTTTTGTACGTGATTTAAGCATCTGTTTTGCCAGGCCTTTTACTTGTTGGTCTCCGATTATATAGATGCTACTCTTTATTGAGTTTTGTGAATCACCACTATTGACTGGTTCCAAGTTATCGAGCATACAGCTCGGGTTTGGCTGGTCGATACTCTCAAAGTTATACGGTCTTGTAGTTGGCGTAGAGTTTTCATAATTTGAGACAGACTCATCTAATTTATTATCTTCCTCAAGAGACAAATCCAGTGGTGTATTATTAAGACATTTCCTTTTTTTTCTTAGGGTAACCTGTTTTTTAGAACTGGAGTGACTTATAATATCTACTAAATATTTGGCTTTGTTTTCATGCTTAGAAAGCAATTTTTTTAGTTCTGAGTTTTCTAGATGCAGGTTATCAATCTCACTTTCGGCTATGTTTAATTTCTCCTGTAGGTCCCTGTTCTGATTTTCAAGCTCTTCAATTTTTTCTTCCAAGTTTATTCGCCTCACATCCGGACAACTGCTGTTTAGCCTACTAACTGAAGAAGTCTGTGTTTGGTCCCATATTTCAGAGTCCGATAGAGATTGAAAAGAGTTACTTGTGGAAACATTTATTTTATATTCTTCGTGTTGGTCAAGTATAATATTCGTTTGGTCGATAACTGAGATTTTTTCTGTATGTGGAAGGTCTTTACTAAGATTTTTATTGTGATTTGGTGACATGGATTTTTTACTCGTAGACGCGACGGGAACAACTGAACTTCTTGGCGTCGATTGTTTTTTTTTCTTTTGCTCACATACATTACATTGCCATTTTTTTCTTGTTGCGGCGTCTTTAAGCTTGTGAAGTTTTTCAGAGTAACCAATGCAATCGTATTCGAAGTTTAGCTTGCATAAGGAGCAAACTATTGTGGTTTTAGGATCAACTTTATTATTACATACGTTACATTTAACTTTTAGCGCCCTCTGACGCGCGTCCAGTACATTTTTTGCTCCCATTTTAGACATCTTGTCAACTTCTTGGCAGATTTATGCCGGGCAACAACCCTAGCATATGTCCACGAACTCTTCTAAATTCAAAATCAAGGCGATTTCTTCCTGATCCTTTGACACAGAAGGCTGGCAGCCTTCTGTGTCAAAGTCTTTATTTTGTGGTCACCGGTGTCAGAGTCGCAATGACTGACACGTGACGTTTGCGTCCCTGGGAAATTTTATCGCTTACCTTTTCGTAATAGTATACAATGGCAGTTATTTTTGAATTTGAGGGTTTTTTACGCTCTCTCCACACTCCTGAGATGTAAAAGTGTGCAGTTTTTGACATTTAATAAAGTTTAATTGTAGAACTAATTGCCGCACTCAGGGACTTTAAGTGAATATTGTCGTTTGAATAAAATAAATTGGACAACATCACTTACATTGTCTTGGTCCCAAGCTAGGAAAAACCTTAACCTTGTGCTATGGAAACCAGAAACAACGAAGGCACCACAAACACTCAGACCCAACACAAATATCTGTTTCATCAACAAACATTTGTTTTTATTTTAAAATATATAATGACTATTCAAGATTGAGACAAAGAGTATTAAGGTTAAATGACTTTTGTGAGTGCGGCAGTAAGACTCTTAAACTTAATTTTATAATGCTCTTACATTACGATATTAGCACAAATGTAATGTCAGAGTTTTGACAAATTTATAATTAATAATATTATTTAGTAGGTATACAATTTGAAAGATGTTTACCTTCTTGTTAACAAATCAGAATCATCATCAACAACCCACGGTCGTCCACTGCTGGACATAGGTCTCCCCTAATGCACGCCACCGCTCCCGATTTTCGGCCACTCTCATCCAGCCCACTCCAGCCAGCCTTCGAATGTCGTTCATCCCATCTTGTAGCAGGGCGTCCAACACTACGTTTGCCGAGTCGCGGTCATCGACTCAAGGACTTTATGGCTCCAACGGTTGTCAGTTCTGCGGCTAATGTGACCAGCCCTGACAAATCAGAATACCTACGATCAATCTCAATAAAATAAACTTCTCACTGATGCGAAATATCAGGGCGTTCTGTCAAAATAAAAAATGAGAAATTCTGTGAGGCCGTGGTATCACTCCGGTCGAGTCAGCCCATTTATGCCGAAGCGTGGCTCTCCCACGGTAAAGTTCGAAAATAAAAGTACGAAATGGAAAAAGATGAATGTCAACGAAAAAACATATCGCGATTCCTCTTAGTTTCTGTTGGTGTTATTAATCAAAAGACAAAGCGATGCGAATGTCATAAATTACTGGAGCTAATCCGTAGCTGGATTTAATATCCATTGTCACGTGGTTTCCGCTTTTGCAAAAATGTCCGCCCGTGACGGCGGACGCTGTGACGGTTTTGTCTGTGATCCGTCAAAGTGTCCGCCTTGTCACCGGTGTCAGAGTCGCAATGACTGACACGTGACGTTTGCGTCCCTGGGAAATTTTATCGCTTACCTTTTCGTAATAGTAACAATGGCAGTTATTTTGAGTTTGAGGGTTTTTTACACTCTCTCCACTATGAGATGTTAAGTGTGCAGTTTTTTACATTTAGTAAAGGTTTGATTTTAGAACTAATTGCCGCAACTCAGGGACTTAAAGCAATACATGTTGTCGTTTAAATAAATAAATTGAGAGAAACATCAATAATTGTCCTGGTCCCAAACTAAGGTTTTCCCTTGTGCTATGGAAACCAGAAAACAACGAAGGAACCACAAAACCACCAGACCACAACACAAAATATCTGTTTCTTCTATTATTCTGTTTCAAAAAACATTCTTTATTTTAAAAATAATGACTATCAAGATTGATTCAAAGAGTAAAGGTTAATGAGTTGGAGTGCGGCAGTAAGAATCTAAACTAATTTATAATGCTCTACATACGATATTAGCACAAATGTGTAAAAATTTAGCTAGTATTTGACAAATTATATTGGCTTACTTTAATTAATATAGACTTGCATCAGAACTTAATTGTGAGTTCTAATCAAAAGAACGCTTACTCCTGCTGCCCACCCCTAACACAGACATTGACACAATTAAAAAAATCTACTTTCTGCTCTTTTTCGCACAAATAAGGAATGAATTGCGGGATTTTGTAAATAAACGAGGGAGCCAAAAGGACACGAAAACAAAAACGCGATAAACCGAATAAATTTATTATTCGAGCTAATCCGTGAGGGTTTAAATATCGCGCCGCGGTTTTCGCCTGTGACGTTTCGGTTGTGACGGCTGTGGACGTGACGGACACGGTGGCACGTGCAGAGAGACGGCACGCCTTGCGTGACGTCTGTCACGTGATATAACGGGTGTGACATTTTTATCGCATTTATGTCCGTTGTGTAAGCCCCGTTGGTCTAGTGGTTTTAAGTATTCGGGTTCGATTCCGGGATCAAGCAAATGTATGTTTCGAGTTTTTTTAACAAAACTTGGTTTGTGATCACCAATCCGCATTAGACAAGCGTGGTGATTAATCTTAATCCCATCATAGTAGCGATGACTTGATTTCTATGATGGAGGCCTTTGACCTGCAGCGGGACAGTATACAGGCTGATATATCACCAAACCGCATTAGACGAGCGTGGTGATTAATCTTAATCCCATCATAGTAGCGATGACTTGATTACTATGATTGAGGCCTTTGCCCTGCAGTGGGACAGTCAGTATACAGGCTGATATACTTTGCTTAACTTTACAACGTAGGTACTGATAAGTAAAGTATCTTATTTTAAGAGGGCTCATACAATGTTTAAAATAGTTACCTATTTTTAACATTGAATGTGCCCTTATTGAATTCAACAGTCGCGACCTTTTTAACAGAACACATTGCAACAATACGTGTCTAATATTTTATCTAAAACAAAAGATCACAGAAATATTTATCTAAACGAAAAACCGAACGCAATTCGCTTAGTTTCGGGTTATTTATCAAGAGACAAAAGCGTCGTATATCATAAATTATACGCGCTAATCCGCGGCCAGGGTTTAATATTCGCGGCGTTTTCCGCCTTTGTGTCAGTTTCGGGTGACGATTGTGTCCGTGACGGACACTTGATAAATATTTGTGACTGACACGGTGTAAAAAGTAAAATGTAAGAGTCGTAGATGCACCGTTTTGTAGCGTTTTGAATGCCGACAGTCACACATCAAAGTACCTGTATAAGAGCTATCAGTGGTGAAAAAGGCGGTTCAGAGGGTCCATAGAAATATAAACTCGCAATATAAAACGGAAAAAATATATTTACAGTAATTAAAACAGTACATTACAGCACGCACGCAACAGGAGAAGAAAGCGTAAGATAAAACAGTACGCGCCACTAATTGGTCAGCACAGTGGCGCCATCTACTAGTATTAATAAACAAGGCCGATAAGGCAGCACGAATGTGTTCCCTATAATTACTAAGTGGTAAGCTATAAACTTAAAAATTGTCTACATCCATCATAGTGAAATCTAGAAAAAAAATCGAGGAAAGCCTTTTCTTTAACTTAAGTGAAACAAAATATTCGTGAGTTATCATGAATTATCTAGCCTCAAAATTTCTCATCAGAAACCTGTCAAGAACCAATCTGTTTTTCGAAAGTGGTTTATTAATTTTGCTACAATTAAGAAATAATTACTTCGAGAAAGGAGATGATTTTGATATAGAATTAATTATAAATTAATTTATTAATCAACCTCTGTTAACCACGCCTCATTATGGCTGTAAAATAGTTTAAAATTTCTTGGTTTTAATTTTGTTACATTCTATAAGAGATTTTGATTTCGATATTAAAGAAGATATTGAACATTGTTTTGGCCACAAAATATGTGGATTGGCATTTGGGTGAATATCATCCGATAATACTGATACCTTCGTCAATGTCGATCAGTATTACGCGGAAATAAAATTTTATTACAAAAAAAACACTCTAATCTCATCAATAATCATCTCCGTGAGAGAGCCACGCTTCGGGTATGATTGGGCCGGCTCGACCGGATACCACGGCCTCACCGGCGTGAAGCAGCGCTGCTTGCGCTGCACTGTGTTTCGTCGAGTGAGTGAGGGTACCAGGCCAATTGGGGAAAGGGGATTAAAGGTTGGCAGCGCCCTTAACTCTACTAATATTGCAGGTGTCTATGGGCGGCGGCAAACGCTTACCATCAGGTGATCCGTCTGCTCGTCTACCACCTATTACAAAAAATATACTTACCATTTGATGGCTTTTTGAGGCTTACAGGTATCTTCAACCACTTATTTAGGATACAATATTTGTTTTACCACGCGCAGGAGGCCGCAGCCGTGGCAGGCCTCCCACCAGGTGGACCGACGGACGATCTGGTGAAGGTCGCATTGGATGCGGGTGGCACAGGACCGATCTGTGTGGAGAACTTTGGGGGAGGCCTATGTCCAGCAGTGGACGTCTTTTGGCTGAAATGATGATGATGATTTGTTTTATTTCCCTATTAATTTAATGTGGACATGACTGTTGAACAGCCGCACTATCTTAACAATACAGTGAACTGTAAACGTGTCTTATGATCCAAATAGCTAACCCTAGCTGTTACAACTATATGCTGAGCGGAGACCATTTTGCTGCTTACCGGATTATTATTTAAGTAATTTAATATATTCTGTATGTACTCATAGCTATAAGTTTAAGTACCAAATAAACGTTTCCTTCTTTCAAATAAATTATTTATCTATCTATCTGCCTCGCTCTTATCTGATATTTTTCTATAATGACACAAGATTTACCTTTACAGCTTAGGTACCCAAACTAACCTTGAAGAGACCTTCAGAGCTCAATGAAAATTCTAGCGGAAAACGACTTCCACTCCTTAAGCATTCGAGTCACAAAGGAATCTGTAAGCGTATTGTGCGTGCCAAATATGAACAATTCAATCCGAAGCTCCATTATAGATTTCACGCTTTCGACCATTCGAGCTTAGTCAAGGATATTCTAAATATAAAAGATTTCTTTATCAGTCGGTTTTTTGTGTTAGAGGCCCCAAACGAGCAAGCGGGCAATCTGATGTTAAACCACCGTCATCCATGAACATCCGTGAGATCAAAGGCTTATTTTGGATTCATTCGAGTGACATAGCATGGTCACATGCGACGTATGTCACATTCCACTTCCTGAGTCGCATAAAGTCGAGTTTTCGTACTTTTGAATCGTTCGTCTGGGATATTTAAAATGAAAAACAAAACTAATTTTAATGTAATGACACCAAAAATCTATTTTGACATTTGATCTATTCGTTCGCTTGGAACCACTCGCCTAACAACGAATCGCTCGTTCCAGTCGAGTGATTAAAAGATCATGTCGAACGAAAATCAGTAAATTTTTTATACAGCGGTTTTAAAAGTCAGTCAACTCCGACATTTAAATAATCTTCATGCTAGCAACTAAACTAACTAATACTCCTGGCTACTTTTGCTTCTGCTTTCGGTGGTAACATGTTAAGGTTGCACCAACTCTTACATATGACGTAACTTTTAACTCTTAACTAAGTATATCACATTTTTAAAAGAACAGGCCTGACATCTGTATATGAAGTATCTGTCTTCACTGGTGTTGCAAGTGTCCATGGGCGGCGGCAATTGCTTACCATCAGGTGATCCGCCTGTTTGCCTGCTACCTATCACATAAAAAAAAATTAAATCTGAAAATTTTAAGGAGTTAATGTAATTTTCTTAGGTACGACTGTATCGATTTGAAGACCACACAGCTTGTCATTTTTAGGAGAAAAATCTGAAAGTGGGTGTTACCCATATTTTTTTCCTACCTAGTTTTCTGAAACGTGTGAAATATAAATCTGGCGGGGTTTTATTCAATCGGACCATTTAACCATCGGGCGTTAGAGACCAAAATGGACAATTTGTGCCCGAATAAAATTTTACAACCGCGACCGTCGACACTTTCACTAGAATATTCTATTGCAATCGGAATAGGGGATTTTATTGTGATTACGAAAAAAGATTTCGCCGAATGACCGTTGGATTTTTCGCGCCACAACACAAATGGGTTGAATTAATTTTATTTTGGGCCTATTGGCGGTGTGGAATAAAAGACTTCGATTTCTACATGAAAGTAGGGAAATAAATGACGAATACAGTCGATCATATTATAATCCCTAGATACAGCGTAATGGGCAAAAATTGCCACCGCAAATAAATGACCAAAAAATATACAGGGTGTATCACTTTAGCCACGTGTTCTACCAACCATTCTGAACATAATATTTTGCTCTACGACTTTGGACCAAGTCACTTGACATTGTATGAAAAGTTAAAAAAACGTAAGAAAAATATATATTTTTACACGAGTTTCCAAATGTCATAGAACAAAATAATGCTGGTTGATAGAACACCACGTGGTTAAAGGGATTTAAATATTCACAAATACACCCTGTATAATAGACTGGGCTAGGCTGGTATATATGTCGCGGAGAAATGATAAAACCTTTTACAGAGAAATGATAAAAAATTAAGGATTCCTGAGTGGTCATAAAAAAAATAACCCTAACCTAACCTCTACCTTACACAACTAACCATACCCTAACATGTTTTATGTCATTTCACTGAGCCAATCTAGTCCCTGGATCAAATCCCTGGTTTTATCATTTCCCTGCAACATATATACTTCATTACAGTAAAATTTACGTTGGTATCCGCCTAATGAAATTTTCGTGTTACCGTCGAACAATAGTGCCTGATCCGATTTGTACCTGCTTGAAATATTTGAGAAGGTAATCTATTGTGAGTTCCTTAATAAAATAGATCATTTAATTACTTTGGTACGAATAAGGTCACTATATTAACATTTTTAGCGTACATCTCTTAAAAGTCCGGCAACGCATCCGCAATCCTTCTGGTCTAGCTTTAGTCTATGCGGCCCGCTTGACTTTAGTAGGAACCCGTATGAATCCAGGAGACCTATTTTTGAATTTTCGCTTCGTCTAAACAAAACTACTCGTTTTGCAACGAGTGGTGCAAACCACTCGTTTCCGTGAGGCGAGTGGACGCATTTACGTCAAATTTATAAGTCTTTTTTCCTTTTCTGTCAACATATTTACATTCCGTTATACGTTACGCCGTAAACTGGCCTTACAATTGTATCGATTATTAAAAATTCTGCATGAAACGAGTTAACACTATATTTTGACAAGCTTGGCAATACCCTAAGCGAGTGATTTCAAAAATAGGGAAATTTGTGAATCATGCGACTCACAAGACGAAGTGACTTGCAAAACGGGTAGTTTTGTTTGGACGAAGCGAAAATTCAAAAATAGGTCTCCAGGTGACGCGTTTCGCCTTTCGGTTTAACTAGATGCATTGTCGATGTATGTTAACCTTTTTATAATAAGATCATGGATATAAATTTCTTTGCATATATTCCTAGGTATAAGAATCCTTGTTACTAAGGGTGTCTTAGTAACAATTACAATGTTGTAACATAAGCCCAAAGGAAATATCTCATTTAAAGTGAGCATATCCTTCATGAATTTCTCATCCTTGCTGAACTTTGTAGGTGCTGAATTATTCCTTGAGGAATATTTATAGCAAAGGCTCTTTCATCGCCGGGGCAATATTTCACTCAGATGTTATTAGTGTCTCTGGATAACAGGAAATCCTTCTGATGCCCATAAATTATTTTAAAAGGTGATTCGGATCAAGATAATTTCAGAGTTCTGTTGATAAAGCAATTGATTAGTTTGAAAACTGTGTCTAAAAACACCATGTTAATAATTGGCTCGCTTGCTCGTTTGCCTTCCTATAATATAAAAAAAAATTGGAGTAAATTATACAAGGTATATCTGTGAACATTTGCATCCCTTTAACTAAGTACGTCTTCTACCAACCATTCTGAACAACATTGTGACGAGTTTTTTTTCGAATTCCCATACAAAATGACGTCCGATCTGCGGGCGTCCTTAGTTAAAAAATATAAGCGTCGAGTTAGACGAATTTTCTTCATTTTTTCGTTGGTAGAGAAATACAAACGACTTTTCCTGAAGCGCCTGAGTTACTGGCAACTGTTTTTCTATTAACCCGAGCAATCTTTAGCCAAAACCTTTAATTAAAACTGACCGAGCGTGTCGAGTCCCACGCGATAGGGTTCCGTAGTGGCCCGTTATGATGCACTTATACCTGGTGTAGAAGTTGTACAAAAATGCCTCACTGGTTTATTTAGATGACACTAGGTCATTATAATAAGATGTTGGTTTTTGTCGCATAATTGGGTGCGCGTGAGCTGGGGTTAGAGATAATAAACCTTCAATGATAAAAATACATAACCGTGTATACTGTATAGGATCTAACATATAATTTTGATAAATTGTAGGTACGTTTTTAAAGCTCGTTTCCCATCTATCAATATTTATAGTACAGATATTCTATCCCTTCGCCCTTAGGAACGCCCCGTTGGTCTAGTGGTTTATGTAACATAGCTCAGGTTTGTGATCACCAACCGCATTAGGCAAGTGTGTCGATTAAGCCTAATCCCATAATAGTAGCGATGACTCGATATTTTTGATGAAGGCCTTTGGGCTGCGGTGGGACAATATTATAGGCTGATACTTTACTTTTTCTACCTCTTCGTAGGCGAGGCAGTATGTTGATGCCAAATTACAACTTACTAAAGTCTCAGATCTAAGCTACTGACGGCCTAGGGCACGGGTGGCTAAACTATAAGGCTTCCTCGTGGACTACGGAACCCTAAAAAAGGTCAATAGATGTCTGTTTCAAGTGAGATTACCAAAAAACTGTCGGAAAAGTGGCAAGGCAAAAGTGGAAGCGTTTTGTAGGGCACCACGCTTCGGCAGAATGGACTGGCTCGACCGCAGTGATACCACGGTCTCACCGAAGACCGGCGTGAAGCAGCGTCTGCGCTATGAGTTTCGTCGAGTGAGTGAGGGTACCGCTAGACCCAATTCGGGAGAAGGGAGGATAAAGTTTGGCAGCCAAAAAGTCAGTTGTAGATCTACAACAGTCTAAGTTTTTTTTAAATTATAGCGGAAAACAAGCAGGCGGCTCGCCTGATGGTAATTGATCGCCGCTGCCCATGGACGCCTGCAACACCTGAGGCATCACAAATGCGTTGCCGGCTCTTAGGAAATGTATATAAACCCTTTTCTTGAAGATCATTAGATAGATAGATAGATACTCTTTATTGCACAACACATTACAGAACTTAATGCTAATAGTAATTTCAACAATAGTAACAATATTACTGGCCTTATCGCTAATAGCGATCTCTTCCAGACAACCTTTGGTCTATCATCTATCATTAGTTTATCTTCTATACTATTTATACAGAGATTAAAATCCTATAGAAATCGTCGCCCAGCGCCATCTATCAGTAGGGAGTGGAACTACTGTCCCAAAACGAAATGAGGGCGGGCCACTAGTTTATTTATAAACAAAGTAACCTTATAGCTTATAAATTAGACCAAAGCCCAGGATGGTGTGACTGACGAAGGTCAGCCGTACCCCTGTCACCGCCACACCGGACCAGAAAAATGTACGGCCGACTAATAGAAATCATTTTGGTTATTTGCAAGATTCTTTGTTTCCTTAGCTGCCTTGTTGGTTTGCTTAAGTGGTTTGAGAAAGGGTAACAGACAGATGATGAGAGGATCTTTTTAGGGTTCAGCAGTCAAATGGCAAAAATACTCTTTTAGTGATTTTGGTTCATCATCATCATCATCAGCCTGTTGCAGTCCACTGCTGGCCATAGGCCTCTCCAAATGCTCGCCACTTTGATCGATCTTCGGCTACTGCGATCGCCAACCCGTCTGCCCAGCGTGGCGATTATGGGCAAACCCTCCAAATGATAAGACAACAAGGATTTTGGTTATCAGTATTAATGCAAAAGTTTGACATTTATCTATGGATAAAGCCAGGATGTGCCAATAAATCTCAGGATTTACTAATATGAGTTGATAAATTATTGCCGCAACAATTGCAAACAACTTGCCGCCATTAAATGACAATATGTTACTGAGTAGGGCGGACAGGGATGAAGACAACCGTTCAGGGGGTAATAAAAATATATTTTGAAAATTAACAAGTTAACCTAATTTTCTTGCATATTGGTTAGGCAATATGTCAAGGCTACATAAGATTATAAAGGATAATTTTTTTAAACTTATAAACTCCGTTTAAGTTGCATGGAGGTATGTTCTCGAAACTGAGAATAGTATAAATGATGAATAAAAAGTTAGTAGGTATCTAGATACTTAGTGGGTTAGTGCCTATAATACATTTTAGCGACTAGTTTCCACCAAACAAAACAGTTGTATGAATGTAAATATAAAATTTTACGGTTTGTATTTGAAGCTTATTTACATATTTGAGTAGACTTCGCTACAATGAAACCAGTAGTGCAACTGCGCTTCCATTTCATTATTATAAGAACACACGCAACTCAGAGCCAGAGCTCTGTACCACCTGATCTTCCCAAGTGCATTTTTCCATGTTTGCTTACATTTATAATGCGATCGTCGTTGTTGGCTGGCAATGTTTTGGTATCTCTACTGACTTAAAAAAAAACACCGGTGGATTTTTTTTCCACCTGTATTTTTTTAAGTATCGCATTTTCCCATGTTTCAGATTTTTCACACCCGATAGCCCCCATTGTCCGCAACTTTGCACCATCCCCGAAAACGCGCCATAATTATTTCCAAATCTAATTTGAGTGCATTTCTGATGCAATTCGACTTTTAAATCAGTTAACCCTTAATAGTTTATAAGCCAATAAAAAAAATACTGGTTTACGCTTTTATATTTTCTATCAAGGTTCAAAATATTTTGCCTTTTAAGTACAGGCAGCCACATCGCAGGTTACCACAAACTGTCAAATTTCCTCAATTGATATTCTACCTAATATGTTTGACAGAAAAATGAGAGTCGATTGAAGAAATTTGACAGTTTTGTCTGTTTTGATGTGTGGCTGTACGTACCTATCAATTATTTGGCTATCGGCCAAAACATTCTTGTCGCACTGAACTATACAATAAAGCCACGATAATGATCCTCATTGTGCCAAACTCATTACCAGACTCTATAATATTACGGCAACTTTTCTTGTTTATTATAGTTCCAAGCACGAGTTGTGGTGCGTTTTCAAATGTGGACTGCGAACAGGGCAGGCCCAAAGGGAAAACTGTTTTGCGTTGTTTTTTTTCCAACATCGTTAACTGTTTGTTGTTTTTGGTCTACTTTTCGTGTGAGTTAGATAATTTAATTTCAACTTTATTTAATTCATAGTTACTCCACTGTGCACTGGCTCAGCGACCCGAAACGAGTCTTGGCCTCCGAAACAAGAGAACGCCACTTCGGTCGATCCTGCGATACTTGTTTTGTTGTTGTGTGTGTGTGTGTATGGTTGTTGTTGTTGTATTTAATTCATTGCACAATCAATTGCTACCATCAGGTGATCCGCCTGCTCGCCTGCTACCTATCACATAAAAAAAAATCAGGTCAGTCAATCATCTTGATCTACTCCGTACAGAATAGTTTAAACACTTGTGTTACAGTTATCAGACAATATTCACAAATATATAATAGTTACTTAATACACCTAATTACACCTAAATACTGAACCAACATCAGTATTCATCACACGATTTTTTATCAAGAGTGGGGATCGAATCCACGACCTTTGGCGTATGAGGCAGGGTCACTACCAAATGCGCTATCCGGCCAATAAATGGCGAGCTAAGTGTTCTCGTAAGACTTTATACAGTGAGGGCGGGCCACTAGTTTACAATATATAAATACGAAGATATTCCTTTGGCTTATACGACATAGTGGCCCGCCCTCACTTCGCTTCGGGAACGTAATTCAGAAATGAATCCAATAGAGGGCGCTGTCTCCAATTACATCGCGCAGGCGTTTCGTGTTTTCGGTTTATCCTATAAGCCTTGTCGTTGTCTATAGAAGTTATCTCTTTATAAATAGTATAGATGATAAAGGTAACGTTGAAAAGTGGGCTACTTATTGATGTAATTGTTCGATCTGGCGGAGACAGATTTAGAGTTAACTATCCGATAATTTATCAAAAAGCGTAATAATTATATAATAATAAATATCAAAAGATAATTGGATACCAGTGTACCTTGCAGTGGATAAGTAGCTACAGTCAGCCACACATCAGGTTACCACAACCTGGGGACTACGGTGCGGCGACCTACTCGTGTGGCCTCCCCGGTAGTATTTTCTTTCTGTTTGGAACTGCTACCGGAGGGGTCCTGGTGTCCCTGGGCAACGACGGGTAGCAATTGGCTTATCGCCATATTGCTACCCGACGGCTGACAGCTGCACTTTGAGGCCCAGCTTTGTCTGGGCCGGGGCCCTGTCCGGCGCCCTGTGAGGATCTCCTCCACTTTGGGCGCACCTTGACGTGGGCCCCACCGAGTGGGGCGCCTTCGGGCCACCCCCCACATCTTTTGTGGGGGTCTTTAGTTGCTGGTCTGCGCTGCGTCCCACAGCCAGTGGATGCGGCAAAGGCCGGCTAACCCCACCTCTCCGCCCAGCGACCGACTGCGCAATCCAGCGTAGCCGGCCGTGGGGCTGTCTGGTGGGGCAGTTTTTTGGAAGCCTGCAGGCACTCTCCCCCACCTTGCCCTGCAGCCAGCAGGGTGTGGGTTGTGGAGAGTTCTGCAGGAGCCCTTGCCGCGCGACGCCCGTATCGCAATCCAGCGATGCGGGCGCCGCCCGGTTGGGGCTTTTCGGAGGGCAGTGGGAGCTGCTCTGGGGGCTTTAAGCCCCGGGAGTCGGAAAGAGGCCGTACTGGCGTGCCTTGCTGTCCATGGGTCTGCGGTGATGAGTTCGTCCTATTTCCCGCTTTCCCACCCCGAGCCTGGATTTGCCGGGAAAGTCGCAGAGTGTTTAGTGGGTATGCCCTTGAACGGCCTCTGATTAGCAGAGGCCCAATCCAGGGGAGAGCCCCACACTACCTGGTCGTCTCCCAGCGGCCGGGTGTGTAAGGCGCATTCACTCTGCGTGAACAAAAAAAAAAAAAAAAAGGTTACCACAACCTGTCAAATTTCCTCAATTGATATTCTACCTAATATGTTTGACAGAAAAATGAGAGTCGATTGAAGAAATTTGACAGTTTTATATACTTAATCCACTTTTAATGGTAAGATGCAGTGTGAAAGTTCAGGTTTAGATGTAGGTAGTAGGTATAGAAACTGTTTTTTAATTATAATAGAAATGAAAAAAAAAATTGACAAAGACTTCCCTTTCAAATGTTTAGTTCAAAATAATTTGAAAAAATGTTTGAAATAATTGATGCTACGTGAATTGGGCTACAATCTTAGGCTACAATCCACAAAGGTTTTAATAAATAAAAAAGCTTCAACAGTGACACGTAGGTACAAGAGCCAAACTCCAATAAATGAAATTTCATTCCAAATAAAAATATCCTCCTTCCTTTAATTAAGGTATAGTGGGCAATATTGGTCTACAAGTAAAAAACGCAGAACTTAAAAGATGTGTATAAAATATGGTTACCTACTGGAGCAAGGTTATTATATTAATTAATAACATTACCTAATGTGTTTTTTCATATAAGTAATTAAAATTTGGTGTTCTACTCGTGGCGACCACCGCCAACCATCACCATAGACCACAACTAAATTATCACCTCTATCTTTGTGATTCAAATTGTTTTTTTTTTACCTCTTTTGTGTTAAGTGTTCTTTGTAAGTAAGTACCTTAGTAATATAAGACAATTTTGTTGTGTGTAGTCTTCCTCAGTGCTTTGCTTCATTCTTCCATCCCTATGGTCATAGTTTTCATCATCATCATCATATTCATAACCACAAACTCCACTTTGTCCATTAACAGCTACAAAAGCAAACAATTTTTGCTTGCTGGCCGGTTTTTCACCAGACAACCCAAATACAATAAAGCCTAGATTATGGATATATTATGGTAGAGAATACCAATGGAATTGACTTTCCTGGTACAAAACAATTTTAAATAAACAAATGAAAAGTAAAACCAACCTTTCAACCCATCGACAATATTGCCCGCCAGACCAGAACATTCACCGATCGCAATTTTAACGGGTCCAGTTAATTGATATTCAATAGCCTACATAATGCGTAAACCGTTCACATTCACAACAATGTCCCTCGTTAAACTACAATGCATTTTATTGCACGACCGACAAGTGCATTGACTCATTTCTTTTTATTTTATTTATTTTTCCAAATCTACAGCTCTTAAATTCTACTATTTAAAATGTATATAAGTACTACTTACAGACAATGACAGATTTTAAATACATTAAAAAACTTATATAATACAACAGCCAAGGGGCAGCAAAAAAGGGGAAAAAACAAAAAACCTTGCACGTAATTATGTATTTATGTGTATGTGTGGTGTGTGTGTTTGTATGCATGTTTATAATATGGCTCTACTCTCCTTTATGGGAAATTCTCGTGCACTGGACATTGAAGTTGAATTTAGAGATTTCAAACATTCGTCCATCATCATCCCCGCGATAGTTAAACGTTAAACGACTAGGCGTTTAGAGAGTATAGTGTATAAATGTCACGTACAGATCTTTGAGAATCGGCCGAAGGGCACTATTACTGAAACAATACCATTTTGTTATGCCAACAACTGTGCCCAGTCCAAGCCACGTGCATCAGACTGCCTGGCGGCTTGCGATCCTTTGTTTGTTTCACGTTGTTCAAACTTGTAGCCCTTTGTGGAAGGACGGCCTTTGCAAATATTGTTGAACACTTGCAATGTTTGTGCTACATTTGGAATTCACTTTCAAATTGTGTTGCTTTGCGGGTTTTGGCTTACATTACTGTTGGAAATCTTTGAACGTTAAAGTAGACCTAGATATGAGGTGGATATCTTTGAAGTTAAGTTTACTTGGACTTTATAACGTTGACACGTATATGACGTCCTTTACCTTAGTAATTCTGGAAGACCAGCGTTGTTTGTTTTTGAATAGAAAATATCATTTATTCGCGTGAAAGTGGTAAAAATGTTAAAACATTATAATTTTGATCTCACAACTCACCAGAAACACTTAGACACTGCGACGTTATGCTGAGTGGAACCCAATTCAGTGCTTCTGCCCAAATCTGATTATATTTATTTTGTGAAACCTTGAACAAATCGTTTATTTTTATTCCTAAATCTTTAAACGTAACTTAACCTTAATTTCAGCAGATTAAATAGATGACACGAACTGTATAGGTAGATGTAAGGGAGACTTGCTTA